>OX422216.1:616266591-616866591 GCA_949130495.1 Sambucus nigra | reverse complement strand
TTTATCGTCTTTCCGAGTCTATGGTCCGACTCTAATATATTTAACTCATACCTCAATTTATATAATATTTTCCCCGAGTCTATGTCCGACTCTAATTAAATTAATTAACACACTTATCAATTTAATACCTCCCCGAGTCTATCTTTCGACTCTAATTAAATTAATTATTACACCCATTAATTTAATACTTACCCGAGTCTACAATCCGACTCTTATTTAATTAATTTACACATTAATTAATCAACACAAATCCGAGTCTGCAATCCGACTCTAATTAAGTTAATTATCACATTTATTAATTTAATCCTACCTGAGTCTACAATCCGACTCTAATTAAATTAATTATCACATTTATTAATTTAATCCTACCCGAGTCTACAATCCGACTCTAATTAAATTAATTATCACATTTGTTAATTTAATCCTACCCGAGTCTATAATCCGACTCTAATTAAATTAATTATCACATTTATTAATTTAATCCTTCCCGAGTCTATAATCCGACTCTAATTAAATTAATTATCACACTTATTAATTTAATCCTACCCGAGTCTACAATCCGACTCTAATTAAATTAATTATCATACATTAATTAATCAACACCAATCCCAGTATGTGGTCCGACTTTAATATAATTAATTTACACATTAATTAATTAACACAAATCCGAGTTTGTGGTCCGACTCTAATTAAATTAATTTACACATTTATTAATTTAATAACTTGGTGTCACCCCACCATTTTTCCCGGACTCGCTCACTTGGCCCATACCTTAATATTTTCCGAGTCTATATTCCGACTCCAATTTAATTACTCTCTCTTCATAATTAATTTAATACTTTGGTTTCATTTAACCAACATACCCGGACTCGCTCACTTGGTCCATTTCACATCTCATAATTTCGTTCCCACATATTCGTCCACAATGTGTCACACATTCATCTCCATAGTTTCCCTAATTATATTTACCTATAATTATTAGCATACCCGGACTCGCCCACTTGGTCCATAATTAAATATTTTACCTAAATTCTTTTAATAATGTAGTGCCACTCAACTACAATACCCGAATATTATTCCTCGGCCCAATATCAATAATTACGAATTATTTCTCAAAATTCGTTCATCTCATGACATACCGTTCACACCCTCCTAAACCCAATTATATCACCCTATAATTGTTAAGGAAATATGTATCCCATATAAATTTCTCACCAAATAAAAGTAAGGGATTAAAATTTAAATGAAATCCTCATTATAAACAAACTGGCCGAACTGCCTAAAATTTCCCATCGTCGATCGATCGATGCCCCCCGATCGATCGATCGATCGATCCCTTCGTGCCAGTTCTCCTTCCTTCATGAATTCCACCATTAACGAAATTTCAAGGTTTCTTTCCTCAAAAACCAACCTCAAATCAACCTATTAATCATCATATCACATTTCTCATGAACTAAAAATATCATCTAAACCTTTTAACATCATTAACACTATAAATCTTGACCCACCCAAGAACACAAATTTCTAGGGTAAAATCCAAATCTCAAATTCAAATTCCATCCTTTTATATTCCGATTTTTCTCATTCAAATCCAATAATCATACTCAGAATTATATAGCACAACTAATTCTTACCTTAAATCTCATTCAATGATTCAATTAACAAAACCCCATTTTTGTACCCATTTATCCCCAAAACGAATTTTGGTTTACATATCACTATGATATTAATTGATTATCATCAATTTAGAAATTACAACAGTTAACCACTTGCCTGTAAGTGTTCATAGTGTCTGATCCGTTGGCGTAGTCCTTCAATTTGGCTCCAAAATCTCCAAATTGGCTTTTGCTAAGCTTTCCCCCAATTTCCCTCTCAAGCCTTAGGCTTAGAATTGTGTTGGCTGCTGATTTCCTAATCCCTCACTTAGGTTAAAACCTTCAATCCCGTTTTCCACTAAATGGGCTTAATTAAAGTGGCCCAACTCACCCCGTGTGGGCCCGGCTATGCCCAAAAATACCCCGAGACCCAATTACTACCCACGGGTGCTCTTTTTGGACTATCTCGACCCATCCGGACTCAACCGCGCACTCAGAATTGGCATCCGAATTAATTTATAAAAATCCTTATCTCACACCCAATTTAGTCTGTACCGACTCCCGGTTGGGATAAGTGCATATCTCGTCATTAATACCAGAAATGACGTAATTAAATTATTACTACTCACTTAGTAAATAAATTTCCCTAAACATTAATCATTCACTCCCCGATTAATATTTAAATATATATATTTCCATAATTAATTCAATTAAAATTACAACACACCAGTAATTTAAAATTCCCGAATTAATTAAATATTAAATGTACAAAAATACGGGGTGTTACACCATTTAGGATTTTATTCGACCAATTCAATTTCATTCAGTGCCTAGTGATCCCCTGTAGGTCTTTTACTTGCTTGAATTATTCATGAGGCCTTTGTGTTTTATATAAAAAAGACCTAGAGACCTTAGGTTTAATTATAATTAACAAATTTGTAATGGTAATTAAGGTAATGTGACGTTGATCAACATTTTTATCGTTAGTGAAAAATGTGAGACTATAATCTTAAGTACTGTAGTAAACCGCTTGTATCTTTATTAATTATTTTAAATCAAACTGTGAGCATCATAAGTTCTGAAATAAAAATTTGCAAAAACGAAGTACCCTGGAAATAAAATCAAAAGTAAAACTTCTTGAGATTAGTCGCATTCTAAGATCAAAGTATATATTTTCCCTCCATTGTTTCCAATAGATAGGATCTATTGATACCAAAAATTATTTATCTACAAGGACCATTCAAATACTGATACGTGTTATACAATGGAGGGTTAATCCTAGACATTAAGGATGGAATACTGACCAACTCTAAGAATAACGACCAACACCGAGGATGCTGACCAACGATGACAGGGAAACACCAACAGTTGTAAACATTAATGATTGTACATATGTAAATGTCTACGATATAAAGACATTCCATCCTTTGATATTCTAGCTCTTGTACACCCTCTGAGGGCTATAAATACACTATAAACCCTACATACAAGGAGAGACGAAAAGAGAGGCAATTGAACAATCGCAAAGCAATACACAATAGTGGACGTAGGCTCTTCCCTTATGCCGAACCACATTAAAAATCTATTGTCTCTTTTATTTGTATTTATCTTTGATCAATTAATTAGCCTAGTCTAGTTTTTTGCATCAACAGATTGGCGCCTTTTGTGGGAACGATATTTCTAATCAATTTCACTCAATCAAACATCTAAATGGTTGAAATTCCTGAATCAAGTCTTAGGAACAAAGTTATTTTGCCTGATCCTTCTACTTCTCCAGGTGCAAATGATTTAACCGGGATTCTGGCCAGTCTTGCAAGAGGCCATGCAAGATACTATCAGGAAACATGCGCGCCGGAGCACCAACTCTATCTGCTCAAGGAAATATGCCACCATCCCCACCAAGAGGTGGTCGACACAGCCACTCGATATCAACAAGAGATGTCTTCAACCATACAAGGCAACTTCATTACTCAGGACATCAGAACCTATGCATATGCAATCTTATTCTCCAAAAAGGCCAGACGCCTTAGAAAGATTAGGTCGTGCATCTCCCTTTGATCGTTTGGGACCTAGGGGGAACAAAAATGTTCCTAGGAAAAGATCTGGTAATACTAAATGACCATGTGATCAAAGGAAAAGCACGGCTCAATTTTAATCAAATACCCGATGAACTGTTACTCGGACCGAGCAAGGGTTTCAGGAAGAAATCTCAGTACCTAATAAAGTTGCAATGCATAAATCTGGTGCTACCAATGATGCATGGAAAGGCTCCATAAAGATATTGGAAGACAGATCGAGAGAACTGGAGAAAGCAAGAAACCCACTACAAAGAAGTTTTGTAAAAGGGTCCCCATTTGTTCAAGAAATTATGGATTTCCCTACTCTAGAAAAGTTCAAGGCTCCAGTAATAACGCCCAAATATGATGGAAAAATTGATCTATTCCTCCATATAAAACAATACCAGGCAACTGCTAATATTTATGCCGTCCCCGACGAAATGAGGTGTAGAGCATTTTTTGGAATCATTACCGAATCTGCCCAAATCTGGTACATTGGTCTTCCTCGGGGACAAATTTCTAGCTTCAACCAACTGGTCGAGCAATTCATTAACACCTTTTGCTTTGGAGCAAAGTCTATGAAAAGGATGGCACACTAACTTAGTGTGAGATAGAAAGAAGGATAGAGCATAAGAGATTACATCACTTATTTTAATACCGAAAAATTAGAAGTTGTAGTAGATTATGAGGAGAAGACTGTAATAACTGCCCTTATGAGTGGATTCCTCCCCGAAAAGCTGTATTACACTCTAGCTAAGGATCCTCCGAAGATAATGGCATAATTTTTGGTTAAAGAAGAAAAATCATAAATGTCGAGGAAGCAAAGGAATCCAAGCGTAGATCGGGCAAAAAAGTTAATGGCAAAAATGATAAGAAAGATTATAAAGAACCCAGGGAATCAAGACATAAATAAGTTTTGGAGAGATTCAATAAGTACAATGACTACACTCCGCTAACTATGGGAATTCACCATGTTTTAAAGGAAATCAAGCATAATAATATTGTGTGTTGGCCTGATAAGTTGAGGAGTTCCCCGACCAAGAGAGACAAAACTATGTACTATAAATTTCATAGGATCACGGTCATACGACGAAATATTTCATAGCTCTTCAAAATGATATTGAAACTCTCATCCGAAGAGGAAAATTGACTTAGTACGTTGATCGGCAGAATAATACAAGTGGCCGGCATAGATTAAAATCTCATTGTAAGCCCAAAGAGGAGAAGAAAAGAACTTATGAAGATGATCATGATGATGATGCCGATCTCCCTAAAAAAACTCCGGCAACCAGAACATGAGGTATTTTGTATCAATTTTAGTTCTTTTTATTTCCAAATGATTACAGGTGAAGACACAGGAGGAGGAGATCATAATGCAGAGCAAAAAGATTACCTTCATGAGGCACAATCTTGCTCGTATATAGAGAGGATCAATCTTGCAGAGGAGGATCGACCAAGGAAGGTTAACAAAGATAAACTAGTAATTGGTTTCTCTAAAAATGACCTTTCAGGAGTACAGTAATCTCACGACGACCCACTGGTAATCAAATTTGGAAAAAAAGAAATCATTATCTCTAGAGTATTAGTAGATAATGGCAGCTCAATGAATATTATGTTCTATCCTTATTTCAGCAACTTGGATTTTAAACTTAGCCAATTAGAGCCTTATCATCGACCACTAATAGGCTTTTCAGGTGAGAAAGTCTTCCCTTTGGGAACCATTAAGATGTAGGTGATGATAAGCACCTATCCATCTAGCCGAACAGAGAATATCCATTTCTTTATAATGGATAAAATGTCCATTCAGCTTATAATATAATCATGGGAAGAGTAGGGCGAAATAAGTTCGAAGCAGTACATCCACTATTCATCAGTGCTCCAAATTCCCTACTAATTTTGGTGTGAGAATTGTGAAAGGTGATCAGAAAGTAGCTCGGGAGTGTTACTATTCTTCTATCGAGCAATAAGACTTGGAAGAAATAAATAAGAAAAGCACTGCTTACCAAGTGGATACTCTTGAGCTTGATGAAGAATCTGAGGTCGAAATTATAAATATAAGAGAGGAAACAGAGCTGGTAAAGGACCTGATTGTGGAAGCAACTAAAAGCATCATGTTAGATGATGATAAACCGGAATGCACCACTCAAATAGGGACAACATTAGATCCTATTCTTAAACAAGAACTAATGAGCTTCCTTAAATAGAGAAAACATGTATTTTCCTGGAGTCATGAAGATATGCCTGAGATAGATCAAAATTTCCTTTGTCATGAGCTCAACGTAAACAAAGAAGGTAAACCAGTCAAATAAAAGGGAAAAGTGTTCAGCCCCAAGAAGAACAAAGACATATAGGAAGAAGTCGAGAAACTTCAAAATGTAGCTTTTATTAATCAAGTGAAATACCCTGGCTGGTTGGCCAATGTAATTATGGTAAAAAAGAAAAACAACAAGTGGAGAATGTGTGCAGACTTCATGGATGTAAATAAAGCATGCCCAAAGGATCACTTTCCTTTGCCCCTAATAGATTAACTCGTGGATGATACATCAGGACATGAGTTTATTAGCTTTATGGATGCTTATTCTAGTTATAACCAAATAAAATTGAAACCTGAGGATAGGAAAAACACTTATTTCATAACTCCCAAAGGAACATACTGTTATAATGTTTTGCCTTTTGGTTTGAAAGATACATGTGCTACATATCAAAGGCTGGTCAATAAGGTGTTTGAGGAACAGATAGGCAAGAATATGGAAGTCTATGTAGATGATATGCTTATAAAAAGTACAAAGACATCCGATCACATTTTTGACCTCAACCAGACTTCTGATCCACTTAAGAAGCATCAGATGAGATGAATTTGAAAAAATGTGTTTTTGGAGTGCAAGAGGGAATGTTCCTCGGGTACAAAGTAAATCAAAGGGGAATTGAAGAAAATCCAGACAAGATCAAGGTACTAATTGAAATGGAATCTCCAACTTGAAACAAGGATGTGCAAAGACTAACCGGATGAGTAAAAGACTTGAACATATTCATTTCTCGAGCTATAGATAGATGCCTACTATTCTTCAAGGTGCAAAAAAATGAAGACTGGGAAAAATATTTTGTGAAGATGAAAAATTATTTGGGTTCACTTCCATTGCTCTCTCGACCTATCACGGGTGAAAAGTTATAGCTTACTTAGCTATTTTTGAATCAGCTGTAAGTTCTTCATTGATTCAAGAGGAGAATAGACTTCAAAAACCCGTCTACTATACCAGTAAGGTTTTTCGAGAAGCAAAAATTAGGTACCCTCATTCGGATAAATTATCATTGGCATTGATTGAAGCATCTAGACGTATGAAACCCTATTTCCAAGACCATACGATCATAGTTTACACTGATATGTCTCTAAGGCAGGCTTTGTATAAACTAGAGAAATATGGTAGATTAATGTACTGGGCTATGGAATTAGGAGAATCTGATATCATATATGAGCCAAGGTCTTCTTTAAAAGGATAAGCAGTGGAAGATTTCATATCAAAGTTCACTTACTCTAAGGTCCCCGAGCAACAAAGTGGGCAAGCAAAACAAGAATCAGGAGAAAGTAATGTTACCAAGAAAACTCTCGAAGAACCTTATTCAGAAGAAGCAAGTGCAGACCTACCAGACTCCTATTCCCAAACACAGGAGATGACCTAGAAGTATAAAGAAGTAAAGAGAAAAATATTCCACTACGGGAGTTTGACAGATCAAGCATTCGACAATAATGTCCCCATATGGAACTTATATGTTGATAGGTCATCTTGTTCAACCGACAATGGAGAAGGTATAATACTTAACACTCCTGATGGTATTAATATTTACTCTGCACTATGTTTTTAATTCCAAGCTTCAAAAAATGAAGCATAGTAAGGAGATCTTATTATAGGCCAAAGTTTAGCCCACTCATTGAGTGCCGAGCAAGTCGTGGAAGATAGTGACTCTCAGTTGATAGTAAACAAAACACTCGGTTTATATGGAGCCAAAGGATACTTAAAAACTAGGTATTTATAAAAAGCGATGGAGGTCATTACAAAATTACTAGACGTTCAGATGGATAGAATCCCAAGGTTAAAAATTGCCCGACCTGATGCCCTTGCTCGGCTAGCATCTACCACCAGGATTGCCGCATGTTATACAGTGGAGGATTAATCCTAGTCATTAAGTATGGAATGCCAACCAACTCCAGGAATACCGACCAACAACGAGGATGGGGACCAACGATGACAGAAAACATCATCAGTTGTATACATTAATGAATGTACAGATGTAAATGTCTACGATATAAAGAAATTCCATCTTTTGATATTCCATCTCTTGTACACCCCCTGAGGGATATAAATACATTGTAAACCCTACATACAGGTAGAGACAAAAAGAGAGGCAATTGATAAATCCCAAATAAATACACAAGAGTGGACGTAGGCTCTTCCCTTAAGCCGGACCACTTTAAAAATCTCTTGTATCTTTAATTTATATTTATTTGTGATCAATTAATTTTCCTAGTCTAGTTTTTTGCATCAACAGGCTCCTTGCAGATCAACTCTGATCACCTTGAATGGTCCATCATAGTTAGGTCCTAACATACCATCTGAAGGTTATTTGGCACTCCCAATGACTTTTTTGAGAACTTAATACCCAACATGGAATTTCCTCGGATTGACCCCTTATTGTACTTCTTTGATAACTGTTATTGGTAGGAGGCAAGGTTTATCATGTCATGTTCCCTACGTTCTTCATCGAGGTTAAACTTGGACCTCATAGGTTCATCATTCAGACCTTAATCGATAATGGTAGTCCTCGTGGTTAGCAAACCAACTTTTAGGGGGATTATAGCTTCCATCCCATAAGTTAGAGAGAAGGGCGTTTCCCCAATAGGTCTCCTTATCATAGTGAGATATGACTAAAGAAGGTGAGGAAGCTAATCCACCTAAGCCTCTTTTTCTCTTTCCAACCTTTTTTTAAGCTATCGAGCAATGTATTATTGGAATCCTTTATTCGGAGATTACTTTGGGGTTAGGCCACATCATTGAACTGGTGTCTAACTCCATGGTTGTCATGAAACATTGGAAAATTCAATTTTAAAACTGAGTTCCATTGCCCATAATAATTATCCTAGGTACCGTAAAGATGGTTATGATATTCCTCCAGGTGAATTCAGTTATATCAGTGTCTTTGATGTTCGCTAGAGGCTTTAATTAAATCCACTTTGTGAAATAATATAAGTCAAGGAGTCAGTACTTATGATTTATTGACACAGTTAGGAGTGGCCCTACAATATCCATCCCCCACTGTCCAAATGGCCATGGGCTAGTCAGAGACTTTAGGTCACTGCTAGTTGATGAAGTGCAGGGGAGAATTTTTACACTTCCAGGAGTAAGTATTTGAATCTTTCTGCATATATGGACACCCATAGCCTTATTTTATTTCTTAGAATACAAAAGACTTTCCTCCTAAGTGGCTCCCATAAATCCCATCATGTAGTTCATAGAGAACTTGGTCGACGTCTTTTGGATGCATGCATTAATGGTAGGGTCCTGTTAAGGATCTTATGTGGAATTTTTCCCTAGGTCCAAGGTAGAACCGTGAAGCTTTTACCCCAACTTGGAGAGCTTGTTTTTTCGGTCAAAATGGTATTGTTTTGCAAATAATCAATTATCGTATCTATTTATCTCAGACCCTATCTATAGTGAGAACGTGCTTGGGAACTACCTTCTTCAAGATGTTAGGCCTGTCGAGGAATTCTACTTCAACTATTCTTTATATATTTGAGTCCAATAGTTAACTTAGGGAAACTAAGGCATCGGTATGACTATTATGCCCTCGAGAAACTGTTGATTATGGACTTCCTCAAACATAGATATCAAATCCCGAACCACCTATAGGTATGCTTCCATTCAATAATCTTTGTCACTGAAGTATCCAGTGACTTTATTAAACACGAACATTGAATTATAATACACTTTTAGGTGGCTTTCCCTCAGTAAGTTATCCTTGAATAATCCATCTATGAGGGCTTCATACTCGGCTTCATTGTTGGAGGCATCAAAACTCATCCTGATTCCTTACTCGATTATGGCATTCTATGGTGTTATCAGCACAATCCTTACTCCAACCCCTTTAGAGTTATAGTCACCATCCATAATTAGTATTTAGGTCCTTGATTGATCAATCCCGTGATCTTTCAACTCGTCAATGACTTATTAATTAGTAGGGGCTTCTTTTTTGACGAATTCAGCTATAAAATTAGCCAACTCCTACCCCTGAATTGGTGTTCTTAACTGGTAGTGTATATTAAATGTCTTGAGTTTGGCTGACCATTTGGTCATGCATCCAGATAGGTTGGCCTTGCGTATAAGAATTTAAGAGGGAAAGATGTGACGACTATGATGGAACGAACCTCAAATTAGTGATTTAGCTTTCGGGATGCGGTGATCAATGAATAGGGTAACTTTTTAATTTTAAGTTGGCCCTCAACGGCGTCTAAGAGTGTCTTGCTAATATAGTAAATGGTAACTATCTACCTTCTTTATTGCAAACCACGGCAAAACTAATTAATGGCTTGAAACTTCTAGGTATAGGTAGAGAGGATCTCCTAGGACTGGAATGGATAAAAATGGAAGTTACTCAAATAAGATTTGATTTCTTCAAGTGATTTTGAGCATTCATCATTATAGGTGAGGCATTTCATTATTTAGCATCTAAAAAATGGTCTATAATGCTTAGACGACTTAGAGACAAAACGGTTCACATCTACAAGCATTACAGTTAGCTTTTGAATCTCTCTTAATGTCTTAGGTGTCTGACCATTTTTTATTTTTACTATTTGATTAGGGTTTTATTCAATCATTCTCTTACTGACCAGGAAAATGAGGAATTTTCTAGACTAGACCCCGAATGAACATTTTCTCACATTGAGCTTCATCCGATAGTGCCTAAGGATTTTAAAGGTTTTTGTTAAGTCTTTCAGGTGGTCGTCTATACACTTGGTTCTCCTAAGAATGTTGTCAATGTACACTTCTATCGTCTCTCAATCTGTTGCTTGAACATCTTGGTAACCAGTTTAAAATATATCGCTCCATCATTTTTAGGTCAAAAGGCATGACCTTATAACTATACATGCCTAGTGGGGTGATGAATGAGTTTTTATCTTGACCGGGGCTGGACAGGGGGATCTAATAGTACCCCGAGTAATCATCTAGGAAATGCATTTGTTCATGGGCTGTTATGGCATTGACGATTTGGTCTATCTTTAGCAGAGGGAAGCTATCTTTGGGGCAAGCTCTGTTCAGGTCGGTAAAGTCCATACAAACTGTCCAGTTGCCGTTACTCTTTCAGATCACCATCGAGTTTCAAATCCATTTTGATATTTAACTTCTTTGAAGGACCTTGCCCCCCAAAAATTCCCAACCTCCTTTTCCACTGCCTTGGTTTTCTCTGCGAAAGTACAACAACCTTTTGTATGAGCAACTAAAATGCCGGACCCACTTGAAGGCGATGTCAAGTGATTTCGAAATCAATCCGTTGCATTTCCTATGGCTCCCATGTAAACACATCTAGGCTCTATTTTAAAAAAGTGATTAACTCCTTCTATTTTAGCCAAAAATCTCTCTACAAACAAATGTCAGATTCCTTTTATACACAAAACACATTTTTTAAGGCAACATATTTTTTGTGAATTTGATTCGAATGAAAACAAGGGTTTATTCGAACAAAATACAATATTGTTCAAATGAATAGCCAATTTTGTTCAAACTAGCTTCAAATGAGTTTAGGACGATATTTATTCTCTGAATAGAAAAATGTCATTTGATGCTCGTTTAGAGTTCTTTTCAAAGAACTTTTAATCCCTCTTGAATGAAATGTGTAAATTCATTCAAATGACTTAGAAAAATGTTTTTCTTTTAGTTTTTTATATTCATCCCCAAACATTTTATAAAAATAAAACACCTAATGATATTTCAAGTATCAAAATCTATATGAATTCATACCTGAGACATCCTTGAAAATATGAAGACCAACCATAACACTAAATTCGAAAGGATAAGGCAATCTCTGAATCTTGGCTGCTATTTCTGTAATCAAAATCTATATTGGCTTTAAAGGTATAAATATAAAGCCTAGCCTACGATTCGAAATGTTTTGTCAAGAATTGAGCCAATACATATAAATTGACTCAATAAAAAATTTGTCCTTAAAAGTACCACCTTTGGCTATTTCGAGACAAAACCTAAAAACCCTATGGGCCTTCAAGGTCTCTAAAAGTCTCAATCTCCACACCCAAAAGGAAACAGTACAAACTTGACACACACATACACTGAGTAACTTTGCACGCTTGTAAACTTTATTGCCTGTTTCAAACACACATACAAACAACTTCAAATGCATATATGATATATGAGCACTTAGGTAAAATTTCTCATCCCTAGGATAAAGATTTTCTAATACCAATAAGTCTGAGTAATTTTTACTTCGAAATCATTTTAAAAATCATCAATACTAGATTGTCTAACATTCTCCCTTCTATTATATCTCCTAATAAATATAAATTTACTAAAGGGAGGACTATCTTTGATAATAATTTTGTAGCCCAAGAAATTACTAGTGTTTTATGTAGGAAGCATCCTGGTTTCAATGTTATAGTGAAGTTGGATATGGAAGAAATCATATAACAGGGTTTCTTCTTGGGCATCTTGAAGCTCCTTGCCAGCTCTCTTGTTGATCTCACACCCTGATGAGATGGGTGTTGGTCCATTTCCCTAGGGACCAAGCTCCGTATATCATTGTTACTTCGTTCAGGGCTCCTGTAGTGACGAGCTAGTTATTGCTGCTCGGATTATTCATCATTCAACTTGTGTCTCTAAGTTCCATGTGACTCGCGCCCTGGGTTCCTTCCTCGGCGGTGATATTTGCTCGCCTGAGGGTTAGGAGTCTGATTATGGCATTGCCTCGTGTTACGATGGAGATCCCTTTCTGTCTTTTCCAGTTTCCTTTTGAGGCGATCATTTTCAGCTTCCTACTTTCGAGCAGCCTCCTCCTATTCTTGGAGCCTGACCTCATAGGCGTCTATCATTCTGGAAACCTATGTGGACCTAATTGGCCCCTAGCTTTCTTAGGAGAGATGCCTCTTTCGGTGGAGCCTTGGTTTTGAATGAAGGATTTTGGACCTTACCCTAAGAGGGATAGGCTTCTCCTTAATATCCCCTGCTTCAGGGGAATTTCTTCTGTGATCGAACATTGCAGGTCCTTGTTGGTGAAGGCTTTCTTAAAGGAAAAACAACCGATTCCCACAGACGACACCAATTGTGGTGACAAAAATCTCAGCATAAATAATAATGAAAGGCAATCACCAAGAAAAGAAGAATAATAAAGATCACGATCACACAACACAAAGATGTACATGGTTTGTCTAACTGCCTACGTCCATGGAGAGGTCTACTATTGTTGATGTAAAAAACTAGATTCGATCTAATTATTTAATCACAGATAAAAAGTATATAAGTAAATAAGACAACGAATTTTAAAGTGGTTCAGCCTTAAGAAAAAGGCCTACATCCACTGTTTTTGTATTGCTGATTGTTTTTCAAGAATTCTAGATAAGTGGTTTACCAAGAAATTTGGAATCCCCTTTTCATGAGGATGTTACAATGTATTTATAGCCTTGAGGCTGTACATGTGAAAGAATTATGCGCTGTATTTTAGAAGCTGTTTACATCTGTACAACATTAAATGCACATTCAATGAGTAGTTATCTTCTGGAATACTTGACGTGCACGCAATAAGTATTTGAGTTGCTCGGACCGCCTTGAGTTATTCGGACCACCTTGAGTTACTCGGACAACCTTGAGTTGCTAGGACTAATTGAGTTGCTCGGAGCTCTTTAAGTTCCTCGTAGCTCTTTAAGTTCCTCGGACCTGTGGAGTTCCTCGGACCTTATTCGTCCAAAGTCTTTGTATTCACCATGTGAATGGACACGTGTCTTTATATGATTGATCCATGTCAGCAGATTGAATTGGGTATCAACAGAAGCCCCCAATGTTTCATAGTTCGAGGTTGAGGAGGAGTGCGGAACATTTTTCTCAAAATATGATGAGATTAAATAGTTATCCTATATTGTAGGAGTGTTTTCTTCATATTTAATTCCTAATTAATAGAATCAGACTTCATCTTGTATTTAATTCCTAATTCATAGAATCAGACTTTTTGAATTTTTCCAGATACTTCTGTTTTCGTGCCCCCTTTTCACCTTTTAGCCACCGGTAACGCAAACGTCTTTCTTTATAATGATTACTTTTTTCCAATCCCAAGGTAAGGTATTTAAGCGCTACAGAAAATCCTTCCGTCTTTTGCTTTTTCAAATTTGTTTCTTTGAACTCTTCACCTTCTTTCTATCTTGTGCCTTTGTTCTTTCCATCATTTATCGACAACTGATCTCCATTTCCTCTGTAAGATCTTCTTCTTCCTTCTTCTTTAATTTCTTTATTCTCCATGATTTATCCTGTTGAATCATTGGACAAGTTTCGTTCTGAGTTTTCAATCACTTCATGGGTTATTTTGGAAGAACTATCTGGTCCTTCTGATTTATTTTCCTTAGCTGAGGGACACTGGTTCCCAAGTATCTTTATAGTCGAATGTGGCTTTTCTTTCCCGCCAAATCCACTGTGTTTAGAATTTTGTCAATATTTCGATATTTTACCTGCAAAAGTTTCTCTAAATACATGGAGGGTAGTTAACGATGTACATAGATTAAATCAAATTCATGGGACTCATTTAGGAATCCTAGAAATTATGTATTGCTATAGATGGGTCACTAGTGATAGTAATTTTTATTTAAAAACTAGATTTTTAAATAAAGCTTTAGTAGTTAATCTTCCTGATACCAACAAAGATTATTTTGATCATGGGGTAGTGGTGAAAAATTGGCAACACCCTCCACTTGATGGAAATGAGGTGTACCAAGGTCCCAAGTGTCCACCGTACGGAAATGGGATAGGTTGTTTTTATTTTTATTTTATTTTTGAAATTATGTTTTATTTGTGTTTGTTAAAATGCTTTAGTGACATTTGATTTTATTTGTTTACAGTTGATAGTAAAAGGAAACCCCCAAAAGAGATTGACGTTAATATAAAAAGTTTAAAACTTATCTGGAGTTCGCATCAATCTGTTGCTAGGGAGCATATTAGGTAGGCATCTTATTTGCTGCAATATAGAACTTCGAGCTCGTCTTTCATTGCTCGTCCCGTGGTTGTTGACCTTGACCAAGTACCAGCTGCTGATACTAGTGTGGAAGGTTCTTCTTCAGAGTCAAATATTCCAATTGGTGATATAATGAAGAGGAGGAAAGCTCCTGTTTATTTTGACAAGTCTGCATTTCCTGCTGTGGAGGGAAAGAAAAGCAAGAAAGATATCCCAGAAGAGGGGGTGAAAACTGATGAGGTACCTCCTTCTGATGCTACCAAGAAAGTTAGTGAGAAGCCCCCTGTTACCCTGAGCAAGATCGTTGAAAATCCCCTTGTGGGTCCGAGCAAGGCTGTTGCTATCATCCCTTCAAGTGATGTCATTGTCATTTCCCCCCACAAAGACAACATCATTGATTGAGGACGTTCCTGCTCCTCTAAGGAGATTAAAAAAGGGTTTGTCTGAGAAACCTGCTGAACCTATCTTTCAATATTCTAATGTTAAAAGTAGTGTTCTAACCTTCATTCCTTCGAGCTCCGCTGTGGGCTTAGTAAAATCTTGGACTATTCCAGAAGTCCATGACATTGAAAACACTCTCACTCATGAGAGAGTTACTGCTTTGGCTGCTCAACACCTTGCCTCTGTAGTATTATTGATTTAAACCTTCTAATTTTTAATACTATGTTCATACATTGACTTAGAATTATTTCTTTTTTCAGCTGGTAACGTTTTTCAACAACATTATAAAAAGGGATGAAGCCATCAGGGCCTCCAGTTCCTCGGATGGAGTGGAAAAAGCTTTTACTGGACTAACCCAGTCTTTGAAAGACTCTCATCAGAAGTATAAGGAAGATAAAATCGCTTAGGAGAAGCAGGTTAAGTCAGTTGAGCAAGAGAGAGATCGAGCTGTGGAGGCCTCCAAGGAGTTGGAGAAGAAACTGAAAGAGTTTGAGAAGAATAAAAAAGAGCTTGAGGAGAAGCTCAAGAATGCTGGAGAGCTTGAGAATAAGCTCAAAACTGCTGAAGAGGAAGTTGGTAGACTTGTAAGAGGTTGATCGCCAGAAAAAAGGAGGTGGAAGGGAAGTTGAAAGCTACCGAGGAACTTCTTATTGAAAGGACTTCCTCGGAGAAGGTAAAAAGAAAAATTGCAGTAAAAAAGTCCTTTAGCGCTGGTTGGGACAAAGTCTGAAACAAAGGCCTAGATGCCATGTCCTCTCAGATGGAGTTTTCTAGCTTTAAATACTTTAGGGATTGATGGGTTGCAGCTCTGCAGGAGCTAAAGATCGCTGAGAATTCTGAACTGTTCCAGCGACATGTTTATGGTCCTCCTCCCTCTCCTGGAGAAGAAGAAGAGGACAAAGCTGCCTCAGAAGAATCTTCAATGATAGTTGGGGATCAGGTCCCTACTGTTGAACCTTGCTCTGAGCATCCCCAACCAGCAAACATTTCTACCGAGCAACTTTCCTTGCACTCTGAGCAATCGACCTCTTCATCCAAGCCTCCCAAGGAAGTCTTAGGAAGCAAGGAGAAGGTGTAGAGTTATTCGGATCTTTCTTTTTGGTTTTTTGGTGAATATAATTTTTGGGCTATGTACTTCTTTTTGTGATGAAATAAAATTTGAACTTTGGTTGTTCGTCTTGACTTTCCCTTGTCTTTACTCTGTTTGTATCATCATTTATTCTTTCTATCTCTTCTCTTTACTAGTTTATGGCCAGGATGGAGCTCTTATCAGCTCATGACACAGAACTGATGAAGAAATATAATGATTACTTCACAGCTGGTCATGCAGACCTAAATGAGGCTCAAATCACTGACATCCTTGGTCCAGATATTTCTGAATGAGCAATCGAAGCTTACCAATATCTCAAGTTCTTGCTGGATCGAGCTGTTGCCACTAACATAGATTATTATGAGATGATTTAGGATCTTCAAGGAACTATAGAGGAACTCCAACAGCAGTACAAAGAGTCCTCCACGCTTTTGCACCAAGGGTACGAGAAGAAATATCAACAGTTAAATGCTGAAAAAGGTTATGATAAATTCATCACTGCTTACGAGAAGAAAGAGAGCATTCTAAAGCTCGAGGTTAAAAAGCATAGGAAGATCGCTAAGCTAATGGAGCAGGAAAACATTATTTTGCAAGAAGAGATTACACAACTCAAGTCTGCCGCATCTTCTTCGGGTTCCCTGGTTCCCGTTAATGATGAAGATTTTTCTTTTTTGGAGGTAAAAAATGCTAACTTGCGAGATGAGTTGGAAACTTTGAAAAGAGCTGGGCCCTCTACTTCTACTCGTGGACGAGCAAGATCTTCTTCTCGGGGACGAGCAAGAGCTGGTCGAATTTCTATTGAATAAGCAAGAACTCAAGCATCCTTGGAGAATCAGGCATTCCAGTTGATGGCAAATAACCAAGACTTAACAGGGATGTCTAAGAAGATTCTGAACCTTAGTGAGCAACTTTCTACACAAAGCTCTACCTTGGAAAATAAAGAAATTCTGGTAAAGAATCTTCACGAGAAACTGGAGAGGTTAACTTATCAATTCCATAAGCAGCCCAGAGAGTTTTGGATGGCTAGTTATAATGAAGAACTTTGTCATCTTGATGCTTGTTTAGAACAGTCGAATAACGAAGGGTATAAACAGGGCTGGTTGAATGCTCTTTGTATTTTAAAATTGGAGAGAGGTCATTTCCTGTGGGATTACTATAATCCTGGAGTTCTTTATTTACTCGTGCCTCCTTTCAAGCTTGACCTTAGTTGGATTCCAGCCCGGACCATTCCTCGTGTTCTGATCTCTAAGTATCTTGACGATTATAGTCTTCATTCAAATTTCGAAATATCTTGCCCATAACACCTGCTTGACCATCCATCTATCATGAACGTCAGAATGCTGCAAGATCTAAACTTCATAAGTTCTCCTTATAGTCTTGATGATCATCCAGCTGGGGTAGATCCCGAATCGAAGTCAGAGGGAAAGAAACCTATAGAGTAGAATTTTCTTAATTGATATCTCATATACTCTGTAATTTGTATCATATGTAATTTGTTCTGATATTAATGAAGAAACTTTTATTTTTCTTTGCAATTTGATTGTCATTATCTTGGAAATATTTTACACAATATCTCTTTTATTCACTGATGAATTTGTGTGTATATCTATAAAAGGACAAAAATGTCCTGTGTTGTTTTAAATTGTTGACCAACCGGAGTTGGTAAAAATTACTTGACGACCAAACGGAGTTGGTGATTTTTTTCTTTCCGACCAATTTAGAGTTGGCGGTAATTGCTTCTCGACCAACTTAGAGTTGGTGGTAATTTATTTGCCGACCAACTTAGAGTTGGTGGTAATTTGATTCCCAACCAACTTAGAGTTGGTGGTAATTGCTTCCCGACCAACTTAGAGTTGGTGGTAATTTATTTGGCGACCAACTTAGAGTTGGTGGTAATTTGATTCCTGACCAACTTAGAGTTGGTGGTAATTGCTTCCTGACCAACTTAGAGTTGGTGGTAATTTGATTCCCGACCAACTTAGAGTTGGTGGTAATTTGCTTCCCCACCAACTTAAAGTTGGTGGTAATTTATTTGTCGACCAACTTAGAGTTGGTGGTAATTTGATTCCCGATCAACTTAGAGTTGGTGGTAATTGCTTCCCTACCAACTTAGACTTGGTGGTAATTTGATTTTCGACCAACTTAGAGTTGGTGGTAATTGCTTCCCGACCAACTTAGAGTTAGTGGTAATTTGCCTCTCGACCAACTTAGAGTTGGTGGTAATTGCTTCCCGACCAACTTAGAGTTGGTGGTAATTGATTCCCGACCAACTTAGAGTTGGTGGTAATTTGATTCCCAACCAACTTAGAGTTGGTGGTAATTGCTTCCTGACCAACTTAGAGTTGGTGGTAATTTGATTCCCGACGAACTTAGAGTTGGTGTTGTAATTTGTTTGTTGGTGTGTAACACTAATACTCCAAAAATTTTTAACGAATAAAGAAATATGGGGGAAACCAGAAATAGTAGTATAGTATCCTAGCTGGCAGCGTACAAACCTGAAATTGTTAAAATATAAACCGTAAGTATTAAGGTTAGTGAGGTACTCCTACCCTGTAATGTAATGACAATTCTATATCGAATATATGGATATAAAATCCAAACAATCCTGCCTATTGGCAATAACAAATCCTGGATCATAAGACCCAAATAATTATGCCCACTGGCAATAACAAATCCTGGTTCATAGGACCCAAATAATTCTACCCATTGGCAATAACAAATCCTGGATCATAACACCCAAATAATTCAGCCCATTGGCAATAACAAATCCTGGATCATAAGATCCAAACAATCCTGGATATTTAAATATCCAAACAAATCCTGAATACTGAAGTATTCAAAAAAATTCTGCTCTTAGATCTATATTCATATATCTGTATATATGAAACAATCATAAGTACACTCACCTTGACAGTTTAACTAGCTTTTCCCTTACCTTTATCCAATATTTGTTAAATCAGATCTTCTTCCCATCCTATCATTCTTACAATATTAGTATCATCATAAGAATATCAATAATTTAAAGAATGATTTAAACATAATTCAATCCATAAGTATCACATGATTCCATTCAAATCATTTATCACAAGTGAAGTTCCATCCAAATCCAGGTTAATATATTTAACATATCCAAATCATAGACCAAATATACATTCATTCATTCTTGGTAATTCAATACTTGTCATATTAGTATTCCAATACAAAATACGGTACATCATTTGAATCTCCTAGAGCAAGATATGCCCATTTCTTTACCACATAACAAATTTGCCATATAGGCTCGTTTATCATTCATTCAACTTCCAGAAATTTTCATAATTTTTATACATCATAATATCTATGATATTTCACCCAACATTAGTAAACATATTTAACACTACAAAATTAAAGTTTCATAATTTTTAAGGTTCGTTTGCTATATAAAGCAAAACATCGAACACATGGCGAGCATACTTTCACCCTTAGGGAAGATTTCATACCCAAACTTCAAACTCTCACCAAAGAATCATTTCATGGTATTTTCACATGATTTTTGGATATGTAATACATATATGAGTCCAGGTTAATCTCCAATTGGAATTAATCAATTCCAGTAAGTATACAAAAATATATGGAAGTCTGAATAAACAAAGTTTCTAAACAAAGCAATTTTAGAGTTTTGTACATTCAACTTAACTTAAACTTGCATATATCCATACATATGCACCCAATCATGAAAGGTCAATAAACAATTAAGGATTTATATCATAAAAATCATAAATGCAAGAAATATAACAAGATTCATGGTTGGAATTACCTTAGGGGCTTTTACATAATTGTCTATGAATTTTTTTGAATGTTTCTCCTCACTTTCTTCTTCCTAACCCTCACAATTGTTTTTCCTAAGATTAAAACTCTCCCAAATTGACTTTACTGAATAAAGGAGGATATCTCAAGGGTTTAAGTCGGTCAAACCAACCTCCACCTCCAACCAATCAATTTATAACATGTGGCATCACATAAAACAAAATATCATTTAAGGCTAAATGACTACTTTAGCCCCTGTTCGTAAAAAGACAGTATCTTCCCACTCGGATGTCCGTTTGATGGACTATTTGTTGTGTTACAAACCTAACTCATATATATACAAATATCTAGTTCACACCTCAAGTAAATTGTTATGTTATAAAGGTCAAAACTAGTCTTAAACATGAATATTCCTACCGAAAACTTCAAAATTTCACATTTGTAACTAATTCAATATTTCATGCTTTATGACGCTAGGATTAGACTAAATATAATGACTTATAATTATATATAATAATAACATATCATCCATATCACATAATCTAATCATGATTTGAAAAAAAATTATCATAATTATATTCGGGTTGTCACAAATAAATCCTTATGTTTTTTGCTTTTTAAAGACATTTCATTTGGCTCGACATTTATTTTCATTTTTCAATTTTCCAATATATCTTGTACAATCATAGTCTTTAAATAACTCCATCCATCGCCTCTGCCTCAAATTCAACTCCTTTTGAGTAAATAAATACTTAAGGCTTTGATGGTAAGTAAAAATTTCACATACCTCACTATATTGATAATGACGCCATAATTTCAAAGCAAACACAATAGAAACAAGTTCCAAATCATGTGTAGGATAATTACGTTCATGTGTACGCAACTGTCTAGAAGCATAAGCAATAACCTTATCATGCTGCATAAAAACACAACCCAACCCCTGGTGTGAAGCATCAGTATAAATAACAAAACCATCTCCACCACACGGAATAGTAAGAACAGGTTCAGTTACCAACCTCTTTTTCAATTCATCAAAACTATTTTCACAATCAGAATTTCATTCAAACTTAACATCTTTTCGAGTTAGTTTAGTCATAGGCAAGGCAATCGAAGAAAATCCCTTAATAAACCTTCTATAATACCCAGCTAAACCCAAAAAACTCCTCACCTCAGTCATATTATTTGGTTTCTCCCATTTTACAATAGCCTCTACCTTTTTAGGATCAACACATATACCATCTCCAGAGATAACATGGCCTAAAAATACAACTTGTGATAGCCAAAATTCACACTTGCTAAACTTAGCATACAACTTCTTATCTTTCAACAGATTCAAAATAATTATGAGATGCTTTTCATGTTTAAACATATCACGTGAATAAATCAGAATATCATCAATAAAAACTATCACAAATGAATCAACAAAAGGATGCAATACCCGATTCATAAGATCCATAAATACAGCTGGAGCATTAGTCACCCCAAAAATTCAAAATGACCATACCGAGTACGAAAAGCAGTTTTAGAAATATCACTTTCCTTGACCCTCAACTGATGATAACTTGATCGTAAGTCTATTTTTGAAAACACTTTAGCACCCTGTAACTGATCAAACAAATCATCTATACGAGGTAAAGGGTATTTGTTCTTAATTGTAGCTTTATTCAATTGCCTATAATCAATACACAAACGCATGGTACCATTTTTCTTCTTCACAAATAAAACTGGTGCACCCCATGGAGATACACTAGGTTGTATGAACTCCCTATCAAGTAAATCCTGCAACTGAATCTTGAGTTCTTTTAACTCAGCAGGTGCCATTCTATACGGTGCCATAGAAATAGGGGTAGTCCCCGGTGTTAATTCAATACTAAATTCGACTTCTCTTTCTGGAGGTAACCCTGGCAACTCACTAGGAAACACTTCAGGAAAATCCCGTACAATAAGAACATCGACTAATTGTAAAGTCCCTTCCTAGTGTCAAGAACATATGCAATAAAACCCTCACACCCTTACTCAATAATTTCCTCGTTTAAATAGCAGAAATGATACAACTGGGAATAATTTTCCTTTCCCCCACAAATTTAAATTCAGGCTCACCAAGCATATTAAAAATAACTTCCTTATAGAAACAATCCATAGATGCATGATATTTAGATAACTAATCCATTCCCATAATTATATCAAAATCAGAAATATCCAATGGAAGTAGATCTATAACTATATCTCTAGACCCCACAGTCAAAACACAATCACGAAAAGCATATTCAGCTACAACCATATCCCCCATAGGCATATAAATACCCAACCCCACATCTAAACGAGTACATGGTCTATTAAGGTATACAACAAAGCATAGGACACAAAAGAATGTGTGGAACCAGGATCAATCAAAACATAAGCACTTCTATCAGTAACAGAAAGTGTACCTGTCACTACATCTGGAGTAATCTGAGATTCTTTCATTGTAAAAACTCGTCCACCTAGCCTGGAACTACTAGCTTGTCCTATGCCCATACTTTTCACAGCACTGTCCGGAGATAACATTCGGCTTGCTACTTCACTATGTGTTACTGGAATCTCTGCCAACTGTGGACAATTCTTCTTAATATGCCCCACTTGATGACAATGGTATCATTCCAATCCCTTAAGCTTAGGACACTCATATTTATAATGTCCTTCCTCTTTACAAAAGAAACATGTAACACCTCCTATTGGGGCCTCACCTCTCCCTGACTTTCTGACTGAACCAAAAGATCCTCCACCCCTGGTATCTCTGCCAAATCTCCCCTGATCTCTACCAGTATCTCCACCACCTCTCTGAAATTTATGAATTTCCATCTTAACACTTCCACCCTCACCTCCCTTAGAGTGAGATGCTTCGAATCTACTCTTCTTAAAACTCTCTCTACTCGCCACCTCTTGGTTCACTTGCCTTTCTGCTATCGTGGCTTTGTTTACCAGAAAGGTATAATCTTCTAACTCATAAGTGTCCACTCTATTTTGAATAGGCAAAATCAATCCATCTTGAAACTTACTACATTTATCTTCTTCATTCTCCACATATTTAGTAGCAAATCTAGACAAAGTAGTAAATTTATCCTCATACTCCCTCACAGACATTTTCCCTTGGGTCAAATTTCTAAATTCCCTCAGCTTATCCCTCCTATAAACTTTAGGGAAATACTTAACATACAAAGCTTTAATAAATTCAGCCCAAGTAATAACATCAGTAAATTCCATCCTGGGCACCAAGTGGTTGTTGGCTTCCCACCAATATTTGGCCTCTCCATTAAGCTTAAACACAGCGAGATTCACTTTCTGGTTATCTGGAACCTTTATAACTGCAAAGATAGTTTCTAGATCCCTGACCCACATCTCAGCTTCTGTAAGTTCAATCGACCCTGAATATTCTGGAGGATTTAACTTCAAAAACTTCTCATGCATGGAATCTTTCATTTCTTTCCTTGCCTCTTTCTCAATCCTATCCACTGTCTTTGATTCTAGATATCTAGCCTATTGTTCTACTCTTCTTCAGTATTATCTGTACGAGAAGCTACTCCCTCTTCTCTATGTTGTCCATTACCAGGTTCCATCTGGAATTATCTATAATACAACAAAGTTCTAACAACCAACATAAACAGTTTATAATACTAAACTATTGGCTAGTACATAAACAATTCATAAATATAAAATTAACTCAATAACTGCCATCTAATCGTCACACACGTCCAGAATTAACAACCACGCTCTGATACCACTAATTGTCACCCCTCAAACCCAATATCCATACTAATCATTTGTTATTAGAATAATTGGATCATAATCTTGAGCCCATTGGAAATTTAATTCATTTATCAATATTTTTCTGCATAATGAACATAATATTGTTCTTGTGCCATAACGAAGTCAACATTAGAGTCATAATTAGATATTTTACAATACTATGATTAACTATGATAAACTCAATCCATGCTAACTCAATATATACAATGTGTGAGTACATTAAAATCTTCAGTGTGACAATGATAAAATCCCCATATGTAATCCCAGCTCTTCTAACGGTGCAACTCTCAAAGTTACCGATCATATAGTATCCTAGCTGGCAGCGTACAAACCTGAAATTGTTAAAATATAAACCGTAAGCATTAAGCTTAGTGAGGTACTCCTTCCTTGCAATGTAATGACAATTCTATATCGAATATGTGGATATAAAATCCGAACAATCCTGCCCATTGGCAATAACAAATCTTGGATCATAAGACCCAAATAATTCTGCCCATTGGCAGTAACAAATCCTGGATCATAGGACCCAAATAATTTTGCCCATTGGCAATAACAAATCCTGGATCATAAGATCCAGATAATTCTGCCCATTGGCAATAACAAATCCTGGATCATAAGACCCAACAATCCTGGATATTTGAATATCCAAACAAATCCTGAATACCGAAGTATTTAAACAAATCCTGCTCTTACATCTATATTCATATATCTGTATATATGAAACAATCATAAGTACACTCACCTTGACAGTTTAACTAGCTTTTCCCTTGCCTTTATCTGGTATTTGTTCAATCAACTCTTCTTCCCCTCCTATCATTCTTACAATATTAGTATCATCATAAGAATATCAATAATTTAAAGAATGATTTAAACATAATTCAATCCATAAGCATCACATGATTCCATTCAAATCATTTATCACAAGTGAAGTTCCATCCAAATCCAGGTTAATATATTTAACATATCCAAATCATAGACCAAATATACATTCATTCCTTCTTGGTAATTCAATCCTTGTCATATTAGTATTCCAATACAAAGTACGGTACATCATTTCAATCTCCTAGAGCAAGATATGCCCATTTCTTTACCACATAACAAATCTGCCCTATAGGCTCTTTTATCATTCATTCAACTTCCAGGAATTTTCATAATTTTTATACATAATAAATTTCTATTATATTTCACCCAAAATTAAAGTTTCATAATTTTTAAGGTTTGTTTGCTATGTGAAGCAAAACATCGAACATATGGCGGGCATACTTTCACCCTTAGGGCAGATTTCATACCCAAACTTCAAACTCTCACCAAAGACTCATTTCATGGTATTTTCATATCATTTTCGGATATGTCATACATATATGAGTCCAGGTTAATCTCCAATTATAATCAATCAATTCCAGTAAGTATACAAAAATATATGGAAGTTTGAATAAACAAAGTTTCTAAACAAAGCAATTTTAGGGTTTTGTACATTCAACTTAACTTAAATTTGAACATATCCATACATATGCACCGAAGAATGAAAGGTCAATAAAAAATCAAGTATTTATATCATAAAAATCATAAATGCACGAAAGATAACAAGATTCATGGTTGGAATTACCTAAGGGGCTTTTACGTAATTTTCTATGATTTTTTTTGAATTTTTCTCCTCACTTTCTTCTTCCTAATACTCACAATTGTATTTCCTCAACTTAAAACTCTCCCAAACTGAGTTTGCTGTAGAAAGGAGGATATCTCAAGGGTTTAAGTCGGCCAAACCAACCTCCACCTCCCACCAATCAATTTATAACATGTGGCATCACATAAAACAAAATATCATTTAAGGCTAAATGACTACTTTAGCCCCTGTTCGTAAAAAGACAATATCTTCCCACTCGGATGTCCGTTTGATGGAATGTTTGTTGTGTTACAAACCTAAATCATATATCTACAAATATCTAGTTCATACCTCAAGTCAATTGTTATGTCATAAAGGTCAAAACTAGTCTTAAACATGAACATTCCTACCGAAAACTTCAAAATTTCACATTTGTAACTAATTCAATATTTCATGCTTTATGACGCTAGGATTATACTAAATATAATGACTTAACATTATATATACTAATAAAATATTATCCATATCACATAATCTAATTATGATTTGAACATAATTTATCATAACTATACTCGGGTTGTCACAAATAAATCCTTATGTTTTTTGCTTTTTTAAAGACATTTCATTTGGCTCGACATTATTTTCATTTTTTAATTTTCCAATATATTTTGTAATGCCAGTTGGGAGAGGCCTTTGCTCCTAATAATTAATAAAATATAGGGTTTCTGCCCTATTTCCTAGAAAAAAATCTCCTAGCACTAAAGTTAAGGATACTATTCCCCCCTTTTAGGAATAGACATAGTAAGAATGCATAATAAAGGCTTTTTCCCTCATAAAATACATCTAGCCCCTCCCTAAAAAAGTGATAACATATGATATCATTGAAATTAATAAAGAAATAATAATATCATGCAATGCTGTAAAGTGAGACAAAACACAACATGACTATAATGTGACACCCCGCCTAATTAAACCTTGGGTGATCAAGCCTTAATTTAATTTAACCAGGTTTATTAAATGGTTCATTCCTAGCGTCACTGACGAAAGCTTTTTAATGACTAAAAACCTAAGTGAAATTAAGCTAGTGTCAAATTTTATCTTTCTTAAACAGAATAAACAACTCATGCGGAACAATACAATTCAAGCAGTACTAAACCAATTCGCATAACCAACTGAATAAAAATAAAGTCTTGCCGAAAACCACGACCCTGAAAACTAACTCAAAAATCCAAAATTAGAATAACTGTGAAAGTAAAGATTGGACCATATGTCCCAATTGTGAGTACTAAAACTGAGATCCTGCACTAGATCTGAAAAAGAGAAACGTCTAAACAATCCCTGCAACATCCACACGTGCTGCAACTCCCAAATCCCTGGAATGAAATCATGCTGGGTGTCCCTGTGGCTGGGCACCTAAAATTTTTTTAAAAAGGTTTTTACATAGAAAAAGTTAGTACCCAAAACATTTAAAAATATTTTGCAAGTAGTTATCAAAATTATGAGTTATTGATTACACATATTAAGACTTCGCACACTCTTTTGAGCTTCCTCCCCTCTCTTCTATAGTGCACGCCTAACGTTGGTACTTAGTTCACCTAGTTATACTACCCAAATTAACTAGACCAGAATACTCCACTGCATGTATCCCCTCGCTAAGTCCCCATAACATACTCGCAGTCTTTTAATAGTCCATATCTCATATGCTATAAACGTAGATAACTTACTTACCTCATGTTATTCTTATTCTTATAATAATTACTTCACACTACTTAATTATTACTAAGATATTATCAATCCATCTTCTTATCTACTATCTTAAGTCAGTGGATTATGCAGATGGAATACATTAAATATTAGTTATCACTAATATATCCTTTTAACACACATAAAGGACCCTTGGTTCGGAATGATTCATCGACCCCAAGTGAGAGTTGGTTCAGAATGATCCATCGACCCCAACTATTTATATATATATATACATATATTCTGGTTCGGGACTCTTTCATCACGACACCAGTTTTAAGGTTTGGTTCGACATTTTACATCGACCCCAAACATATAATAACTCTATGTTAGTTCGGAATATCTCATCGACCCTAACATAATTAAATTTAGGTATAATTATCTTAACCCAAAAGTTCATACAATTTAGTAGGTACACACCCGACCTATCAAATAATGCCCGTACGAAATATATTCCTTATATTCACCGTACTTCTTAATTTACGATTTATTTCACTATCCCATTTATTCGAGTATTCACGCAACTCTAAGGGTCTTAGTTACCCCTCCCTTAATTCAGTAGTTAATCTCTCTCTAACCTACTGGTATATTTTTGGAATCGACTCTCACTCTTTCCGTAACTAAATTCTCGCATTCTCGATACACGACTCAATCGGCTACTTCCCGTCGGTCCATTTCTCCAAATTTTACACTAAATCATTTATGAAGAAATCTCATGGTACACCTACTGGTATTTATTAAGTCCCTACATAGGTAAAATGTCATCACTAAGGTTCCCATTAAGTGACGGTAATTGAAAAGAAATTTATCCACAAAATTCTCTAAAATACAGCCTCGATCGATCGATCGATCGATGGGATATAGTCGATCGATCGAGCGATCAACTGCTCGATCGATCAATCGAGCGATCGACCGCTCGATCGATCGACATTCAAGGGTCGATCGATCGATCGAGCAGTGACAGACCCAGATCGTCTTCTTCACACCATTTTTGTTTATCCATTTCCCATGATAATTCACCACACTTGTAACTAACAATTTCTAATCATTCCTACATACCCTGGGATGATTACTAACAATCTAAAACAACATAATCATTACAAATTTCATCCATATTAAGTCAAAATCTTCCTATTATTCAAGAAGCCTAAAAATACAATCTTTCCATATTTTCATCCATAAGTCCAGATTTTTAGTTCGATTTAATCATCAAGTCTTCTATGATATCAGATTATTTGGAGATCTAAAATGTTCTACATGCAATCCCTATCGATCATGTATCATATTCAATTATTTGCTTCCAAAAATATCATAAAAATCATGTTCTTCATAAAACTTATATATGGATATTATAACTCAATTTATTCTGCAAATAACCACTTGCCTTATGTTCAGTAGGGTCTGATTTCGTGATTGTTGTTGACGATTGATGATCTTTATCCTTCAATCCTTCTTCCCAACAAGTTGGTGGTGAAAATCTCCTTTGAACCCTTCCTACATCTTTTTTTTTGCCTTAGGAAATTGTTTCTCTCTTCTCTCTAATGGTTATGGTGTATTTTTTTTTCTATCTAACCCTAGACTCCAACTCTTATTGTGACAACCCGAATATAATTATGATAAATTATATTTAAATCATGCTTATCTTATGTGATATGAATAATGTGATATTAGTATATCTAATGTTAAGTGATTATGTTTATTATAATCCTACTTTCAAAAATCATGAAAGGTCGAATTATATACAAACACAAAATTTTGTTGTTTTTGGTAGAAATGTTCCTCTTAGACACTAGTTTTGACCTTTATAACATTATAAATGACTTGAGGTGAAAACTAGATAGTTGTATACATGTGAGTAAGGGTTGTAACACAACAAACAGATCGTCAAATGGATGCCCGAGTAAAGAGTTACACCGAATTTACGAACAAAGGGCAAAGTTGTCCATTCCCTTTAAGTGGTAAATTGTCTTTTATTAAACCAAATGTTTTAATTTGATTGGATGGCTTGGGAGGCAGCCTTGGCCGACTTAAAACTCCCCCTTTATCTTATTTGTTCAGCAAATATAACCCTAGGCTCAGTTTTGAGAGATTTAAGCTTAAGGAAAGAGAAAGTAGAAGTTAAGGAAGAAAGATTACAAGGAAAAGCTAGGAAAATTTTTAAACAAAGTCCTTAAGGTATTTCCAAGGCGTAAGGTCTAATCAACCTAGTTCAGCTCCTCCCGAAGGAAACGTGAATACAAAGTTGGCAACCCAAGGTGAGTGTACTCACTGGAATGATGTATTTGTATACTGTTACGAATATGATCATAATGTTATGAATGCGAAATTGTTCATTTCGGTTTACCGAAATGGGAGGTTACTCCCCGACCCGGAATGGGGGAGATTTGTCTATTAATGATAAGGGGTTACTCCTCAACCAGGAATGGGGAAGAATTATCTATTTAGAGAGGATATGTGATTCATGATTCGAAAAAGTTAGTCATTCATTATGAATGAGCCGGATAAGTTAATACATAATTATATGGACATGTTTTATTGCATTTAAATTCATGCAGTAGTATAGTAGTGATGCATTCACTGGGCTATTTTTGCTCATGGTTCCTATGTTCACATTTTTCAGGTATGGTGATGTCACTGCCAAATCTAGGAGGTCGGGTTGGGTTAGCCAGGAATGAGAGAAACAATGATTTTGTGTAAATGTAAATGATGTAATTAAGTTAACTTATCCTTCAAGAAAGTTTGTATAAGTATTACTACTCTGATGTTGTAAAAATGTTTTTAGTTATATGGATTTACAATGATGACTCTGAAATTAAAACTCTTGTTTATGGTTTGGTTAAATTAATCATGGTTTGATTCACTTTGACTTTCAAACTTAATTATAAGTAACTGGGTTGGGGTGTGTCAACTTTTGGTATCAGAGCCTAGGTTTTAGAGGTTCTGGAGTGAGAAGAGTCTATATTTGGCAGTGAATGTTAGAAAAATATGTTATTTTATACTAACGATTATGTTAGGAAAGATATGTCTATATGTATGTTGTTATATCTTTGATTTATTTCTGTAAGGACGCAAATTTCCAATTGAGTCCTTTGTAGTGTTGGCTCAATTCCAGACAAAAACGTTTGAGTCATAGGATATAGTATATTGATCATCTTTCAAGACTATGACGTGTTTGTTGAAGACGTAGCGGCTAAGTGTATAAAGCTTCATCAAAATGCCGAGTTTTTGTGCCTCGTTTCAACGTCATCAACAGTAGTTCCATGCTCCCAAGGTATGAATGCATTTTAAAACTGTGTTTTGTTTTCAGAATATTTTCTACTAAAACTTATATATAACGTATATAAAAGTTTCTAGGCTTAGCAAGAATTTTTGAACATTCTGTGAGTTCGTTCGAAGTGTCGTTCTAACCACAAGTCGTTCGAACGAGATTGCCAACGACTTCCCATTATGGCATACTGGAACTTCGTTCGAGATTTCGTTCGAACGAGATTTCCAACGAGTTTCTAACGAGTTCATACTGGAACTTCGTTAGAAGACTCGTTCGCACGAGTATATCGTTCGAACGAGATTTGGCAGGAACAGTTTTTGGCAGTTTTTAAGCAGTTTTCTCCCACTTCCCCACTTGTTTCTTAACTGATTTTTCTCAGACTTTATTATGTGCGGAAAACCATTTTTGTAACTAATCTTTTTCATATCCTTCTAACTCCTAGAGAGTGTTTTGAGAGCAAAATGGTTTAAAGAAAAAGATCATGTTTTGAGTGTTAATTTTCAAAGAGAAAATAATTTACCACTCTTGTTACACCCATAATTGTTTCTTCCAAGTTCTTATATACATATATCTTGCTTGGAGTTTGGCACCGGGTTTATCTCTACATTAGTTTGAAGAGGATTTTGGGTTTTCTTCTAAATCCCTCAAAGAAGAAGTGTTTGTTTTGCTGCGGCCTTCTCATGTGGTAAAAGATACCACGCGTGGTTGACGGTGTACCTGTTGTCCGATTGGTGAGTCCAAGATTGCGGTGGATCTTCGTGGTTATCCGCTAGGAAGAGGTGGTTACAAGAAGACGCATCAAGGCTTGAGAGGGTTCGAGTTGAGGAATTACGTCATCTGTCTTGTAAATGTAATTCCGTACTTAGTGGATTTGAGGCTAGGGCCATCCGAGGTTGTTTCCCGTCTTGGGTTTTTCCTCGTACATCGCGACATAGTGATTTCTTGTTTTATTTTATCTTGCAACATCACATAGAACGTATGCTTAGGTAAAGAAGATAAAATTGGTTTAAATCACTATTAATTTAATTTGGTGCATAATTAAATTTGGGTAATTGTTTATTTAATTCAAGTCTATTGTTAAAACTGGTTTGGCCTAATTTGGATATATTAATAAATATGACTTAGGCAAATTTTAGGACTTGGATTAATTAACTTGGTTTAAGTGAAATTGAATATTTGTGTGTGTTTAATTTATTTTCACTTAGGTTTAATTTGATTTGAAATAGAAATTAAAATTTGGTGTTTGTTTGTTTTAAGTTGAACCATTATCACATCGCTTCCGCATCTATTTCATAAAGAGGAAATAATATAAGTTTATAAGGAATTAAAATAGGGGGTTCCACACACTGTGTCTTCAATTTCAGATATAAAAGTATGGAAGGAGGAAATGTTAATGTGAGAATAGAAGATGAGGCTTCAAATATGGCAGCAGAAGCGGAGGTTAAGCAACCTGTTCAGATAAATGTGGAACCCGAGCCAGAAAAACTAACAGATATGCAAAAAATGGCACGTGCTATGACTCTAATGGCAGAGTAACAAGCTAGATTTATGGCTTAGATGGAAGAAAAAGAGGCCAGACAACTGGAGACACAAGCATTGGCTAGGGCTGAGTAGGTGATATACCGGGAAGAAAGGAGTACTTCACATGAGAAATTTATTAAGATGAACCCACCCTCATTTGAAGGAGCAGTTGATCCAGAAGAGACAAAACCATAGGTTAAAGAGATTGAACTTATTTTTGGGGTAATGAGAATGCCTGAAATGCAACGAGTGACCTTGGCGACGTATATGCTGAAAGGAGAAGCTAAGTACTGGTGGGATGCCACAAAACATTTGTTGATTACTCCAGGAGGTGGGAATGTGATCTCATGGGATGCTTTTGTTAAAGCATTGCATGATAAGTATTTTCCTCCGATGTATCGAAAACAAAAGGAGAAAGAATATTTCTTGTTGAATCAGGGGAGTATGACAGTTAGAGAATACAAAGCTAAGCTTGCAGCTTTACCTTGGTTTTCTTCGAGGTTTATACGGAATGAGGAAGATATGTGCAGTCGATTTCTCGATGGGCTTGAGTTAGTCATTAAATCATGATTGTCGGCTTTAGAGACTATTAGTTATTCAGCCTTGGTGAACAAAGCCATGTTGGTAGAAAAGGACGTGAATGAAGCTAGAGGGAATCGAGAACGAGGTGTAAAGAGAAGCAAATTTGATCCAAATTATCAAAAGAGTAGTGGTACAGAATATTCGAGGTTTGGAGGGAAGAAATTCCAACAGGGTAGAGGTGAAAGTAGTTTGCAAAGGGGTGAGGCTAGTAGTGGGAGAGGTTCAGCAGTTTCAGCACAAGGAGATCTGAATGTTTGTTTCTTTTGTGGGACATTGGGTCATGTAAAGAGAAATTTCCCAAAGCTACTAAATATAGAATGTTTCAACTGTCACCAGAAGGGCCATCTGAGAAAGAATTGTCCTATGTTATCAAGAGCGGTTTCAGTTAGTAGTGTGGGGCATCACAACGGATCCTCTCCAGGCAGTGCCACCAGGGGAAGAGGTACAAAACAAGCAGCTGGATTGAGGGCAGGAGGAAGAGTGTTTGCGATGACATTACAAGATGCCCATGCTACACCAGAAGTGGTTACAGGTAAACTCTCTATTGCCAATAAAGATTTATATGCACTCATTGATCCTGGATCTACGCATTCATTTATGGCATTACATATTGTTTCATATTTGGGTAGACCATGTTCATTTCTCAATTATGCCTTATATATTTTTACCCCAATGGAAAGTGTAATTCTGGTGGAGCATGTTTATAAAGATTGTGTCTTACGAATGGGTGGGCGAGATTCTATGTTGATTTGATACCGTTGGCCATTCGGGATTTTGATATTATATTAGGGATGGATTGGTTATCATCGTATCATGCTTCCACTGATTATTTTCGAAAAGAAGTTACGTTTCATCTGCCTGGTGAACCTGAGTTCCAGTTAACAGGAGAAAGGAATGTTGTCCCTAATTGTCTTATCTCAGCAATTAAGAGCAGAAAGTTATTGAGTAAAGATTGTACAGGGTATTTAGCTTATGTTGTTGATACTAGTAAAGAGACAGTTAAAATTCAAGATATACCAGTGGTTAGAGAGTTTTCTAATGTCTTCCCCGAGGAATTGCCAGGATTGCCACGCAATAGGGAAGTATAGTTTTCCATTGAATTAATTCCAAGTACTGGTCCAATTTCTTTTGCTCCATATAGAATGGAACCAGCGGAGTTGAAAGAATTAAAAGTGCAATTACAAGATCTGATAAGCAGAGGTGTCATTCGGCCTAGTGTTTCGCCATGGGGAGCACCAGTGTTATTTGTGAAAAAGAAAGATGGGACAATGCGATTATGTATTGATTATCAGCAGTTGAATAAGGTGACCATTAGAAATAAGTACCCTCTACCTCGTATAGATGACTTATTTGACCAATTACAGGGGGCCATAGTATTTTCGAAGATTGATTTGAGATCGGGTTACCACCAACTGAAAGTGAAGGATAGTGATATTTCCAAAATAGCTTTTCGGACTCGATATGGGCACTATGAGTTTTTGGTGATGCCATTTGGATTAACTAATGCTCCAGCAGTTTTTATGGATTTGATGAACCGGGTATTCCACCCTTTCATTGATTCATTTATGATTGTATTCATAGACGATGTGTTGATTTACTCGCGTATCATGGAGGAACATGAGAAACATTTGATACTTGTATTGCAAATTTTGAGAGAGAAGAAATTATTTGCTAAATTTAGAAAGTGTGAGTTTTGGTTGAATGAAATTGTCTTTTTAGGGCATGTTGTCTCAGGAAATGGGATATATGTTGATCCAAAGAAGGTAGAAGCGATCGTTGAATGGGAGAGTCCTAAGAGTGTGACAGAAATTAGGAGTTTCCTAGGATTGGCAGGTTACTATCGCAGATTCATTAAGGGATTTTCAGCAATAGCATTACCATTGACAAAGTTGACCCGTAAAGAACTGAAGTTTGTGTGGGATGAAGAATGTGAAAGGAGTTTTAAAGAATTCAAGAAGCGGTTGGTTTCAGCCCCTATACTTACTATTCCATGTGGTAATGAGTCTTTTGTAATCTATATAGATGCTTCATTTCAAGGGTAAGGATGTGTTCATATGCAGAGTGGGAAGGTAATAGCATATGCTTCCAAACAATTAAAGACACATGAACGAAACTACCCTACACATGATTTAGAGTTAGCAGCTATTATTTTTGCTTTGAATTTATGGAGACATTACTTGTATGGAGAAACTTGTGAGATATTTACAGATCATCAAAGTTTGAACTATTTGTTTACACAGAAAGAACTGAATTTGAGATAGAGGCATTGGATAGAGTTGATTAAAGACTATGACTGTACCTTTCATCATCATCCTGAGAAGGAAAATGTAGTAGCAGATGCTTTGAGCCAAAAATCATCAGGGATTCTTAGTTGCATACGGTGTGCCCGTATTGGAAATATTCTTAACTTGGCATCGATGGGGATTGAATTGAAGTTTTCAAAAAGCGGAGGATTATTATCACATGTCATAGTGAGACCTTTATTAGCCGAACGCATATGAAATTTCCAGAACAGTAATCCGTTCCTTGAGAATAAGAAACAAGAAGTCCTAGATGGTAAAGAGAGTGACTTTGAAATTAAGAATGATGAATCGTTGTGTTATAAAAATAGGATTTGTGTACCGAATGGTCCACCCTTAAAGAAAGATATATTAGAAGAGGCACATAGCTTCATTTACTCTATGCATCCGGGAGGTACCGAAATGTATAGAGATTTGAAAGAGTATTACTGGTGGAACAATATGAAACGTGAGATTGCAGAGTTCGTAGATAAATGTTTAGTATGCCAGCAAGTAAAGGCGGAGCATCAGAAGCTGGCAGGATTATTGCAGTCGTTGCCTATTTCGGAATGGAAGTGGGAGCATATAACGATGGATTTTGTTACGGGATTACCACGGTCACCAAAGGGGCATGATTCTATTTGGGTTATTGTAGACTGATTGATGAAGTCGGCCAATTTTCTTCCAGTTAAGACCACCTACACTATGGACAAATATGCACGTATGTATGTTGATGAGATTATCCGTTTACATGGGGCACCAGTGTCAATTGTATCTGATAGAGATCCAATGTTCACTTATAAGTTTTGGCCTCGTCTCCAGAATGCCATGGGCACAAGTTTGAAGTTCAGCACTGCGTTTCATCCACAAACTGATGGGCAATCAGAAAGGACGATTCAAATATTAGAAGACATATTACGAGCTTGTGTATTTGACTTAAAAGGTAGTTGGGATGATCATTTTCCATTGATGGAATTTTCATATAATAATAGTTTTCAGTCGACTATTGGTATGGCTCCTTATGAAGCTTTATATGGGAGGAGATGTAGAACGCCTTTGTATTAGGATGAAGTGGGTGAAAGGAAAATATTGGGTCCTGAATTAATAGATGTGACGACTAAAAATATCAAAATTATTCGGGAACGGATAAAGATAGCACAAAGCAGGCAGAAATTTTATGCAGATAAGAGGAAGTATCCATTGGAATTTCAGAAGGGAGATTTTGTATTCCTGCGTATTTCACCGTGGAAAGGCGTTATGAGATTTGGGAAAAAGGGGAAACTAATTCAAAGATACATTGGACCATATGAGGTGTTGGAAAGAATTGGGGCCCTGGCATATATATTAGCATTACCTCCAGATTTATCCCGTTTACATGATGTGTTTCACGTATCTATGCTTCGTAAGTATTTGGCGGATCCATCTCATCACCTGAAAACTCAACCAATTGAACTGAAGGAAGACTTGTCGTATATCGAGGAACCATTGGAAATTATTGATCGTAAGGACCAAGTATTGAGAAATAAAGTTATTCCTTTAGTTAAAGTTAAGTGGATGAGCCATGGAGTTAAAGAATCAACTTGGGAAACAGAGGATAGCATGAGGAAACTGTATCCCCATTTGTTTGGTAAGTGACCTTTATGTTAAATTTCGAGGACGAAATTTTCTAAGGGGGGAAGTTGTGACAACCCGAATATAATTATGATTAATTATATTTAAATCATGCTTATCTTATGTGATATGAATAATGTACTATTATTATATCTAATGTTAAGTGATTATGTTTATTATAATCCTACTTTCAAAAATCATGAAAGGTCAAATTATATACAAACACAAAATTTTGTTATTTTCGGTAGAAATGTTCCTGTTAGAGACTAGTTTTGACCTTTATAACATTATAAATGACTTGAGGTGAAAACTAAATAGTTGTATACATGTGAGTAAGGGTTGTAACACAACAAACGGATCATCAAATGGATGCCCGAGTAAAGAGTTATACCGAATTTACGAACAAAGGGAAAAGTTGACCATTCCCTTTAAGTGGTAAATTGTCTTTTATTAAACCAAATGTTTTAATTTGATTGGATGGCTTGGGAGGTAGCCTTGGCCGACTTAAAACTCCCCCTTTATCTTATTTGTTCAGCAAATATAACCCTAGGTTCAGTTTTCAGAGATTTAAGCTTAAGGAAAGAGAAAGTAGAAGTTAAGGAAGAAAGATTACAAGGAAAAGCTAGGAAAAATTTCCAACAAAGTCCTTAAGGTATTTCCAAGGCATAAGGTCTAATCAACCCAGTTCAGCTCCTTCTGAAGGAAACGTGAATACGTAGTTGACAACCCAAGGTGAGTGTACTCACTGGAATGATGTATTTGTATACTGTTACGAATATGATCATAATGTTATGAATGTGAAATTGTTCATTTCGATTTACCGAAATGGGAGGTTACTCCCTGACCCGGAATGGGGGAGATTTGTCTATTAATGACAAGGGATTACTCCACGACCAAGAATGGGGGAGAATTATCTATTTAGACAGGATATGTGAATCATGATTCGGGAAAGTTGGTCATTCATTATGAATGAGCCAGATAACTTAATACATAATTATATGGACATGATTTATTGCATTTAAATTCATGCAGTAGTATAGTAGTGATGCATTCACTGGGCTATTTTTGCTCATGGTTCCTATGTTCACATTTTTCAGGTAATGCGATGTCACTGCCAAATCTAGGAGGTCGGGTTGGGTTAGCCAGGAATGGGAGAAACAATGATTTTGTGTAAATGTAAATGATGTAATTAAGTTAACTTATCCTTCAAGAAAGTTTATATAAATATGACTACTCTAATGTTGTAAAAATGTTTTTAGTTATATGGATTTACAATGATGACTCTGAAATTAAAACTCTTGTTTATGGTTTGGTTCAATTAATCATGGTTTGATTCACTTTGACTTTCAAACTTAAATATAAGTAACTGGGTTGGGGTGTGTCACTTATAATCTGACTTAGGGTTCCAAAATTCGTAGGTCTCCTCACCCTTAAATGTAGAGAGACCAAGATGCCCTCGTATGGTCCCGGTTTAGCCCAAAAATGACCCGGCACTCAACTAGTACCTCCGGGTACACTATTTTGACTAATTCGACCCTTTTGGAATCATCTGTGGACTCTAAATTATCTTTTGAGTCTCTTAAAAATAAGTTCCTCATCTCACCTTCAATTTTGTCTACGCGCGACACTCGGTTGAGATAAACTCAGGTACGTCCATATAAATCGCTAGGCCGTACATATCAACTTTCAATATTTACTATTCACACTTAGTAAATATTAATCGTCATATTAATCAGTATCTAACTCTCAATTAATGTCTAATAGCCATAATGATTAATTAATCACTTAATAATCATAATTATCATTACATCACATTAAATTACTCTACTCACGTAATTTAATTTAAAACGTATCACATTAAATTACTCTACTCACGTAATTTAATTAAAACGAAATGTATTTTCCTTCTTAATTTTAACTATGCAGAAATACGGGGTATTACATATAAAAGCACAAATAATCTACACGAGTATCAGTTAATACCAATATTAATGAAATAAATGACATCAACTAGAATACACAATGAAGCATAAGATATCAAAGTAAACAAGCAACAAGAGACAACAATATGATCATATAAAATGTTAATTTGATTCAATGAGGTAGAATATGGTAGATATTGATAAAATCCAAACACAAATACTCAAAACAAAACTATACCGTATATATAAACATGCAAAACATACCAATGACACACAGGCGCGCGCGCGCACACACACACACACACACACACACATATATATATATATATATATACATACACACACACACACAAAATGACACCAAATACATAAGCTTTACGTACTAGCATAGTATCGATGTGTCTAAACACATGAAATGGAGTGAAGGGTCGTAAACTAAATACAAATTAATTATTACCCAATCACTTAAAATTTCACAAGAATTTCTATTTGACTGTAAACCTTTATCGAACTAAGATTTATCCTCAAGTGATAGATAAAGTGAACTCAATGAATAAATAAGCACAATGAACACAATCCTAGAATTTTAATGATTTTACGAATCAATAGCGTTATGGCATGATGAGCATAAATATGATTCATCATGCAAACCTATTGATATTTAACTATAAACCCTGAAAAGATAAACATATATCTTATTTTATTACTCAACTATTTTGAAGATACCAATTTTGAAAATTAATTAAAAAAATATATTGGCATTTAATATTTTCTTTTTGTCTCTATTTTTCATGCTCTTACCAACGATGGCTTTACTACAAAGGAGATTTTCTCCTTTTATAACCCTTTCTCGTGCACCCTCATATTTTAAAAAAAACATACTCACAAACAACGATTCTTATATGCACAAATCCCCATAGTCAACATATATATTGATAACAATATTGATGAAAGAAGATCTCACTTAGCTCAAATACAACATGTACTGTTAAAATACAAAATAGCTCGTGCATGCTTGTGGGGAGGCATATGCAAAGTGAATCCATTTAGCAAATCAAAGTCGAACAACTGCATATAAAGTTGATTAAAAATAGTCTAAGCATTAATAATTATAATCAAATGTCCTAGCCACATAGAAACATGGAATAAAATGGATTTTAACACAACATTATTCCTCACAAAATGTGTAAAACTAAACTACACATAAACTAAAAATCTTTCTGAATTTTTAAATAATTTTCAAAATGACTTCAATCTAAAAAAAATAAAAGACAAGTAAAATCATTTTGTATTTTTTAAATTATAACCTAAAAAATATAAAATCAAAGTGTAAAAAGGATAAATATCATACAACTAGCAAACATATATATCATGCAGTACAAAAAATGGTGTATGAAAAACAATCATGCATGCAATTGCTCATAAAATATAGCATGTGATGAATTGTATGAAAGCATGCTAGAGTCAACAAGGCAAACATTAAATGCCTCCAAATCGGATCTCCTAACCCACATAGGTGTAATGTGAAGGACTCGTGCCTGGGGAATTTTGGTTAGTGTAGTCTTAGCCTTCATAGTACTTTTTTTAAGATCAAAACAAAAAATCCTAAGGTATCCTTTCTTACCATAATGTGTGCTAGTATAGATATGAGGAATTTTACCTTTCGGTTGACTTTTTCTAATGTTCCTAGCTTTGGTTGGATCCCGCAAAAGCATGGTCTTTGATTTAGCAGCGGATGTAACTATATCATTGAAGTTGGTCCCAGACTTATCATATTTGATTCATATGGTACCTAAAATTTTATTCAACACCTCGGACCTAGATTCCAAATCAAATTTGACAGGACTCGAGTCTCTTAATCTATTTTCTAGATCCTTTATCCTATACACAAGTAAATGCTAGAATCTTTAACTCAAGAAGATCATTCTCCAAAATAATCATCAAACTTTGAAGGAAACTAAGATCGTTAATAAATTTAGCATTATGATCACTTATGGTACCTTCATTCAACCTATCTTCCAACTTCAAGTTTTTCTTTTTCATTTTCAATAGTTCTGCATACAACTCATAGAAGGAAACTTGGAGTTCACTCTCTTTACACTCTTCTTCATCATCTTCTTGTTATCCACTATCTCTACCATCACTCTCTAGGGGATCATAAACAATTGCCACAAAAGTGTCATGCTTAGAATTATCTTCATGGTAAGATTTTTTGTAATACCACGTATTTTAAAAATGAAATATTATGACATAAATAAATTTCATAATTTCGAATTAATTTTGGAATAAATGAAATCGGGTGGATTTATATTTAAATGGGTAATATTTAAATTGAAAATAAATGTATATTTATAATTATATAAATACAAGACTCAATTTGGCGTAATGAATTCACCAGTGCAAATATATCACACGTTAATAAACTTATGGGTGTGTGTCGTTTAAACAAAATAAAATTGTCTAAGTAAAATGAAAATAATTGGGACGTATTTTGGGAGGTTTTATGGGATCGTTTAGGTGTTTCAAACCTTTAGAAATGGTCCCGGGACATAGGTACATAGGTTGGGAGACTTTGGGGCTAGTAAGATTTTGGGTTCGGGCCTATTTCGGGGGTCCAAAATTTAGGATATTAACCCAACTCGGGATTAGAAGGTTAATCACTTATATTAGGAAGTTAATAAACTCCCAGGAGGGTTGCCTCTAAGAACCATAGCCTAAACCTTTGTGAGAGAGAAGGAAACAAGCCACACCAAGGAATTTAGGAAGGATAATCAAAAGGCGATTTCACCAACCATATATCAAGTTAAGAGTTTTCTTCCTCAATTTAATTTCCAATTTGCTTCTCGATTCATTGTAATGACCCCATATGATTTCTGGGTGTTAGGTTGAATTTGGATGATTAAATGATACGAATTAATCTTGTGCATGTAGAGGATTAATTATAAATTAGGATGTTAACCTAGAAATCTAGGAATCAAATTCTTGAAATTTGATGGTGGATGCCTTAGGGTTCTTAAAGTAATTTTGGAGAAATCTTGGAATTACATGTAGAGGATTTTAATACATGTTTATGATCTATAGATTTGTAATTTTAATTCCATATTATATGCCCCAAAATCTGAGTTACTTATAATTATTATTGTATTAGAAATGTGGACTAAAAGTTTTAGTTTAATCACATAAATTCTGGAAATTGGGAAAGGGAGTCCATGATAATATGTGAAATTAACGAATATAGGATGAGTAACAAAGTATTAGGTACCTATTAATATGCTTATGCAAAGGATTTAACCATTAGAATGGATTTTGGGTAAGAACTAATAAATCCTGTAAAAAAAAAAAATCAGATGTGGGATACTATGGCATTTCGAATCGATTCAGCCTTTATCCGAATCGATTTGGCCAAGAAATTGAATTGATTCGGTACTGGGGATAGGTTGAGTTTGGGCCAGTTTTAAATTCAAAATATTTTTAGAAGTCAATATGAGTTGGTTGGATTATGTTTGGGTCAACGATGAATTTATTAAAACTGTAAATGCGACAAATATATTAATTTGGATACTATATTTAATGTGACGGTTAAATAAACGGTTAAAGAAGATGGAATTAATAATTAATTAGATGGTAAATTATTAATGGGTGAATAATTGTAGACATCACGTGGGATGGTTTAGGTAATTGTAGAGTTCATTCTCTTCCTTTATAAAGACTTGACCCCGGCCTTGTTAGCTCATCTATAAGAGTCGAGTGGTATCCTTTTCTGTCTAATGGTAATGGTAATGGTAATGCGAATCTCGAATCTCTTCATGCTAGAGAATATCTTGAAATTGGTATATGGCAAAGGGTCATCTGTCCAATAATCAGTCAGAATCAGTCCAGGTTAAAAAATCCTCCATCCCGGGTCAGATAGCGCATCCTTACCTATATGAAATTACGGCTTAGGAATAGAAATATGGAGGTAAAGCGGGTGAAGTATACGTAACGAGCCAAGAGTTCCTAATGAAATGAAACAAAATGGGATGTTTGGTGACACAATAACGTGGCCTGGGATTCCTTACTCGTGAGATCAAAGAAGGTATACTATTAGATGAGGTTCATTACTGCTTTAATGCTCTTCTTCTTCTTCTTCTTCTTCTTCTTCTTCTTCTTCTTCTTCTTCTTCTTCTTCTTCTTCTTCTTCTTCTTCTTCTTCTTCTTCTTCTTCTTCTTCTTCTTCTTCTTCGAAGATACCTATTCCTCCCATCGAGAAGGTAAGTATGGGAATAATAATATGTATTTATGTATATGTGTGTGAACATACCAATGTTCGTGGACGATCCTATTGGCTTGAGGTTTTTCGCATTCGGTACCGTAGCACACGTCGACAAAGGTGGGCTAGGCATTGTGTAGGTCATTTTCGGTACTACGTAGCAGCGCCATCTATGAGAGGTAGGTGTTGATGCTGGGATCATTTGTCACTGTTGGATATGGGCCTTGAACTGGTACTCTGCGTTAGGACCACCCTACTTATGTGTGTTTTGTGATGTCTAACCTGGATAAATATTTCTTTGGACTTACCGATAGAGCACAAACGAGACACCAATGGTAGATGCCATTGAGTGCCACATATATGAAAACACACACACACACATGTATATATATATATTACACGGATTAAATGAGATAATTCAATTAATTTGTCTAAGAATGTAGAAATAACTTACAGAGCCTTACCTTATTGTGCATAATGGATGTTTATGGCACAGTCATGAGATATAAAATATTGGAATACCTTGTCATCAAAAATTGAATCTAGTCAGTTTCATGTTAACAATTGATCATAGCTCATTCACTAAATATTAAATTGGTACGATTGTCACATATTATTTCAGGACTAGTTGGATGCAAGTATTATATCACTTAGTTGAAGGGTGAGATTTTAATCGCATGTGAGTGACGATGGGGAATATTTACTTTGCATCGACTGTATTTATTGCACTTTAAATTGAATAAGTTAATTCTTGTACATCTATGGCTCTGACCCAAGTTTAAATATTTTCTCCTCCCAGGTGCTCCTAGACATGGATAGCGGGACTGTCTACGTATCAGCCTTGCGATCTCTTTTTGCTCATCAGGCTTTCAGATTTATTATCTCTACCTTAGGTGCTTTCAGCTCCAGTTACTTTTTTTAGTTGAGACATTTGTATGGGCATAAGCTCGAGACTTACTTACTTTATGTTGGTTTGAGATTTTTTTTACAGTTGTGTTGGATTTATCATATACTTGGTATTGGATTGGATTTTTTTATTATTAAAGTGTTGATCTAACTTCAATTATATGCTAAGAATATTTGAATGTTTATTATAGTCTGTGCTAATAATGATATAGATTGTATAACAAGCCCCATCTTGGGCGTATTGTGCCTACCAAACTTCTACGTGAGAAAACGAGGGTTATTACATTTTTAATTAAGGCTCTTAGGTCTATCCATGAATACGGTGTACTTGCGCTCAATGGAGGAATTCGGTCTCTCTTCCGGATCTCTATCATTAAGGGTTTTGTTGTACCCCTTTAATATATTTCCATCATTACTTAGTTTAGTTGGGCATTCAGTTGACCTATGGCCCTCTAATACAAAGCATATTTGACTCATCCCTCTTAAAATTATTATTATGATTTTTAGAGAATTGATCGGCCTTTTATACTTATTTTTCTTGAACTTCTTTACATATTTTTATTATTTTTCAAACTTGAGAATTTTTTGAACTTCTTTGCAAATATGGCCATATCACCGAAATTGATGTCAGACTTAACATTCAAAATGCGAGTTTCTTCCTTTCGATCTTTCAAAGTAATGATCTTGTCATACTTTGTCTTTTGGGAGGAAAAAAATGCTGACCACATAGCTTTGAAGATCACCTAAAAGATCTTCAAGTTTTCTGGAGGCTAAAGTACCCAAGGAATTTAAATTTTTGTCACTTTTGAATTAAATCTTTTAGGTACAGACCATGATATTTTTTGGCTACACGAGTTTTGGGTATACTCGCTCGCAAGTTAAAATACAAGTTCACGATATCACAGAAACTAACATAAGACTCATCGAAGGATTCACTCTCCTCCATCCAAATGGTTTCAAACTCAGTGGTGAGATTTTGTAGTTCTGAAGCTTTAATAGCATTAGTATGTTCAATGGTAAGTTGGTGTATGTCCCAAGCCTCTTTAGACGTTTCACATGTCATAATATGGCTGTAATCATCCGTTATGATTGAACAAAAAAAGATCATTTAAACCTCTTGAATTATAATTTTCTAACTTATGATCTTCCTCACTCCATAATTTAATGGGTTTGTGAATCCTATAATCACCATCTAAGGTTGGAGTGATGGGTATCCCTTAAGAATTACTTGTTATACCAGCTCATCTATCGCCTTTAGTGCCGATTTTGTACATATTTAATAGTATGCATAATTAGACCCATTAAGCAACGGTGCCCTAGATACTAGTGTTCATTCATAAACGGTCCCCGGATTAAAAATAGCTAAAACTCATGTCTAAACACAGATCTAACATAAAAACTTAGTGTTCATTTATAGATACTAGTTTGAAGTTACAGGGCACAGGGTATATAGTCTGGAAAAAGTAAATTTTTATTTTTTTTTGCATTAAATATAAAACTTAAATTGAATTAACCCAAATTAAAACTTTGCACCAATTTTAATCCAATTATTTTGATAAATGGTTTACCAAATTTTATTTGGGCCTAAATAGTCATCTCGGTGAATATAATTATAAAATAAAGTAATAAACCACAATATACCGATGTATAAGGAAAACCCACAACGAAAAAAATATCGAACGACCCAACCATGTAAATTTCACTATCTACGGAATTACAAGGACTCGACTATTATATCACAGACTCAACTCCATTGCAAGCCTTAACACTCTTTGATCATATACCTCCACACAGTAACATAAATGAGCCTACTTGTGAAGCCGCCACAGTGTGCGAGTCCACACACGACTTGGTATCCACCGATAAGGCTCAACAATCATCTACAAATTGAAAGACAGAGTCCACCGCTTCTTTACTAAAACACCTAAATATTAAGTCAATCGTGTGTAAACAACAAACCGGGTACGAAATCCACCGCACGAAACGATTATGAATCATAATGCAGAGAATAAATTTCTTTGTTCCCACAAATAAAATCTTAAAGAATAAGTTATAATGAAGCTTAGTTACAAAAAGGTTGAGGTAAAACAAAAGGGTTGGTGCTTTTGGATATGTATAGGAATTTTTTTTTTCTCCAAAAGTCACTTTAAAAAGAAATGCCAGATCCCTTTATGTAGATTTCAATGTTTTCACGAAATATCATTCGAATGAAAACAAGGGTTTGTTCTAATGGAAACACAATCTCGTTCAAATGAACAACCAATGTCGTTCGAACCAGCTTTGAAGGAAATTTGTTATGCTTGTAGGGAAATGTCATTTTATGTTTGTTTGAAGTTAATTTGAACAAAATGCTAGATATTCAAGAGAGATGGCATCAGAGAAATACCTTTGGGAGAATGAAGGCATTGGCGAGAGAGTGGGCCACCTGAGAGAGAGAGAGAGAGAGAGAGAGAGAGAGAGAGAGCTTCTTGGTTCCCGAAAGTGGGTTTTGCAGATGAGGGAAAGCATCGCTGGTATAAAAAAAATTAGCGCGCCTTTTATTAGATGAGTAGTAGTAAAATTTTAAGAAGTGGAGATGTAAAATGTTTGGGCATTATAAGGGGGGATTTTTTAGATATTTTAATCACGTTTTTTAAAAATATACATGATAAAAGTGTGACAACCCGTGATTCGAAATAAGGGGTGGCCATCCCGATACCTCAACATAACAGAATCATGGATGGAAATCATTCTCAGCATCTCAACAACAAAACATAAGTATACGGGAAAACCACCCTATTAAATCAGAATATGGGTTGCCAAATTTTAGTTTAATTAAAAGTTAAGGAAATAATTTAAACAACACAATCTGATGAGAAAGTGGAGTTCCAAAGAAACTTATATTAATACTAAAACAACATACAATAAAAGGACCGGATAAGCTGTCGGTCAACAGTTACATCCAACATCTTACATCAATTCAATAATATACATAATACATCCATTAACAATTACAAAAGTTTGGGCTACCCGCCCGAATAAAAGACCTGATCATAGCTAGAATTCAAGAATGAAAGCGTCTAACAAAGCATCCTATAATATTCGCAAAATCTTACAGCACCTCAAAAGTAATGGAATCGGAATATCACATCGGGCGCCCTTGCAGAGGAGCACCTGAGCGGATACAATAACATGCACAACATGGAAAAAGAACGGGTCAGGGCCCGATTTATATATGATTACCAGAAGAACAAGAAGCATGATAGATATGGACAATTAATCATGAATGATGTAGAGGAAAATCTAACAACCTAATTATAAAGTATGATAAGTCAATTTAAATAATTCTAATAGTATTAACTTATACGAGAGAATTAAATTAAATAACATTATTCCTCATCTCTTTCCCTTTTTTCTTTCCTTAACAGGAATATAATTACCATCATATTTTCTTATGGCAATTCATATATCTCAAGTCCCACTTGAGTTAGAAAGGTTATATTCTTCTACATATAACGATTCTATGACCGCCCCTTCGAGTTTCCTCACTGGGCGCACCCCTAAATAACTATCATCTTCCAGGGCCTATCGATACAAGACAACCTGGGCACCTATCGCACGTCGGGAAGTGGCCATATGCCTGCGAGTGAGCCATAACCACACCTGGAATTACCTCACTAGCGCAGAAAAACATATAAAAATCTCGCATATGGTCGAGGACTATGGTCTCCCTGCATTCATTAGTCACGGGACATCACCTCATGTGCGAGCTTCCCTTATGATAGCATTTAGAGAGGTGTGTTTAAGTAAATTAACATTTACCAATTTCATCTCATTATCATTTTCATTAATCACATGTATGTTTCATTTTATTTGAAACCATAATCCTTAAATATTCTCATTAATATTTATCTTATTTTAAGTCCCGAATTATTCTCATTATAATCACCAACATCTTACAAGTCCCAAGGTGTTATATACCTCAATAGGGCTTCTAAAATCTCCACATATGGGCTTAGAACTCTTAATTCCTAATAGTATGCAAAAAGAAAAGTAATGCCTAAACATCACTTTTGGTACCCATGAAATAAACCCCAAGTGAACCCATTAAACTCTAGGGTAACGACCACAGTCAACTAAAACTCTAGGACTCTATGTGTACTTTTTACAAGAAGGTTCCTAGGTCATAATCCTAAAGAAAAGGGTTAAAATTAGAAAAGGAAAAACAAAAGAAAAATGCAAGATTTTCGAATCGATTCGGACTAGCCGAATCGATTTGGGTTCAGACAAGCGAATCGATTCGGACTAGCCGAATCGATTCGGTCAGGGGAAAGGACTTTTTGCATAATTGCCGAACCAATTTGGATGAGTCGAATTGATTCGGACGAGCCGGATCAATTTGGTCGACTCAGACTTGGAAGCTATCTCAAGGCGAATCAATTCGGCTAGGCCGAATCGATTCGGTTCTGTAGATTTGCCAAGTTTGGCTAGGGAGTCTTGGACTCCAAATCTCTCCCAACTTCAACCAACCAGAACCCTTATCATTTATTACCACCAACTGATTTATAAACGCATCCAACAACCATAATTTATCTCAATAACCAATTAAATCAACCTCCAAAGATTAAAAGCCCATTAATCCAACAAAAACCCTAACTTTCTTAAACCATACATAACCACAACTATAAATACTAATTATTCCACTTAAATAATATAATAGCAAGTAGAAAACTTGCCTTAGTGTAGGAATCTCAGATTTTCCTTTGCTAGCAACAATCTCTAAGCTTGAATCTCTCTTTTCTCCACAAGGTTTCTTCTTCTCTCTCTTTCTCTCTAGGTTTAGGCATACAATTAGAGGAAATAGAAGACTTAGGGAGACTAAATCGTGACTTTAGTATAAAATTACCAGCTTAAGTGATCAATACCGCGATAAAATAATACGCAACTACACAATTAAACCAAAACCAGTCAAAAGTGCCCAAAACCTCAAAATACAATATGGCACATAATTTGACTATCTCGCACCTTTCGGAACTAACTACGCCCTCCAAATTATCATTTGGAAATTTTATAACTCATATTAAGTTTCGGTTTCATTTTAAACCAATGTCATTTTAAGTCTTATGACACAATAAAACACAACATGGTGATATTCACCCACACATAAGGCAAATATGCAACATCTTAGTAAATATGAAATTTTCTTCCTTAAATTAATACTTACTCCACATGCCAACATTTTATATCTAATTATTATACCTAGCAAATAAATATAAAATAGGTTCTCAAAAGTGAGGGTTGTTACATACTCCCCCCCTTATGAGGGAATTTTCTCCCCAAAATTTAAGCGTACCTTGTATAAAGAGATGCGGATACTTTTCCCGCATATCATCTTCGCGTTCTCCATTGGACCCGAACCAAGGGAAACACCCGAGATCTCAATCTACGCTCCCCATATTCTAAAATGGCAACTGGTTGCTCTTCATAGGAAATGTCGGGTTGCAAATCAATATCCTCGAAAGGGATATGCCAAAGTGCACCTTCGCACCTCCTATACTTCTTTAGAGAGGAAACATGAAATACATCATGAATTTGCTGCAAAGGTTCCGGTAAGGCAAGTTGATATGCCACGGGACCCACCTTCACAATAACTGGAAAAGGTCCAATAAAACGTGGCGCAAGCTTCCCCTTCTTCCCGAAACGCTGGATGCCTTTCATTGGTGACACTCGAACCAAAACTTGGTCCCCAATCTCCAATTCCACGTGTCTTCTACCCGCATCGGCATAGCTCTTTTGGATATCTTGGGCTATCCAAATGCGATTCCGAATGAGTTCAATTTTAGAAGAAGTATCTTGGATCATTTTAGGTCCAAGGAATTTATTATCGCCCACTTCCAACCAACAAGCGGGTGATCTACAAGGTCTTCCACACAAAGCTTCATAAGGTGCCATTCCAATAGTAAATTGATACGACTTGTTATAAGCAAAGTCAACCAATGGGAGATATTATTCCCAACTACCTTTGAAGTCAAGCATACACATACGAAGCATATCTTCCAACATTTGGTTTACTCTTTCAGTTTGGCCATCTGTTTGAGGATGGTAAGAAGTGCTCAACTTCAATTCGGTCCCCAACGCCTCTTGGAAACTTCGCCAAAAGTGGGAGACAAAGATCTTGTCTCGGTCGAAAATTATATTTAAAGGCACCCCCATAGAGTCTAACCACCTCCTCGATGAATAATCGGGCATAGCGAGCAGTGTTATAATCAGTTCGCACGGGTAAGAAGTGTGCCGACTTAGTCAAGCGATCGACAATCACCCAAATAGAATCACACCCACTCTGTGACCTCGGCAAGCCCGTACTAAAATCCATAGATATGCTTTACCATTTCCACATCAGAATCTCCAATGGTTGTAACAAACCTATCGGTCAATGATGATTGATCTTGACCAACTGACAAGTAGTGCATCGGGACAAGAACTCAGAAATATCCCGCTTCATGCCTGGCCACCAATACTGACGGCACCTGTCTTGATACATCTTATCCCCACCAGGATGTACCATGAATTTAGACCCGTGAGATTCGGCCATCACCGCCCGTCTCAAATCCCCCTCCTCAGGAACAATGAGTCTTCTATGGAAACGTAATCCACCCTCAGAACTAATCGAGTAGGACTCCGCTCCCTCGGACAGTAGTCGACAAATGTGGTCTTGGAAACCCTTATCCTTCCCTTGGGCTTCTGCAATCCTTGCCACAATGGTAGGAGTAACGGTTATTACTGACATGAACGCTCTCGCCACCGCATCCTCCTGACTGAGTTCCTTCCACTTAGCTTTCCAAACATCAGCCAAATCTCCCTCGAGCTTTCTACTCAAGGCATCCGCCACAGTGTTCGCCTTGCCCCGATGATAATGGATATCAAATTGATAATCTTTCATGAACTCCAACCATCGGCGATGTTGCATATTCAAATCTTTCTGTGAAAATAAATATTGCAGCGATTTGTGGTCCGTGAAAAGACTGAACTTCTCCCCTAAGAGATAATGCCTCCATATCTTCAAGGCAAAGACAACCGCGAAAAGCTCTAAGTAATCACCGGATAGTTTCTTTCATGGGGCTTTAGCTTGCGAGAAGCATAAGCGATAACCCGTCTTTCTTGCTGAAGGACACCCCCTAATCCTTGAAGAGATGCATCGGTGAAGACTAGATATTCCAATCCCGGTTTTGGCAACGCAAGGACTGGAGCCGAAGTTAACCTATATTTGAGCTCATCAAAAGCATCCTGGCAAGAATTATCCCAAATAAATCTCACCCCCTTCCGGGTCAAGTTTGTCAAAGGGCTAGCGATTTTAGATAAGCCCTTGATAAACCGACGATAATAACCCGCCAAACCCAGAAAACTACGAACCTCGGTAGGTGTCATGGGCTGACCCCACTCCCTCACCGCAACCACCTTGCTCGGATCCACCGATATACCCTGGACGTCACAACATGACCCAGAAACTGTACCTCTTGTAACCAAAAGCCACACTTCTCGAACTTAGCATACAATTGGTGATCCCTCAATCTTTGTAGGACCAATCTCAAATAAAGAGCATGATTAGATTCCGTTCGAGAATAGACTAAGATGTCATGAATGAATACAATAACAAATTGGTCCAGAAAATCTCGAAATACCCTATTTATAAGATCCATAAATACAGCGAGGGCATTGGTTAGTCCAAAGGGCATAAAGAAAAATTCATAGGACCCGTATCTTGTCAGAAAAGCAGTCTTGGATACATCCTCCTCACGTATCCTCAACTGGTGATATCCCGTCTTCAAATCGATCTTTGAGAAGTACGAAGCTCCTCAAAGTTGGTCAAACAAGTCATCGATACGAGGTAAAGGATATTTATTTTGGATGGTGACCTTGTTCAGTTCTCTATAGTCAACACATAACCGGAGAGAACCGTCTCTTTTCTTCACAAACAACACTGGAGCACCCCAAGGCGACGTGCTACGCCTAATAAATCCCCGCTCTAACAACTACTGGATTTGATCACTCCACTCCCTCATTTCCATAGGAGCCATTCGATATGGAGCCCTCGCAATCGGCCTCGTTCCCGGCTCTAAATCGATCACAAACTTAATCTCTCGGCTAGGAGGCAAACTCGGTATTTCCCGAAAGACATCCTCAAAATATCTCACAACTGGAATAGAATCCAAGGGAATAACTACATCCCTAGAAGTCTCCTCTGGAATACAATACAGATAAGTACTAGTATTCCCCTCTAAACGAGGCAAAACTACCAAGAACATTTCTTGTCCCGGAACGGCGAAGACTATACTCTTCCCGTAATAATTTACTATCGCATGACATTTCATAAGCCAATCCATGCCCGAAATCACATCATACCCGACCATGTCCAGGATGAGTAAATCGACCTCAAAGCATAAATTACCAAGAGAAATTTCTATATGTTTACAAACAAGGAAAATGAGTGAACCATCACCCATAGGGGACTCGACGCTAGTAAAAGTACTCTCAGCAGATTTTATCAACTCTGTGGTCTGAGCAAAGCTCCTAGAAATGAATGAATGTGTCACACTCGTTTCAAATAAAACGCGGCCCATGTGTCCCTGAATAAGGAACTTACCCTCAATGGCTGGCGGTGCCGGCGAAGCCGGAGGAAGCATAGCGTCCTGAATATGATAAACCCTCCCATACTGTAGCTGACCCTGCTGTGGAGGAACAACTAGGTTAGGTACCTATGGAGGAAACTGGACATATGGCTGCTGTGGAGCTCTAGGAAATTGTCCCCCAATCAACTGAGGACACTCCTTCTTATAATGACCCACCTCACAGCATTGGAAACACCGACCCAACATATTCTCTGCATTTCGACCCTGGTTATTTCTAAACTGATTAACACCTTGGCCCTGATGGCCTCTACCTCCTTGACCACCCCGACCTGCTTGTTGTTGCGGGGCACCCTGACCATGACTATTATTATGGCTCCCCAAATTGAACCCACTAGAACGTTGCCTCTTTGACAAGTCCCCTTGTTGTGGATCCCTTTCTTTCTGCTTAATACCCGAAGATTGGGATGAGGGAAAAACTCCTCCTCTGCTCCCACTACCTCCAGGCCTTCCCACTTGCCCCATTACAGTGGATTTCTTGCCACTTTGCACAAATAATCTATGTTCTTGGCAATGAAGTAAAGGCGCATTCATTACCTCACCAAAAGTTTGTAATGCCGGATTTCCCAGCAAGTGTTTCCGGATCCTCCAGTTCAAGCCTCTCATAAACTTTGAAACCTTCCTTTCTTCGGGAGTCACCTCATCCGGTACAAAACTTGCCAACCGAATGAATTCCTCTTCATATTCAGCTACGGATCTCTCACCTTGGACAATGTATTGAAGTCTCCTTATCATCTCCCCTTGAATCGCAGGAGGAAAGTACTTTTGATCCAACAAGACCCAGAATTCAGTAATCGACATGGTATCTCTCTGTTCTGGTGTAGTCATAGACTCCCACCAATGTAATGCGGCCCCAATAAGTTTAAAAGTAGCAAGGACTTGCTTCTTCTCCTCACTACATTCCACCATATGTAGATGGCGTTGCATGTCTTTCTTCCACTGATTTTCCCTTATAACATTCGAGCCTCCATCAAACTCTACGGGCTGACCCTTTAGAAAAGATTCCCTATCTCTCTCCCACGGAGAAGGTCCTGTAGGAGCTTGGGCATCTGGCACTCGCTGTTGATCTTGTGGCATTTGTTGAGCCACTGCTTTCATAGCCGCTTTAAATGCTTGGGCCACTATGTTTGCTACATCAGCGGCATTAATTGTTCCTTATGGCGGCGGTGGAGGACCAACCTCCTCTTCTACAACCCTATTACGTCTCGTCGTGCGACCTCTCTTAGGCGGCATCTTAGATGGAGAAATAATAGAGTTAGAATACTATGTAAAACAATCTATCTTGCAGAAGATCGTAGACATAGCAACAAAGTAATCCTATCATTAGGCTCTATATCAAAGAACGATACGGTAGAACGTGATAAGTCCACATAGATCCTCAAGACTCTAGAACCTGATGCTCTAATACCATCTGTGACAACCCGTGATCCGAAATAAGGGGTGGCCAGCCCGATACCTCAACATAACGAAATCATGGATGGAAATCATTCTCAGCATCTCAACAACAAAACATAAGTATATGGGAAAACCACCCTATTGAATCAGAAAACGGGTTGCCAAACTTTAGTTTAATTAAAAGTTAAGGAAATAATTTAAACAACCCAATCTGATGACAAAGTGGAGTTCCAAAGAAACTTATATTAATACTAAAACAACATACAATAAAAGGACCGAATAAGCTGTCGGTCAACAGTTACATCCAACATCTTACATCAATTCAATAATATACATAATACATCCATTAACAATTACAAAAGTTTGGGCTACCCGCCCGAATAAAAGACCTGATGATAGCTAGAATTCAAGAATGAAAGCGTCTAACAAAGCATCCTATAATATCCGCAAACTCTTACAGCACCTCAAAAGTAATGGAATCGGAATATCACATCGGGCGCCCTTGCAGAGGAGCACCTGAGCGGATACAATAACATGCACAACATGGAAAAAGAATGGGTCAGGGCCCGATTTATATATGATTACCAGAAGAACAAGAAGCATGATAGATATGGACAGTTAATCATGAATTATGTAGATGAAAATCTAACAACCTAATTATAAAGTATGATAAGTCAATTTAAATAATTCTAATAGTATTAACTTATACGAGAAAATTAAATTAAATAACATTATTCCTCATCTCTTTCCCTTTTTCCTTTCCTTAACAGGAATATAATTACCATCATATTTTCTTATGGCAATTCACATATCTCAAGTCCCACTTGAGTTAGAAAGGTTTTATTCTTATACATATAACGATTCTAAGACCACCCCTTTGAGTTTCCTCATTGGGCGCTCCCCTAAATAACTATCATCTTCCAGGGCCTATCTATACAAGACAACCTGGGCACCTATCGCACATCGGGAAGTGGCCATATGCCTGCGAGTGAGTTATAACCACACCCGGAATTACCTCACTAGCGTAGAAAAACATATAAAAATCCCTCATATGGCCGAGGACTATAGTCTCCCTGCATTCATTAGTCAGGGGACATCACCTCATGCGCGCGCTTGCCTTATGATAACATTTAGAGAGGTGTGTTTAAGTAAATTAACATTTACCAATTTCATCTCATTATCATTTTCATTAATCACATGTATGTTTCATTTTATTTGAAACCATAATCCTTGAATATTCTCATTAATATTCATCGTAATTTAAGTCCCGAATTATTCTCATTATAATCACCAACATCTTACAAGTCCCAAGGTGTTATATACCTCAATAGGGCTTCTAAAATCTCCACATATGGGCTTAGAACTCTTAATTCCTAATAGTATGCAAAAAGAAAAGTAATGCCTAAACATCACTTTTGGTACCCATAAAATAAACCCCAAGTGACCCCATTCAATTCTAGGGTAACGACCAAACTCAACTAAAACTCTAGGACTCTATGTTTACTTCTTACAAGAAGGTTCCTAGGTCCTAATCTTGAAGAAAAGGGTTAAAATTAGAAAAGGAAAAACAAAAGAAAAATGTAGGATTTCTGAATCGATTCGGACTAGCCGAATAGATTTGGGTTCAGGCAAACGAATCGATTCGGACTAGCCAAATCGATTCGTTCATGGGAAAGGACTTTCTGCATAATTTTCGAACCGATTCGGACGAGCCAAATCGATTCAGTCGACTCAGACTTGGAAGCTGTCTCAAGGCGAATCAATTCGGCCAGGCCGAATCGATTCGGTTCTGTAGATTTTCCAAGTTTGGCTAGGGAGTCTTGGACTCCAAATCTCTCCCAAATTCAACCAACCAAAACCCTTATCATTTATTACCACCAACTGATTTATAAATGCATCCAACAACCATAATTTATCTCAATAACCAATTAAATCAACCTCCAAAGATTTAAAGCCCATTAATCCAACAAAAACCCTAACTTTCTTAAACCATACATAACCACAACTATCAATACTAATTATTCCACTTAAATCATATAATAGAAAGAAGAAAACTTACCTTAGTGTAGGAATCTCAGATTTTCCTTTGCTAGCAACAATCTCCAAGCTTGAATCTCTCTTTTCTGCACAAGGTTTCTTCTTCTCTCTCTTTCTCTCTAGGTTTAGGAATACAATTAGAGGAACTAGAAGACTTAGGGAGACTAAATCGTGACCTTAGTCCGAAATTGCCAACTTAAGTGATCAACACCGCGATAAAATAATACGCAACTACACAATTAAACCAAAACCAGTCAAAAGTGCCCGAAACCTCAAAATACAATATGGCACATAATTTGACTATCTTGCACCTTCCGGAACTAACTACGCCCTCCAAATTATCATTTGGAAATTTTATAACTCATATTAAGTTCCGGTTTCATTTTAAACCAATGTGATTTTAAGTCTTATGACACAATAAAACACAACATGGTGATATTCACCCACACATAAGGCAAATATGCAATATCTTAGTAAATATTAACTTTTCTTCCTTAAATTAATACTTATTCCACATGCCAACATTTTTTTATCTAATTACTATACCTAGCAAATAAATATAAAATTGGTTCTCAAAAGTGAGGGTTGTTACAAAAAGCACCTGTATCTCAAAAACTATGATATAAAATATATGACTGTGATATTTATGTCAGTTTAACCTAAAATGATAAAATGATTGTTTTAAAACCATGATAAGCATTAAGAAAAATATCATTCAATGGAAAAATGGAAAATTTAATAGAAAAGTTTCATCATATTTTTCATTTTCTGTGTGATGAAGCTAAGGTATGTTCGGTAGTCCAAATGTCGTGGCCTTTCAGGGCTCGAGTAAAAATATTGGGCCAACCTAGGATAAAGATATGGTTTAATATGAGCCTTTTGGTTCTTGAGTGATGACAAATGATTAATAACACTACACAAGTTCAAATGCATGCGTGAGGGTTACCAACACGACGATCCATCTATCCCGGGATTATAAATACAAATGTATTGAAGATGAAAATCATTTATAATAAGCAAACTAGAATCGGAGAATTTCTTTCATCAAATTCTCTCGAGGTGGTCTTAGTATAAAGTTATTATTAGTTGGACATATTTATCCTTGGTAATAGGAGGGTCGGAAGAAAATTTTCAACAAGAGATATATTAGTTATGTCAATGGGGTCCTGATAAATACACACAAAATTTTACTCCAAAACACCACAAAAAAATTAAATACAAATTTTACTAACGACGCCCAAAAGTTTTGTACCCTTTTCCTTTCAAAATGTCTAATATACCCCCAAATAAACAAAAAATTACACACACGCTAACACAACAAACTCAACACCACATAATACAAAATCTCAAAACTCTTCAAAGTCCAAAATAAGTTAACTATTTCACCTTGTTCATTTGTCCCCCAACTGCAAAAATACATTACAATAGTCCTCAAAACACGTCTACAAAATATATAATGTCTAAAACTATTTATAAAAAAAAAGATCAGATTAAAAAAAAACTTAGTTCGCTTTACTTACGGCCCCCCGTCGTAGTAAGCGATGAGTATTTTCGGTGAAATTTAACCGTAACCTATTTTTTAAATCCTAGTTTGGTGGAAAGCAACCGAAACAAATAAACTATGGTGGGATGCAACCGTAATGAACCCACATACGGTGAACTTTGACCGAGTTACACCAACACCTATGGCGACATGCAACCGTAGGTACAGGGTTCGCTGATTTTTTTTAACTCTTAATTTGTCCATTTCCTTTTTTATTCAATATATTACCATGGTAGGATTTGTTAAATGAGTCTATATTTGGGTTTGTAAGGTTGAGAGAGAGGTTTGGAGAGAAGTTAGAGAGAGAGAGAGAGAGAGAGAGAGAGAGAGAGAGAGAGAGAGAGAGAGAGATAGAATAAATGAGGTAAAAAAAATTTGGATTTTTATATGGGTCAAGGCTCATGTGGTGTTTGGTTTGTTTGGTGTTTTGTATAAATCATGGATACTTATGTGGTGTTTTAAACAAAAGGGTGTTTTGGATATATTTTTTGGTGTATTTTTCAGGACCCATGTTAATGTGAGAAGCTGACATGACATTGTAACTTCAACACCGGTGATGGTATAGTGTTACCATGTCAACATGTTTTTGTGACCTTTTTGGGTGTTATAGTATCATTCACGTTGATGTGGCACTACTGTACTAGCTATCCATTGTTTATATTCATTGTCATTAGGGCTGTAAATGGATATTCGAAAATTTGCATACGTTCGATATCCGAATTTGCGAATATTTATCCGAAAAATGGAAACGGATACGAATATGGATACTCTATAAAAATATCCGAGAAAAAAGATATGAATACAGATAGTAATAGTATTCGACACGGATAATCCGTATCCGATGCGGAGTATCCATTTTACCGGATATGTATTTTAGCGAATATTCGTATCCGTATTACTAATAATATTAGTATTAGTATTACTAATAAAATAATATTAAAAAAACTTAATCATTTATTCCGTAAAACAAAACAAACACATACTCCACTCAAAACAAAAACACCCTAAAGTTATTATTTTATTGGGTATATTATAAAATGCCATGTATTATTATTTTATTTAGTATATTATCATTGAGTTACACTAAAGTTACAATACACCCTATCACACACAACATAAACCTACTAAAGAATATATACTTCACTAAAAATAAAAAAAACTAATATCATTTCCCTTTCGTATAAAAAAAGAGCAAAGAAACACTCATTTCACTCCAAAAAAACCCTAATTCGGCCACCACCTCCTCCGCCGCATCAGCTCGTCGCTGCTCATCAACCCCACAATAGCTTCTCATCAACCCCTCCGCTTCTCATCAATTCCGTCGCCCTGCCATCATGCTTCCTGTGACACCCCGCCTAATAAAATAACGGGCAATCACACCATATCAAATTAAAACAGGAGTCGCATATGGATCATTCTTAGCATCACTGTCGAAAACCAATGTAATTACAAATAACCTATTCGGCAGGCGTCAAAATTTTACTTAACTACTCTTTTTACACAACTACTTAATTAAAACATCCACACAGTTCATATAAATGAAACTGAAATGAAATAAAATAACTGAACACTCGGTTCAAATATGATACAACCAAATCGAATGCCGCACGAAAAGAATAAATAAATGCAATTGGGCCATTGACCCGAATATTTATACAATACCTCCTATCTAGAGTACAAGGATAGAAGTGTCTATCGAGAACCTGCATACATCCACTGTTGCTGCAGCAGACGTCTGACTCGAAAGAAATGTCATCCAGGCGTCCCTGTGTCTGGACACCTATATATATATATATATATAGCAAGAGAGGAAACGTAGATAAACGGGTCAGAGCCCGAGTTTTAAAAATATTTAGATGGTGCATAAATGCCTTATTTTTAAGAAAAAGGTTTTATCTCATATTAAAATTTGGTATTGCACTCCCATGAGATACCCCTCACCTCTCTTCTAACAGTGCACACCTAACGCATCCCTCTAAACATCCTAGTCAAGCTACGTTGCCTAGCTACTCCGTCACCCATTTACTAACAACCCTAGTTAGTCCAAGTACTAAGGGCTAAACTTCTCCCCAGTCTCAACACTATGCCATGTTCGTACGTGGAGTGTCTCGCAAAGCAAAATCCAAACAAGGAACCCCCTATACACTACTATGTGGCAAGGTCGATTGTCGAGATCCATTAGACCCTCAGTACACGAAAGATATATATATATATATATATATATATATATATACACACACACACACACACCATATAAGAAATCCTAATATTAGAGCACTAAGGGTTAAAATTCTCCCCAGTCTCAACACTAAGCCAAGTTCGTGTGGGGGTGTCTCGCAAAGCGAAATCCAAACAAGGAATCCCCCCGATACACTACTATGCGACAAGGTCGATCGTCGGGATCCATTAGACCCTCGGTACTCAATTTATACATACATACATACATACTCATATTTTATATACCGATCATGTTACATGTCCGGATATATCTCCCGAAATGAGAATTCATTTACAACATGTTTACTAATTTCATTTTCATTTAAAAAGTTCCTATTTCCCTTCTTCTATCCATGAAATATATTTAAGGAAAGTTTTATTATCATAAAAATGCTTTTCCGTTTCATAACATCCCATTTCCCTTCTTCTAGCCAGGAAATGTATTTAAAGCCAATTTTATTATCATAAAATTGCTTTTCATCTCATATGCTCCTATTTCCCTTCTTGCATCCAGGAAATGTATTTGAAGCCAAATCATTTATCCCATTTCCCTTCTTCCATCCAGGAAATGTATTTAAAGCCAATTTATTATCATAAATTGCTTTGACACCAATAATGTCCAACATTATTGAAAATAGTTATATATCATATCATATAACGCATCTAAGACCACCCGTCCGGGTTTCCCCACTATGCGCGCCCTTAAATGACTATCATCTTCCAGGGCCTATCATCAAGACAACCTGGGATCCTACAACGTAAGACGTCGGGAAGCGGCCATATGCCTGCGGGAGAGTCATAATCACACCCAGAATTACCTCACCATCGCAGAAAAACATACAATAAGCGCTCATATGGCCTAGGACTATATCCCCCCTGCATTCATTAGCCAGGGAGCTTCACCTCATGCGCGAACTTCCCTTATGATATCATTTAGAGAGGTGTGTATACATAAATTATTATTTATGAAAATCATTTTTCCATTTTGAAATCATTCGTATTTTACATTCTCAATACCATTTATTCTCATAGACATATATATATTAACTTGTTCTCATGCATAAGGAATATACTATATAATACACATCCGTGTCATATTTTATATATATTGTAATCATATAGTATACATACTATATATTCCTACTCGAATATATATAAATGGCCATAATTTCCAATCACATCTAGCGATGACCAATAATCCCAAAGATTCTCTCAAAGAATCATAATCATGCATTCATATATGCATGGTACTATACTTAAAGTATTTCCTCACTATTATAAATGATAAATACCTTAATAATCTCTAAGGATTTAGTGGATATCTCCAAATTTCATCCTAATAACCTCATAGGATTTACTCAACCAATATCAGTATAATTATGCTTTCCTATACGCATAAATTATATAGGCCTAAAAGCCCACCGAAATATCCCGGGGATTATTCTTCCCCTAACACTCTTAAATTAAGGAGGTTGTGGTTTCCATTTTCACGAACCCAAGGACTACATCTCGGCCAATTAATCATTTAGAGGTACCCACCCTATTTTAGGAACCCCAACATTATAAATCCTCAACATATCTATTTTCCTCGAAAATATAATTTAAGGGTTACACAATAAAACCCTATCCTTGCCCTCCTAAATATCCTCAATTGGAGGACTATATACTCCTAAAATATCCCTTATGTTATCATATAATTAACCTCGAACCAATTATAATTGGAATTCATCCTATCCTATTCATCCAAAGAAAAGTTGTCAACTTTCCTGAAGGGTCGATCGATAGACCCTGGCCATCGATCGATCGATGGCTCGATCGATCGATCCCCCATGATCGATCGATCGATCATGGAGGGCAGCTTCTTCTCCGAGAAGCTGTTTCGGCCATTAAAGCTTCTCCCAAGCTTTTGTCGCCTCTCCCATCATCCTACAACCTCAACCAACTACAAATACACATACAATAAGGGTTCTAAACATCCTAGAACCCAAAATCACCAATTAATTTCGATTAATTTCTAAGTTTCTCCAATTAGAAAATTATTGGGGTTTATTCGTTTTAACTCCAGAAAACCCATTTTATCCACGAAAACCCAACCCAAAATCTTTAGGGTTTGTTGTTACCAAACTACGATATGAGATTTATGCTCAAAAGTAAATAAAGCAAGTAAACACTTGTCTCGTGGATAAAATCCGACAATCCCGAGTCGAGTCCGACGGAGTTTTGCCCGAAATATCCCTTTTCTCCTCTTTTTCTTCCTTCCTCTCTCTCCTCTCTTTTCTTTCTCTTTTCTCCCCCTCTCCCTCCTTATATAAGGAGAAAAGGGTTTATACCCCTTAAAACCCAAAAACGACTCGTTTACTCAATTATGAGCCCTTTTAACTCTAAAATTCCCCGAAACTCCTTTTCAAAAATCGAACACTCTTTTCCGACTATCTCGGCCATTCCGAGACTCACGGCGCAGTCGAAATTCCCATCCGAGGTACCTGACTGCAACCCCCTATTTTAACCCATTACATATCACTGCGGGTTTTCTAATTAAATCTTACCTTTTGTCGCTTGACTCAACGACGACATATAATTAAAATACTCCCACACATTGACTTAACCCCAAAGGTAAACATACCACCCATCGAAAACCATCTAATCCTCAAAAATCCCAAAAATCACTATTCTGGGAAATTCCCTAAATCTTCAATTCATACCCAATTATGGAATTTACTTATCTCCAAAAGGACAGTTTGTTTCGTACTCCCCCTTTAGAATGGAATTTCGTCCTCGAAATTCGGATATAACCTACAACACTGAACTAGGATTACAAATTTCACTACGTCTTAGTATCCCTAAAATCAAAAGGTGCTAATACGATGGTCCCTTACCATATTCCACCCACCTCAAGGTTTACTCGATGTACTAGCTTCACCAAAAGCTCATCTAACTTTCTTCCTGCTAACGTACAACAACGACGTTCCATCTCACACACTCCAAACCTCTCGGGACTACCTCACGGCATAAACTCCAACTTTATATACTAAGCCTCTTCTATTTTAGGCGGTATATAAAACAACTTACTAAGGTGCCAATACACCTTTTTAACTCGTGCACATCTGCACATACATTGTGAACATTCAACACGTAACACTCTCTCTTAAACAAGGGTCTCCTTTCCTCGGTGTAATACTCACACATGGGTCCTCCCAACCCGCGAAATTCAATTCTCCTTACCTCGATGCCACTAACTTTATTAAACTTACATCCTAACAATGCTACGATCTAAGTGTTACCTTACCTACGCGAAACAAGTATAATCCTAAGTATATCCATACTGCCCAAGGCCTCTCTTAACTTCCGACATTTGCTCGGTTTCATGCGTGGGATGTCTCTCAAAGAGAAATACAAACAAGGAACCCTCCCATTACACTACTCCCTCGCGTTGTCGGTCATCGAGATATAGCGACCTAAGGCACACCAGCGGGATGTCCTAAATCCTACCACGCTAACCTACGAACGCATTTATACTATTCTAACTTTCCACCTTAGCGAAAAGGAAAATCTAACTAATCGAAGTGCCCACTTTCTGTAAAAGCGTCACAACCATCATACCCAAAACATATTTCCTCAAAATTCGCCTTTTCATCAAGGCCTGGCTATAATCCTCAAATCAGTTTCTCTAAGTCCTACTTCACCCACCCACTTGTGGCGAGAGGACCACTTTAGTGCTTTTCCGTAGCATAATATTTCCATAAGCATACCGTTATCATACGGCTCATAGTCTATAGTGTTTGATTCACACTATATGACCTATCAACAAAACTAACATCCTCGCATCCTATAACATCTCTCCACTCCCGACGTCATTAAGATTCATGCGTGGAACATCTCGCAAAGAGAAATCCAAACAAGGAACCCCTCCACACACTACTACTTAACTTCGTCGGTCATGGAGGTCCATTATTTTCGAACATGCAACCGAGATAATCCTATCCCCTCTTTCAACCAAATGTGGTCTGAACTCCCATCTCTATTTAGGAGCCATACCACTAAGCGCTCGCACCCCACTCAGTCCTTGCGTAAACAATAATGAGCTTAAACTCACAGCTCAACAATTAACCCGACACACCTCAAACCACATCTATAAGGTCGCCACATATTCAAATCATGATAATGAAACCTCTGATCATCGAAGTTCCATCTACCCATAATAATAAAGGCGAATTCAACTTGTATCCATGTGAGATATCGGAACAACAACCCGTTCCACCCTAGAACTGCGGACACGATAGTCTTGCCATCATTAGCCTACTATCGCTCAAAACAAACAAAATCATTATATACTCACCATATTACCATATCGTATGACACATATAAACAGAGTATCACAAACCAAATATAGATATGTATTCAAATATCAACACCCGCCTTTATGGAAAATGAAGGAAAATAAAACTCCGCTACCGCGGAAAACACATAGGTATACATTATATAATGTTATCGAGACCGCCATAAAACTCAATTACACACACGAGTCTAGGGCTAACGAAACACCGCGACTTTATCTAGCCACGCCAATATACCTCTTCCTTCTTAGGTGAAACTCACAACCATAACTTTGCCCTGCTACTTACAATCATCTTACTAGTCCTCTTAACTTCTCCGTTAAAAGGAAACTTCACTACAAGCTTCAACCCAATTCCAATAAATTCCACGGGTGGATGTCCACCGATGGGGTCCTCAAACATACCCATATCACTCTTTATCCACTGTCGGCCTCTGACCGATCCTTATGTGAATAACCCAAAATAACATTCTTCTCATTCCTGCTATATCCTGGGGACTCACGGTTAAAACTATCTGTAAGATACCTTTCGAACCTTTAACTTCACTGGGAAATTCAACCTTAGTACCATTCTCTACTACGGTGGTACTGCAGTACTCATTACTACTATACTTTAGTAGTTGTTGCAACCATCCTTAGGAAACACTACAAAGTAAGTGACCTCTACTACGGTCCTCGTCCCCGACTTCACCTACAGCTCCAAATAAGCCCTGCCTCCAGCTACCATCCAAGCCTCGCACACGAATCTCGAACGAGCGTGCAAAATATTTACATAATCTTATACTATAGTAGGAGAACAAAATCTCACAAGAGAAATCAACAATCCTAATCCCGAGGTTCTATAAAAAATCGAGAGCAATGCTGAAAGCGTAGTACGTCCGCACAGATTCCTAAGGACACTAGAACCTGATGATCTGATACCATCTGTGACACCCCGCCTAAAAAATAATGGGCGATCACTCCATATCAAATTAAAACAGGAGTCACATACGGATCATTCTTAGCATCACTGTCGAAAACCAATTTAACTACTAATAACATATTAGGCTGGCGTCAAATTTTACTTAACTACTCTTTTTACACAACTACTTAATTAAAACATCCACACAACTTATATAAATAAAACTGAAATAAAATAAAAAAATCGAACACTCGGTTCAAATATGATACAACCAAATTGAATGCCACACTAAAAGAATAAATAAATGCAATTGGGCCATTGCCTCGTATATTTATACAGTACCTCCTATCTAGAGTACAAGGATAGAAGCGTCTATCAAGAACCTGCATACATCCATAGCTACTGTAGTAGACGTCTAACTCGAAAGAAGTGTCATCCAGGCGTCCCTATGTCTGGACACCTATATAATATATATATATATATATATATATATATATATATATATATATATATATATATAGCAAGAGAGGAAAAGTAGATAAACGGGTCAGAGCCCGAGTTTTGAAAATATTTAGCAAGTGCATAAATGACTTATTTTTAAGAAAAAGGTTTTATCTTATATTTAAATTTGGTATCGCACTCCCATGAGATACCCCTCACCTCTCTTCTAACAGTGCACACCTAACGCATTCCTCTAAACATCCTAGTCAATCTACGTTACCTAACTACTCCGTCACCCATCTACTAACAACCCTAGTTAGTCCAATTACCAAGGGCTAAACTTCTCCCCAGTCTCAACACTATGCCATGTTAGTGCGTGGGGTGTCTCGCAAAGCGAAATCCAAATAAGGAACCCCCCCGATACACTGCTACGCGACAAGGTCGATCGTCGAGATCCATTTGACCCCCAGTACACGAAAGATATATATATATATATATATATACACACCATATAAGAAATCCCAATATTAGAGCACTAAGGGTTAAAATTCTCCCCAGTCTCAACACTAAGGCAAGTTCGTGTGGGGGGTGTCTCGCAAAGCGAAATCCAAACAACGAACCCCCCCGATACACTACTATGTGGAAAGGTCGATCGTCGGGATCCATTAGACCCTCGGTACTCAATTTATACATAGATACTCATATTTTATATACTGATCATGTTACACGTCCGGATATATCTCCCGGAATGAGAATTCATTTACAACATGTTTACCAATTTCATTTTCATTTCAAAACTTTCTATTTCCCTTCTTCTATCCAGGAAATATATTTAAAGCAAGTTTTATTATCATAAAACTGCTTTTCCATTTCATAACATCCCATTTCCCTTCTTTTATGTAGGAAATGTATTTAAAGCCAATTTTATTATCATAGAAATGCTTTTCATCTCATATGCTCCCATTTCCCTTCTTCCATCCAGTAAATGTATTTGAAGCCAAATCATTTATCCCATTTCCCTTATTCCATCCATCATAAATTGCTTTAACACCAATAATGTCCAACATTATTGAAAATAGTTATATATCATATCAGATAACGCATTTAAGACCGCCCGTCCGGGTTTCCTCACTGTGCACGCCCCTAAATAACTATCATCTTCTAGGGCCTATCATCAAGACAACCTGGGATCCTACAACATAAGACTCCGGGAAGTGGCCATATGCCTGCGGGAGAGTCATAACCACACCCAGAATTACCTTACCATTGCAGAAAAACATACAATAAGCGCTCATATGGCCTAGGACTATATCCACCCTGCATTCATTAGCCAGGGGGCTCCACGTCACGCACGAACTTCCCTTATGATATCATTTAGATAGGTGTGTATACATAAATTATTATTTATGAAAATCATTTTTCCATTTTGAAATCATTCATATTTTACATTCTCAATACCATTTATTCTCATAGACATATATATATATATTACCTTATTCTCATGCACAAGGAATATACTATATAATACACATTCGTGTCATATTTTATATATACTGTAATCACATAGTATACATACTATATATTCCTCCTCGAATATATATATAAATGACCATAATTTCCAATCACATCTAGCGATGACCAATAATCCCAAAGATTCTCTCAAAGAATCATAATCATGGATTCATATATGCATGGTACCATACTTAAAGTATTTCCTCACTTTTATAAATGATAAATACCTTAATCATCTCTAAGGATTTAGTGGATATCTCCAAATTTCCATCCTAATAACCTCATAGGATTTACTCAACCAATATCAGTATAATTATGCTTTCCTATATGCATAAATTATATAGGCCTAAAAGCCCAACGAAATATCCCGGGGATTATTCTTCCCATAACACTCTTAAATTAAGGAGGTTGTGGTTTCCATTTTCACTAACCCAAGGACTACATCTCGTCCAATTAATCATTTAGAGGTCCCCACCCTATTTTAGGAACCCAAACATTCTAAATCCTCAACTTATCTATTTTCCTCAAAAATATAATTTAAAGGCTACACATTAAAACCCTCACCTTGCCCTCATAAATCTCCTCAATTGGAGGACTATATACTCCTAAAAGATCCCTTATGTTATCCCATAATTAACCTCGAATCAATTAGAATTGAAATTCATCCTATCCAATTCATCCTAAGAAAAGTTGTCAACTTTCCTGAAGGGTCGATCGATCGACCCTGGCCGTCGACCGATCGATGGCTCGATCGATCGATCCCCCATGATCGATCGATCGATCGTGGCGGGCAGCTTCTTCTCTGAGAAGCTGTTTCGGCCATTAAAGATTCTCCCAAGCTTTTGCCTCCTCTACCGTCATCCTACAACCTCAACCAACTACAAATACACATACAGTAAGGGTTTTAAACATCCTAGAACCCGAAATCACCAATTAATTTCGATTAATTTCTAAGTTTCTCCAATTAGAAAATTATTGGGGTTTATTCGTTTTAACTCCCGAAAACCCATTTTATCCACGAAAACCCAACCCAAAATCTTTAGGGTTTGTTGTTACCAAACTAAGATATGAGATTTACACTCAAAAGCAAATAAAGCAAGTAAACACTTGTCTCGTGGATAAAATTCGACGATCCCGAGTCGAGTCCGACGGAGTTTGGCCTAAAATCTCCATTTTCTCCTCATTTTTTTCCTTCCTCTCTATCTTCTCTCGTTTTTTTCTCTTTTCTCCCCCTCTCCCTCCTTATATAAAGAGAAAAGGGTTTATACCCCTTAAAACCAAAAAACGACTCGTTTACTCAATTACGAGCCCTTTTAACTCTAAAATCCCCCCAAACTCCATTTCGACAATCGGACACTCTTTTCTGACTATCTCGACCATTACGAGACTCACGGCGCAGTCAAAATTCCCATCTGAGGTACTTGATCGCAACCCCCTATTTTAACCCCTTACATCTCACTGCGGGCTTTCTAATTAAATCTTACCTTTTGTCGCTTGACTCAATGGCGACATATAATTAAAATACTTCGGCATATTGACTTAATCCCAAAAGTAAACATACCACCCATAAAAAATCATCTAATCCTCGAAAATCCCAAAAATCTCTATTCCGGGAAATTCCCCAAATCTCCAATTCATACCCAATTATGGAATTTAATTATCTCCAAAAGGACGGGTTGTTACACATCCCTTCCTCCTGCAACAGAAAGTTAGAAACAACAAGTTCATACAAAATAAAAATACAAATATATAATTGTATTTATATATTGTTCATGTGGTTATTCATTAGTTTCCTTAAATATAAATAGATGTAGGAGATAAACAAAAGTAAAGAGATGGTTTTTATTGTAACGAGAAATGAAGTTAACAACATGTATATTATATACAAAATAAAATTGTATAATTATTGAAACAAAAATATCAGTATGTTTTGAAGACTAAAATGTCCATGAGGTTATCATTCTCGATAAATTTGATTTAATCTAATAGGTGTATATTTATATATACTGTTATGGAGTGCTACTATTATTTTTTTTAGATGGCTCTAAGTTTTTATGGTTGGAAAGTATGGATTGCTTTCAGTCATATCATCATTATGGAATGCTACTATTATTAGAGAAGCCATAATTGTTGATGTTAGGAGGTAGTAATTTTGTTATATATTTATTTGGATTGGATTGAATTTCATTGGATTGGATATTTTAGGAGTTATTTTTTACGATGGCTAAATAATGTAAACAGATACAGATATTTTCCGAATCCGAGGTATCCAAGTGGATACGGATATGGATATTTGTTTTAACTATCCGGGCGGATACAGATACAGATAGTGCATCCAGATACCAGATACGAATATGAAAAGCATGATATCCGATCCGTATCCGTCCGTTTACCACCCCTAATTGTCATTATTCCATGTGATGATGTCGCTATAGACACTAAAATCTAATAACATAACATAATTTTGGTGTCTCCTCTTAGAGGATTGACATGTGGCATAATAATTATTACTTTAAATAGACTCCATCCTATCCCCCACCAGATTTTTTATTTCCCAATTATGCATCAGTTCCCATATACCCCATCCCCAATACATGTTTCTATCTGCGCCATTTATATCTCTCATTTAAACATCCATTCACACCAAAACCCCTCTCTCTCCCCATCTATTTCCATCGTCATATAATCCTACCCGTACCTCTTTCATTAGACCAATCATATTCCTCATTACCCACGTCCGATATATATACTACACACAACACAATACACACACAGTTATGAAATTGAAGCCATTACTATGGAGAATGAAATCAACAGTAATATAATTTGGTTCGTTTGGAACACAACTATGATATTAACGAGCCAAGACTCTCGACATAAAAGAAAATGGGGTTTAGCATACATAGAAAGTAGAGTTGAGGTAATTTCACAGAGACAAAGGGAATGACAAATCAGACTCTAGAATCTGGTCTGGAAAATTGAAATGATTTTTGAGCTTTATTTTCATTTCCTTGGACTCCACCCAAAGAGATAGTAGCCCTTCTTTTTATTACAGTTTGCTGGACTTAAAACGAGAAATGATAAATACCGAATAAACCATCGATTCCAAAACTAATAATCCAAACCATAATTCTACTGAAATAAAACTGAATCTAAATACATAGTATGATAAATAAACTGAATAGACGTATCAACTGAAGGGGAAACATGCCCAAATGAAATACTGATCATAAATTCTAGTCTAGGAATGAATAACTAAAGCGTCTACACAAATATTGCAAACCTCCACAAGTGCTACAACAACGTATCCCTGAAATGAATCATCAAGCTTGGCATCCCTATGGCTGGAAACCTAAAATGTTTTGAAAATAGATTTGATATGGGTTAAAGCCCAAAATATTTGAAAACATTTACCAAGTATTTAAATTGTAGTTATAAGTAGTTATTAGATACACACGTTAGTTTTATGTACCCTCCCATGAGTTCCTAACCTCTCAACTATACTCCACACCTAACGTCTCCTATTTTACCCACCTAGTTGTGCTACCCAACCTAATTAGACACAAGTATCTAAATAACCCCAACAAGTTTAGCTCACCCATACCACTCATACGATACGCTACCATAACACCAATGTGATACATATAAATATATACAATGTGATATATCACATTGTATATATATATATATATATATATATATATATATATATATATATATATATACAATGTGATATATATTCTCCCAGATTGGCCACCGCGATTCATTCATACTCTGCTATCAAGTCCATGCACCTCTCGTACCAAATCAAGGACATATATTCTCCCAGATTGGCCACCGCGATTCATTCATACTCTGCTATCAAGTCCATGCACCTCTCGTACCAAATCAAGGACTATATATATATATATATATATATATATATATATATATATATACAATGTGATATATATTCTCCCAGATTGGCCATCGCGATTCATTCATACTCTGCTATCAAGTCCATGCACCTCTCGTACCAAATCAAGGACTATCAGTTTGGAATGTCACCTCGAACCACAAATCAAATAACCCATAACGGAGGCGAACATAGTTCTAAGCCTTTGGGCTACGGACATACCTAACTTACCCAAATGACATGCCAATACCACTATTGTACACTCAAATAGTGACCCGCCCTAAGTTCCATGTTCTTAGGCACACACCAGACCTTTCTGGCATCGGCAATGTGGGATCACCCACTTTGCGTAATATATATATACAGACAACCCATAACATATCCAGTACGTAGTATTTATATCTCTCGAATACTCAACGTACTAATGATTCACACTCATTATTCTTTTCGTATTTTTCGAGTATCACTCACTACCCAAAGGGTCTTGGTTAGCAAATTCAGCAGTTAAATCATTAATATCTTACTAGTATTTGCCTTAGGTCATCGTTTTCTCTTCCTGTAACCCGATTTGTAAATTCCCTATACATAATATAATTTATAACTCTTGTCGATCATAATCCCAATTTACCCTCATTAAGACTAAGTCAGGCCTTAACTACATGTTTACTAATATCCTTTAAGTCCTTACATAGTTAACACAACATCACTAAAGCCCTCCACAAAAGGTCCCTATTTCATCTTTAGTCGATCAATCCATCCATCGATCCATCGACCCTGGGTTTGACATCTTCATCCCAACTTTATTTTTCTCTATGGTTAACACCTCAAACCTCCATGAAATATCCACAGACTCCCATACAACATGCCCAATCATCAAATATATGTATAGGGACAATTTCAAATGTAAATACATCATCAAATCTTTGAGAAATCTACCCATAAACAAATTTAATTCCATAATTCATAAAATCCTAGTTTTTGAAGTTTATCATCATGTAATCTCAAATTTTGTGTTACCAGCATAAAGGTATTAATTTTAACATGAATCCTACCTTAAATCATGAATCACACCCATATAAATCCCAAGAATTCACCTAAATTATACAATTTTAACCCTACACTATCATGGGTATTATAACATGCTTAAAATAATTACAAGATAAACACTTGCCTTATAATAACAGGTCTAATTTTCATTATTAGATGATGATGTTCTTCCCTTTCTCCTATCTCAATTTCGATAACGTTGGTAATGCAAAATGGTGTGGAATAGCCTAGGGTTCCTCTCTTCTTCCTCTCTTATGGCCTCTCCTCTCTCTCTCAATTGTTGTAACCCTAGACTCTATCTCAAAGTTTCTGATGTAACACTCTCAAATTCGGAGTTCCTTCAATAATTCAGAGATATAGGAGCTTAGAAATTATACTGTGTGTTTTTCATAAAATACTTTTTATGAACTTTTATTTTTAGACAATCTCTTTTGAACTTTTTTTAAAAGTTTTTGGGCTTAAAATTGAAAAATCAAATTTTCTAAATTTTCGTTTGAATTATCGTTCAAACAAGATTGTCATTCAAACGAGAATACGAACGAGTTTTCTAATGAATTTAAGCTATATATATCTGAATTGTCGTTAGAAACTCGTTCGAACGAAGTTGTTCAAACGAAATGATTCGAACAAGATATCAAATGAGTTTTTCCCCTCATACTCTGAATTTTCGTCGAGAAAAGTTGTTCAAACGAGAATCGTCAGTTTTAGGCAGTTTTTTTGTTTTCCCTCCATTTTTACCCACTACTTTTCATCAGACTTTATGTGCGGGAAAAACTTTCTGGAAACTAACTTTTAACACACTATCTTCTACACTTTTAGAGCAAAAAGGATTTTCATCAGAAGTTTATATTTTGCGTGTTTGATTTTATGGATTAAATTCTACCAAAACATATACACCCATATGTTTGTTTAAATCCAAGTTCTTTCATATATATAATTTGCTTGGAGTGTTTGTTTAGCACCAATTTTTTTCTACATCAATAAGAAGAGAAGTTTGGGTTCATTCTATACCCATAAAGGAGAAGATTTATTTTGCTGTGGCTTTCTTACATAGTGAAAGGCACCATGTGTGGATGACACTAAGTTGTGCCTCCATTGGTGGACTCCAAGACTACGATGGACGTCGTGGTTATCAACTAGACATAGGTATTTACAAGAAGAAGTGCTGGGGCTTGAAGGGAGTAAAATCGAGTGTTGTAAGTCTTTTTGTCTTGTAATTGCAAAATCGTTTCTAGTGGATTTGTTAAGCCAAGGCCGTTCGAGGGTTTTCCCATTGTGGGTTTTCCTCGTATATCCCCGTGTAGTGAGATTGTTTCTTTTATCTTGTTTAACCCACCTAAAATGAGTGAGTAGGTTAAAAAGATAAAATTTGGTTTAATTTAGAATCTTGCTTAATTTGGTGCTAAAAATATATTTGGGTAAATTTAATTTAATTCAAGTCGGCACAATTTAATTTGATAATATTTGGTTTGGCCTATATCTAAAATGAATTAATCATTGTTAGGAAAATTTTAGGACTTGGGTTGAATTAATTGTGTTTAAGTGAATATTAATGTTTGAGTAGTTTTTATGTCACTTCTAGTTTAGTATAATTTTAATTTGGAAGAAATTAAAATGTGATGTTGTTTTGTTTTAAATTTGAATTGAAATTTTAGTTGTGAATTTCTTTGAACCATCTCGATAATTTAAAGTGTTTTAAAATTTGGGGACCTTGTGTTCTAACAATCATCCTCCCGCGCCTATGTCGACTCGTTAACATTATGGTTCCCCCCTAACTCGAACTAAGGGTTCCACTTTATAGACTACAGCTTACGCTCACTATAACCAAGTATAGCCAGTGGTATCTCCTCGTACGAGATATCTGGTTGTATGTATATCTCCTCTAATGAAACGTGCTAGAAAGCACCCTCGCTCCTTCGATACCTCTTTAGTGATGACACGTTGAACATGTCGTGAATTCGCTGTAAGTGCTCTGGTAAGCCCAATCTATAAGCAACTGGTCCCACCCTCTCGATAATCGAAAAAGGTCCATCATACCTTGGTGCTAACTTTCCTTTCTTACCGAATCTCATGACTCCCTTCATAGGAGACACCCTCACTAAAACCTGGTCACTAACCTCCAGCTCTATGTGAATCCTATCTACATCGATATAACTCTTCTCCCTGTCCTGAACTATACGAATACGTCCCCGAATCAACTCGATCTTAGCAATAATTTCCTAAATCATCTCCGACCCTAAAAGTTTGTTGTCCCCCACATCTAACCAACAATCGAGCGAATGACATGGTCATCCATACAGTGCTTCAAATGGTGCCATGGCGATGGTGAACTGGTAGGAGTTTTTATATATAAAATTCACCAATTGAAGGTACTACTCCAATCCTCCCCGAAGTTGAGTACGCATATCCTCTAATATGTTATTAACTCACTACATCTTCCTATCTGTCTGTAGGTGATACGTTATACTCAAATGTAAATATGTGCCTCTAGACTCCTGAAAACTCTGCCAAAAATGGGACAAAAATATTATCCCGATCTGACACAATATTAATCCAACCCCGTGCAACCTCACTATCTCAGTAATGAATAACTACGCATTCTGCCTCGTCTCAAAATCTATACGAATCGATAGAAAATGGGTCACCTTAGTCAACTGATCCACTATCAACCAGATGGAGTTATGACCTTTCTGCAATATCGGTAACTCTATAATGAAATCCATAGAGATACTCTCCCACTTCCACACTGGAACCTCTAATGGATGCAACATCCATATTGGTCTTTGATGGTCTATCTTCATTAGTTGGCAGGTAGTACACTTCGAGACAAACTCGGCTATGTCCTACTTCAATCCTGACCACTAATAATACCTACACATGTCCTAGTAGATCTTATACCCACCAGTATGTACTAAAACCCTTTACCCGTGAGACTCTGACATCAGTGAGGGTCTCAATTGCTTATCCTACAATGGGTCTCTCATTGAAGTTCAAGCCTCTTTTAGAACTAATCGAATAAGACTCTGCCCCCTCTGCTAATAATTAGAGTGTCTGTCCTGGTAAAACTGATACCTTGCCTGTGTTTTCACCACTCGCATAACAATCTCTGAAGTAACAACCAATATGGACATACATGCTTTGGAAACCTCATCGTTATGTCGAAGCTCCCTCCACTTTGCCTTCCAAACCTTTGCTATCTCTGCAGTAGGCCATCGGCTCAACACGTCTGCCACCATATTAGACTTTCTAGGATGATACTAAATATCAAACTGGTAATCCTTCATGAATTATAACTATCTCCTCTGCTACACATTCAAATTCTTTTGCGTGAATAGATACTCAAGTGATTTATGGTCCGCGAATAAGGTAAATTGCTTCCCCAAAAGGTAATCCCTCTAAATCCTCAAGCAAACACAATCGCTGCTAACTCAAGGTCATGTGTGGGGTAATTCCTCTCTTGGGGCTTAAGCTTGCGAAAGGCCTAAGCTATAGCCCTCTCCTCCTGCTGTAGTACACTTATAACTGTTTTTTTTCACACTTCCAATTTTTTCGATTTCCATCCGATTTTTTACGAAGTTGGAATGAAATTTTAATTTATCAATTTCTGATTTTTGATTTTTTTTGAAAAAAATCGGATAAAAAATCGAAAATAATTCTAAATTTCTGATTTTTCGATTTTCCTGATCCAATTTTTTTCGAAAATATGCCAATCCATTTTTTTTTATTTTTTCAAAATAATTTGTTGATTTTCGTTATTTTTGTTTTTGGAAAGTTTTCCATATCCCACATCCCTTAGGAGAGGGAGATGGCTCCAAAGTTTACTCTATAAAAGGAGAGTTTCCTACTAACTTCTACCCAAATGAAAAATGGGCAAAATCCTCATGTATATACATGTTGGGTTGAGCCATTTTTTTTCTTTAAAATGACAATTTCAAGTAATTGAAAATCCAAAATTTAGTTTTTTAAAATTTAGGAATTTTCAAATTTTCTTGATTTTTAATATATTTTGTGAATTTTTGATTTTTGTTGATTTTTCGAATTCATTTTTTTTTGAAAAAATTAGATCGAAAATCGAAATAATTATTTTATTTTCAAAAAAATCAGAATTTTAACGAAGAGGCATTTTTTGATTCGATCTGGTCGAAACACAAGCCTTAGTACATCACCAAGTCCCTATAAGGATACATCTGTAAAAACATGTACTCCACTCCTCCCCTAGGCAATGCGAGCACATGTGCTGAAGTCAATTTTTTCTTTAACTCATCAAAAGCTAACTGATTGTTGTCATGCCAAACAAATGATACTCCCTTACGAGTCAGTTTCGACAATGGACCCGCAATCTTCGAGAAACCCTTAATGAAGTGAAGATAATATCCGGCCAACCCGAAAAAACTACGAATCTCGGTCGGTATCGTGGGCAGTCTATACTCCCTCACCGCCGATACCTTACTCGAATCAATAACAATGCCCCTATCAGACAAAATATGGCCAAGAAACTGTACCTTCGGTAGCCAAAATCCACACGTCTCGAATTTGGCATACACCTGATGGTCCCTTAATGGCTGTAGAACCATACGTAGATGCTCTGTGTACTCATCCTCAGAATGAGAGTATACCAGAATATCGTCTATGAATACGATCATAAACTAGTCAAGAAACTCTCTGAAAACTCATCTCACAAGATCCATGAATATTATCGGTGGATTGGTTAGCTCAAATGGCATCACTCTGAATTCGAAGAATCCATACCGTGTCAAGAAAATAATCTTAGGATCATCCTCTTCTCTAGTGAGCAACTGATGATATCCCAATCTCAAATGTATCTTGGAGAAGTACACTGCTCCTCTTAGCTGGTCGAATAGGTCATCGATCCGAGACAATGGATACTTATTTCAAATTATGACCTTGTTCAGCTCCCGATACTTAATACACAAGCGAAGTGACCCATGCTTCTTCTTGACGAACTACGCCGGTGCACCCCACGGTGATGTATTTCGTTGAATGAAACCCTATCCCATAAGCTACCGAATCTGCTTCCTTAATTCCCATATCTCTGAAGGAGCCACGCGATAAGGTGCTCAGACAATCAGCCTTATACCTGGCACTAAGTTAATGACGCACTCAATCTCTTGACTGAGTAGTAACCCGGGTATCTCCTAATAAACATCCTCAAACTCCTTTACCACTGGAACCGAATCCAAAGAGTCAACCACCTCCTGTGAGGTCTCCTCCTTAATATAGTATAGGTGTGTGCTCGACCCTCCCTTGAGAAGAGGCATCGCTACAGGGAACATCTCCTGTCCCAGAATAAAAAATACAATGGTCCTCCCGAAGTAGTCCACCATCACCTTGTAACCTGCTAACTAGTCCATGCCCAATACGACATCATAACCCTTCATATCTAACACTATAAGGTCTCTGGCTAAACATAGTCTCCCAACGTCAATATCTACCCCTACAGATCGAGTGTATAAGTGACCCACTACCCAAAGGTGACTCTACACACATAAGGAAACTGTCGGTTCTATGTAATAAACTAGTTGCACATGTAATAAATAAGTGTGACGCCCCTTGTATCAAATAAAATCCTACCCTCAAGCCCATAAATAGAAAACGTGTCCTCTGATACTGGTGACGCCTGCGGTGCCTGCAATATGACTGCATATCGAACGTTATAGGCACATTCGCATTATAATTTCCCTTATTGTTGTGGGGCTGGTGGAGTTAGTGTTACAAGGGTTAACTGTGCCTGATGCCCCTATTGGACTCCCTGTTGTGGTACTCTACCCTGTTGTAAGCAATCTTTCTTTCGGTGACCCGTCTCTCCATAAATAAAACAACGACCAGCGATGTCCTTTTGCTTTTGTCCCTGCTGATGAGATTGAGTATTCTCCTTAGCTTGTTGTGGCTAAAGTCTACTCTTGTGGACATGCTCTCCACAATTAAAACATCTCCTTTTTAAGTCTCCCTACTTCTGGCTCTGTTAGCACTGGTAACCTTTACTCCGCTTGCCTTTCCATTACTCTCTTATTCCTGATGGCCTCGAGTAACATGTCGCTGCTGTTTCGCGTTGCATTACTAACGTTGCTTCCTGACATGCCTGCCTGACTAGATTCCCTTATTCTTTCACTCCCTATCAGCTGAAAATTATGATCTCGATAGTACAATAATGCGGTAATAACTGATTGTGCTACAATACCATCCACCTATGTGGCTGTCACCATACCCCGTGGTACTTGAGGTACCTATTGAACCTGCCCCTCATTAAATATTCTTGCGATCCTAGCATGTCATTCCCTCCTAGGTGGCATTTAGAACCAGGTCTAATTGTATAAGTTCATAGTCAATACTAAAATAATAGCAGAAGAGTGAAATCTTAACTACGTAAAAGTAAATGCAACAATCCTAATAATAGGTCTCTATATAAAAGGACTCTACGCTGAAATCATAGTAAGCCACACGGATCCTATGGGCTCTAGAATCTGATAATCTGATACCATCTGTGACACCCCGCTTATTTTAACACGGGTGATCAGTCCTTTATCAAAATAAACAGTAATCTTATTCGGTTCATTCTTAGAATCACTGCCAAAACTTTTTAAATTACTAACCACCTATGTTAAATTAAGCCAGTGCCAAATTTTATCTTTCATTAACATATGCCAACACGCGAAACTAAATAATATCACCCATCCACACAAATATAGAAGTCTAAGATGTCACAAGGTAAATTGATAAATGATAAATAGTAAATAAATCATCTGATCCAAAACTGATAAATCGAAACCATAAGTCTACTAAAATCAAACTGTATTTAAATACCGAGCCTGATAAATCAAACTGAGTAAATGTTTTAACTGAAGGGGCAACATGCCCAAATAAAATAATGATCATAAATCCTAATCTAGGAAGGAATAACTGAACCGTCTACACAAATCCCGCATGCCTCCACAAGTGTTACAACTATGCATCCCTGGAATGAACCTGTGGTTGGACACTTAAAATATTTGAAAATAGATTTAACACAGCTCATATCCCAAAATCTTTGAAAAAATTTCGCAAGTATTTAAATTGCAGTTAAAAGAAGTTAATATATACATACGTTAGTTTTACGTATCCTCACTTGAGTTCCTCACCTCTTAACTATAGTGCACACCTAATGTCTCCTATTTTACCCACCTAGTTATGCTACCCAGTATAACTAGACACAAGTATCTAACTAATTTCAAGAAGGTTAGCTCACCCGTACTGCCCATATGATATGCTATTATAACACCAATAATGAATATTAATCGAACATTATCATAGAACTGTTAATTAAATTTCTCTTACTTAAGTTACTTGTAGATATACTCTATATCTCTTTTCTACCATCACATAAAAGTAGAATAATCACATTTGTACGTATATATATATACACCATCCTCCGGTGTGGCCACCGTGATGCACGCATATTCTGTTATCAAGGACTATCAGTTCGGAATGTTATCTCGAACCACAAATCAAATACCCCATAACAGAGGCAAACATAGTTCTAAGTCTTTGGGCTACGTACATATCTAATGTACCCAAATGACATGTTGGTACCACTATTGTACACTCAAATAGTGAGCCGTGATAAGGGGCTTTTTTCATGTATATTCGTCGTTGTCTTCAAAAGCCTATTCTCAAAATTTCCTTGAATTACCTGCAAAACTCATTAAACAATTCGTATTGTGGTAAGTACGGGTATCACTCCAACTTTTAAGGTGAAACAAATAGCGTGAATACTTGTAGATCTATTTTTTTATTAAAATATATATATATATATATATATATATATATATATATATATATATATATATATATATATATATATATATATATATATATATATAATTGTTTTTTAAATAATTTAAAGGGAGAGTTAACTAACTAATGCTAAAAATATGAAGTGACTAAATAACTAAAAATGGTACGTAACCGAGTGTGAAATGTGAGAAGGTACAAGAGATGAGATTACACCGCGTATTCAGTTATTTTTAATTTCTTAATTTATTGAACTGAAATATTTCAAGATTATATTAAATTTATAATTTAACTCTCGTTACAATTATAAATTGAATAATATCTTTTTCAGAAAAATAATACAAAAATATCACACTATGAAAACCTAAGATTTATACTCCTTTTTATAAATTACCCGCTAAGATCAATTCAATAAAAATTGTAGAAATTCTCGAATTTCAACATCGAATTAATATTCAAATTTTAGGAAAAACTTGTCTCTAGTTTGATTCCAAAATCAAATATTAAAATAAAATTAATTTACTATCTCTCGATACATAAATTACTTAGTGACAATTCAAAAATAATTTTCCAAGAAATATAGCAATCGAGAAAATTACTTAATTAAATTAACATTCTACATGGTTTTGTCCCAGCCCTTAAACGGGGTGTTTAGCCTAACATTCTCATGCGTACATAAACAACAATCAATAATATTTCAAGAATGATATAAATTGAAAAGAGGAGAGAGAAATATGATACGCAAATTTTTCCACAAATATATCTCAAAATGCATCAACTTCTTCACAAATATTCGCACTTCATCACAAAAATAAAAATAAAAACTAAACTTAAAAATTAATGTAAACTAAACTAAACTAAACTAAACTAAAAATTAATCATGAGGTCGGGTAGCTCCGAGTTCACAGGGAGTTAGGTCGCTAGATTTCGAGTTTGGGGTCGATTTGGGATATCGGGTTGAAATCCGAGTTCGTGGTTATAATGGGTTGATAGAGGAAGGCATGAGGGGTCACGATTTTGAGTTGGTCATCACGGGATGCTGATATGGGTCGGACTTGGGTCACAACTTGGGTAGGAGGTTTCCAGTTTTGGGTAGGGGGTTGAGGTAGACCCGATTCCAGGTCACGGGTTTGGCCAGTCCGTTATGGTTTGTGGTCTTGGATTGGGGGAAGAGAGAGAGGAAATAGAGAGTGGTAAGAGGAATAGTTTGGTGTGTGGGTGTGTATATTAGATAGAGTGCGTGTGTGTATAATTTGCCCCTAAAAATAAAATAAAATAAAACTACCTATACATTTAAGACTAAAAAAAATCTATTAAAACAAAAAATTAAAATCCTAACCTATTAATAAAAGACTCAAATAAAAATAATACTAAAACTAAATGAATTAAAGAAAATAAAAATAAAAATAAAATAAATAAATACTGAAACAAATAATATAAAATAAATAAAAATCTAATTAAACACAAACCTTTGATAGAGGCATAAAAAAAATAAAAACATTCGGTGCATAATATGGACCCTAATATTTACAACCATAGGCACACAAATAAAATATAAAATAAATCCTACAAATACACACAACTCAAATAAAAATTTATAAATTATAAAAAATTCAAACTATACACACGAAGCTCGGGTGATGGCTTGGATTCAGCTTAGGCTTAGGTTTCGTGCTCCATTTCATCTTCGGTCGATCGATTGATTTATCGATCAATCGACCCTGGGTTTGACAGCTTCATCCCAAATTCGTTTTTATCTATGGTTAACACCTTACACCTCCATGAAACCTCCCCAAACTCCCATACAACATACCCAATCATTAAATATATGTATAAGGACAGTTTCAAACGTAAATATATCATCAAATCTTTAAGAGATTTACCCATAGACCGATTTAATTCCATAATTCATAAAACCTTAGCTTTTGATGTTCTTCATGCATGTTCATCAAGATCTCCATATTTCTTTCAAGTTTATCATTATGTAATCTTATATTTCGTATTATCAGTATAAAGGGATTCAATCTAACATGAATCCTACCCTAAATCATGAATCACACCCATATAAATCCCAAGAATTCATCCAAATTATGCAATTTTAACCCTACACTATCATAAGTATTATAACATGCCTATAAGAATTGCAAGATAAACATTTTCCTTGTAATAACATGTCTAATTTTCATTATTAGAGGATGATGTTCTTTCCTTCCTCCGATCTCAATTCTTATGGCCTCTTCTCTCTCTCTCAAGTTTTGTATCCCTAAACTCTATCTCAAAGTGCTTGATATAACAATCTCAAATTCGGAGTTCCTTCAACCCTAGCCTCCCAAATGATCAAAATGCCCTTACGTGGTGTAGGGTTGGTCTAAAATTGCTCCGGGACCCAATCAATACTCCCGAGTACTTTATTCTGCCTATTTCGAACCATTTGGAATCAACTGTGACCTCGAAATTTCCATCCGAGTCACTCTACATAAATTTCCTATCTCGACCTCAATATAGCCTACACGCAGCTCCCGGTTGAGATATAATATAGTCCCATCAATCTTACTCGCTACGACGTATAATAATTATTACATGTTATTGACCATGCACTTTGTAAATTTATCCCATAAATATTAATCATAGTCTCTCCCGATTAATATTTAATACACACATAAAACTTAATTCATTTAAATTATGAGACACATGTAATTTAAAAGATAACCGAATTAATTAACTTCTAATTACTAAAACATACGGGGTGTTACATTAAAGAAATCAACATGAATATGAGAAACATACATGTGTATCATCATATGAATCTCAAAGTACAAACTAGTAGATGCCAAGTATCAATCAAATAAGCATATGAAGCTGGACATCTAATATAAAACAATATAACTAGAATGAGATCATACGAGTAATATGGATATCTCAATGGGAATCATCATATTATAGATAAATTCATAAAAAATCCATAACGACCATCCAAAATATACTATAACAAACCAAAAGTACTATGTGATAGGCAAATGAGTAAAAGGTATATATATCTAAGAACAAATAACAAAATATTCAAGTACGAGTACTACAAAGTCTCCACAAAAGAAACACAAATAGAGATAACTTAAAATATCTCTAGTCATCATCATTTTTCTCATTAAACTCCTCATCATCAATAGAGGGTAAAAAAATGGCATAGCAATGGTAGGTGGTGCAGAGGTAGAAGTTGGAACATCTGGGATAAGGTCGGTTCTCCTCAAATAATCAGAATTGAAAGTGGCAACGGACGCAAATTGGCCAGCTCTCTCTTCTGCCACATTGAGATAATGACCAAAATGATCATGTATACAAGTCATCTGGGATCTCACATCATCAAATTGTTCACGTATGTAAGCAAATTAAGCATATAGGAATTCTTAAGTACCTTGGTGTGAACGCGGTGCTCTTGCTGGCATTAGAACAAGTACAGGTGAAAATGGTGCCTCATGGTTGGTAAGCTGATGTGTTGGTCATCATGAAGTCTGGGCGGTGGAATAAGATGAACTCATATTGGATACAAGACCAAGAATGGTATCATAATCATCCATATAAACTCTCGGAACACCTAACTAGTATAGGCAATCGATAATTATCTAACCATATAGTAAAGCCTCATAAACTATATCGATCTAAGCACGACGCAAAACCTCCAAAAGCAGATGGGGACAATCGGTAGACTGACAATGAGCTAAAACATATCTCAATCGAGGTACAAGAAAATAAATAAGAGAATACACATTATTAGTAAGAAAAGAAGCCACCATATCATGAGTAACACCACCATCTTTGTAAGATATATAACTCGAATTATAAACATCATCCTCGACACCCAATGTGAAGTAAGAACCTCCTTGGTCAAAATAATCTAAACACCTCTAAAATATGAAATCAAAATGATAGGAGACTCCTATGTCACAAACATTTTTTTATGTAAAACTCTAGAACTTAGAATGGCATTAGATGACTAACGTGCCTAAAGAAAACGTGAATTGCGAAGGCCATTTATTAAAGGGAATAAAAAATAACCATCCTCATAATGATTGAGGTGCTTTAACTCTAAGTTAATATATTTCTCAGGTCTAATGGAATAAGATATAAAACTCGTATGGAGATGGACCATCTCGTGTGGACCTAATCCTAGATGTGTTCATATTGAGGTCTGTATAGGTATAGAGGCTCTTGGGGCCTGCCTACGATATTGAAACGAATATAGCGGTGAAGGAGGTGACTTTTCACGATGGGAACTCTCACTGGTACCACTCAAGGTCGTGGAAAAATAACTTTTTTTCTTTCTTAAATGTATCTTTTCTAACCATATAATATGATAAATGGGCTATGAAATAAAACACAGACATAATACTAATGAAATCCTAAGAGTTTATGAGATTGCATAGGTGTTTGAACCTAAAAATCTCATACATCAACCACAATCGCCAAATAAGCACCTAGATCAAGGAATCCAACTTAGACTTACTATAGTGGAAGTAAATAAAATAACAAAGTATAGATTAAAGACTTGACCAAGAGAATTAGTCAAATTCAAATAAATATGAGAAGTCGGGCTTGAATACCAAAAACCACCAAATCCACTCTAAATCTTATTCTAAATGACCAAGCACTAATAAAAATCAAATCCTGGAATAAAATAGCCTAGTGTTTATGCTCTATAAGGTCTATAATATGAAATAAAACAAAAATAATGAAACCTAGATGGATAGCCACGTGTACGATTGTGAGCACGAGGACCTTTTTCCATGTGTACGATTCGAGCATGGGATTGAATTTTAGCCACGTGTACGAAAATGGATAGGAAACTTTAGTCGGTGACTAAAATCCAGAAAAGACTAAGTGTGAAATTAAAACCCAAAATCTCAAAACAATATGATGTGAATGAATGCAAATGAGCACAAAATCATTCATTTTTTACTCGAAAAACATAATTTTGAGATATATGCAAAAAGAAATCAAAACTAACACACACATAAGTTCATATGCAAACTCTAAAATGAAAATGTGTAATAGTGATTAGAAAAAACTTAATAAAATTGATTTAACAAACGAATTTCCTTTGAATCTTGATTAATGCATATGTTAAGAAGATATTGAAATCAAATATAAATAATTACAACATCTAAGGATTAAGATTCTTATCAAATCATTCCAAGCAACTTTGTATTGTAATTAAGGCATGGTTCTTAACAAATATGGTTTATAAAATCAAACGAACATACAAAATCAAGTCATAAGAAATAACAAATGATGCTTAATTTTATCATTACGCTAATATCTTATAAAGATCTCAACAAATGGTAGTTTTAACCACTTTTCTCCCTCAATTATATGTTGAACTTTTTGATAAAAGAATGATGTATGTATATACACCATGTTAAACAAGGAACATATCATATTAAAAATGCATGAAAATGCACAAATGCATGACATTCGTCACCAAAACATGGAAAACGATTCAAGTATGAGTTTTAAGTACGAACCTGCATGTTTTGACCCCCCCCCCCCCCCCCCCCCCCCAAATAAAGAATTCCTTAGAGGGGACCAATGACCAATAAGAACCCTACTCAATCTAATCAAACTATTCTAGATAGTGATGGGTGTTCCATCCCCTCGATTAATGAGAGGAACAAAGACAATCTTTAAAAACTTCATTTGAAGTACTTCTACTTCCACTTTCTTTCTTGGTGCATTCCTAGGTAAGACACTCACAAACTTAAGCATCCACCTCGTATTCCTTATAACATTCTTATACATATTAGTTAGAATTTGAGTAAATGGTCTAGGTCTTAGCATCTCCATACTAGCCTCACTTTTACTTTTCACTAGAAAATCCACTCTCATCATCAATTCACCAATTTAACCCCTAAGTTAATTTAAAGGATCCCTACAAAATACTTACCTCCTATTTCTCACGAACATATAATTTCTCCCTCTCAAGAACCGACGAGATTTTTTTGTGTGACCTTGTACTTTGTAAAAAGTACTATAAGAAACATTTTTTTTTATCAAACCCTTCTTAACTTATAGATCTCCCATATCAACACTTTCAAGCCTCTTTATTTTGAAACACTAATGAGAAACCTTTAGCATCTTTCACAAACATGTTTTCAGGACCAACTTTCTTATTTTTCTTCAAATGCATTTTTTCCTTATCCTTATTTTCAATGCTAGAAACTTCAATTGTTGATTTATACTTTACAACATTCTCATATGTTGATTCCAAATAACCATTGCCATGCTTGACATTTTTTATTTGAGCATGCTTCACTAAAATGTTATTTTGAACACAAGTTATATCATGCATCTCAATCTCCAATTTTTTGGCATGTTACAACTCATGTTTCACCTTTTCAAAATTTTATATTGAAGTTCTATCTATTTTTTTTTTCAAAATGACCTCATAGTGATTTTTAAAAATTTCACTTTCCTTTTTCAAGACATCAACCTTTACTTTCACATTCCAAATAAACACTTTTCATATTTTCATCTTCATCATCATGTTCACTTTGAAAATATTTCACTTTGTCCAAAATCTTGATATTTTAAGTTTTGGGCTTTAATGACTCTTGATAGAATTCATCAAAGTCTTCTTGAATGTTATCCACTCCATCATGACTATCCTTGTGTGATCTAATAATAGAGGTGCGTGATCCCTTGTTATCGCATGGCGAAGAATCACTAAGTGACCTATCACTAGAAGCTTTAACTCAATTCTTTGTCGACACACTTTCAAAAGACATACTATCACCACTAGAATTGTCGATCTTATTTAGTTTAACCATGAAATCAATATCAGTTCCACTTTACTCATTAGTATTTCTCTCGTCACTGTCACTATCGAAGTCACTCCCATTGGCAATGTAGAACTTTTTCTTCTTATCAACATCTTTGTTCTTCTCCAACTTTCTCAAATGTGTTGGACAGACATTGACGTGTTGTTCGAAACCTCCACATCCATAATAATGATATTCACCCTTTACCTGATGATAAGAAACATTTTTAGTAGACTTGTATGGTTTTAGATCAAACTTTCAACCATTTTTGAAATTTTTTGCATTTTTCTTGTAGAATTTGATAAATGTTTTCACAAAAAAGACATGTCCACCTCAACATTTTCTTTAGGTTTCTCCTCACTTTTACATGACACACTCTCCTTAAATTTTACTACAAAAGTAAAATCCTTCTAAGGCTTGATCACACCAATAATCTCCTCTTATTTACAAATTCAAATTGAACCAAATTACTCCTCTTAGATACATGTGTTAGTGTCCTTGACCTTATTTAGGATAGCTACTTTGGTACTAAACCTCAAAGCTAGATTCCTAAGTAACTTTTTAACAACTTTATTTTTCTGAATTTTCTCACAACGATTGAAAAAATCATTAACAACTTTCATTAATATTCGATCATTATACTCTGGTTAGAGTAGTATGGCAAGGGGAGGTTATACCAGGACTAGTTGGACGGGGTAGTACAACTAGGTGGGGGTCAAGGTAACCGTTAGGTGTGCACAATAGTGGAGGGGTGAGAATGTCCACAAGGGAGTGTGACACTAACTTAAATATGAAGCGCATTCATGCATTTTAAATTACTGCAGTTAATTCACTTGCTAAATATTTTCAAAATATTTTGGGTTCTAACCCTTGCTATAAAACTATTTTCAAAACCTTTTAGGTGTCCAGCCACAGGGACGCCAGGATTGATATTCTATTCCAGGGATAATGGAGCTGCGACACAAGTGGATACTAGCAGGAATTTGGATTAGACGCATCTCTCCTTCATTCCTAGAGTAGGAATCATTCATCAGTTCCAGTTTTATTTAGGTCATGTCGCCCAGACTTTCAGTTCAGTTTTCAAATTTGTTTCATTCCAGTGTTGAATATTTGTATTGGATTATTTCACTTTGGTGGCCGATGTTTTATTCGGCAAGTTGTGTAATTAATTATTCAGTTGAGTTTTATTCAGTTGTGTGAATGGTTTATATGTATTTCCGCATGTACTATTTTGTTTAATTAAAAAAGTTAAAATTGGCACCAACGTTTTGGTATACTAGGTGGTTAGTAAGATATTAAAAAATTTTCGACAGTGATGCTAAGGATGAACTAACTGGGATTCCTGTTTTAATTTGGTATAGGACTGATCACCGATATTTTATTAGGCGGGGTGTCGCAAATGGTATCAGAGCATCAGGTTCTAGTGTCCTTAGGATCTGTGCGGCTTTTCACGTTTTGGTTTAGCAATCTTTGATATAGAGCCCTATCATAGGATTGTTGTATTCTTATACGTATGCGCATTTACGTTCTTCTGTCAAATTTATATTTGAGAGTGAACTCATATAATTTGATTCTCATTCCAGATGCCGCCTAGGAGAGGGAGAAACTAGGGCAGCATGGGGAGATGAGACTAGGGAGGCTCATCAGGAACAAGGGTTACCACAACAACGTCCAGAGATGATTTTGGCAGCACAGGTTGTAGGAGGGTACTTTAGATTATATATGGAGGCGTAACCCCTATTGAGTATGGTAATGACAAGTTAATTGGCCAAAGCTTTGGATTAATGATAGAACACGCAAACATGAACCAAATGAAGATAGACTCAGCTTAAACTCACAAAGCTCCCGTGTCTAACTCAGGAAACAGTAATGAACTTTAGAAGTAGCTCAGCTAGAGGGAGAGAGAAGTAAGCACCCTAGGTACACCTTGGTAGGCAGGTAGAAAACACACCCAAAACCCTCAAGAATCCCTGTCAGGTATTCAAAGCTCCGTAATAAATGACAATGGTGGGTGAGTAAAACTCTCTGGTTTGTAATAACTCTCTCCAACTCTCAAAAAGGATCATGCTCTCCTCATAGGTGGCTGGGATCCTTAAATAGCCCCCCACACCATCCCCGAGGCAACTCAGTCATTAAAGACAATGAAAGACATCCCTCATACTTTATGTCACAATATTAAATGCCTGATGCACTAGTTTTCTCCACGTCATAAACATTAAATGCCAAGACATGCCTTTTGCCTAACCACTGTGTCAGGGGGCTGTTGTCGCAATGGTGGCTCACCAATTGCCTGACAGCCCCAAATACCACGGTGGTTTACTCAAGTGCAAGTCTGACATTGTTTAGCTGGCCAGTGACATCACCTACAGTAGATGTGACATTAAGTAGAGGGCTATTTGGTTCATAACTCAACGCCCGATGGAACTCCAAGCTGCTCCGCTTAAGGTTCCACGGTCAGGGTCCTTCGGTGTTTTACCAGGTGTATATAAGATGGTCAGGGCAAGCCCCAATGGTGCCTCACTTCTCAATCCTCCAAACCAAGTCCCTCTAAAGTTCCCACGGTGAGGTCATTCGATAGAGCATGAAAGCTCTCCCAGGCCCTGCCAAGCCTGGTCTCTTGTAAGTACCGTTTGACCTCACACAAACTGATTTATTATTATCGTTATGCCATTACAACCGTTAAATCTTACATTCATCAATAATGAAAATACAGTATGACTAAAACAATCAAGTTAAAATATAAGCTGCCTCGCCAAGCTGCCTTGCTGAGTTGCCACGCTTGAGCTGCCTCGGTTGCTTAATCTCAAACCCTGTTGCTAATTTGGGGATTGGTCCCTAATCTCAGGATTACCTTCAAGCCCCCCCTACACTTTCCCCCTCGTGGAGAGATTTGTTGGAACAAGAAATGTCTGCACGAAATATCTCAAACCGATGGACCTTTCTTTGTTGTGAAAAGATTCAGGCCTTTTCTCCTTTATTCAGAACCGTTGGGACATCTCCTTCGTTGGGGGTTTTGTTAGATATGTCTGGCAAGAAATTTCGTTTGGCGCCAAAACTCAAGCTTGTATAGGAAGGCAATGGTTAGTGTTCCCCAGACGTCATTTCGTAAATGATGTGGCGCAGTCCTATCAATTGTCAAAGCACTTCCTAAGGTGCCACGTGTTCATTGGAAATGATTGTAGGCGGCCTTGCACGTGTGATGGTGGGAGACTGAAACGACAATCCGAAATTTTCAAACAGCCATATCCAAAACACTTGAACCTTCTCTTTTGTTTTTCTTACTCTGTTATTATCTTCTTCAGACTGGCGTTTCTTTTTTAGAGAGAGAGAGAGAAAAACTCCATTGTTGCAAAAGCTTCATTGTTGCGAAAGCTTTATTGTTAACCTTCTATACCACCACTTGTGATCGTGTTTCTCCATTCTCGTGATCAATCCCTTCTTTCTCAAATCTTTTTTCTGTTACTGTGTCATTATTTGCCATGGCGTCTTCAAGCAACCCCACCGTGTCTGCCACCAGTGTTCCATCTGTCGCCACCACTGCTGCCTCCGCCCTCGATGCTGCCAGCCAGGAACAGCTGAGCTTTTATCGTCGCTCTCTCATTTTTAGGGAGGGTGATGACTTTGGAGTTGCCTGTAAGACTGTCTGTTTTTCTTCTAAGTTTGACGCCCTACTGTTGGGTGATGAGGACGAAGAATCGTCTAAGTGGGGCTTTCTGCCCTCAGAAGGAACTCTCAGATTTCGCTTGGAGTGAGGGGACTTTACATGGTCCCACATTGATTTCGAATCACCCGGGGGATCCCCCGCCCACTTTGCTGCCTGGAACTCCCACATGCAGAGTTCCTATGCTGATATCCTCACCGAGATTAGGCTTCAACGGGATAAATGGTTTGGTGAGTTCACTCTCTTAAAGAATAATGCTGCCCTTCCTGTCTTGGTCTCTCGATGGAACGTGACTACTCATACGTTCATCGCTGCATGGAGCGAGTTCACTATAACTCTGGAGGACGTGTACGAGCTCCTGGGCCTCGATGCAATAGGCCATGAGCCTTATACCGATGAGGCTCTTGATGCTCAAGAGATTGCAAATCGTTTGGAGTTGGATCGCATATGCCGAAGCTGCATTGGTTCTTCCAACAAAGCTACTTTTTCTCCCTTGATCAATTATTTCTTCAAAGGTTCTGGTGAAGGCAGTTCCTCATCAACTGCCCCTGGTCAAGGTACACCATTGGATCTTCCTTCCTATATTCTCGTGATTCTCTCCCATTTCTTTTTAACGGGCAAACCCAATGACCAACCCCGAAGGGACCTTATTAATATGTCCCTTCGTTTGGCCCGAGGTATAAAACTTCCACTGGCTGCAATTGCCCTGGGGGCCCTTTACACGTGGCTGGATATATTTTTACCCTATGGGCATGGGATATATTTTTTAGTGACAAGGAGGATGTCACAATATAAGACTTATTTTTCACTAGAGTTCGCGGGTGAGTCGAATTTAGTGGGTGCGTTGGCTGTAGCAGCCATACTATGTGGATAAACTTTTCGTGGGGTAGCGGAATTCCTTGGTGTTCTTCAAGGGAGAGTGGAGGTGTACATTGAGTGAAGGTTTGAAATATGCAAAGAGTTACTACTTTCGAGAATTATGGGAGTAGGGTTAATAATATTTTCCTAAATATCGGCTGGATAGCGATGGAATTTAACTATTGTGGATAGTGGTGTTAAGTTTTGGTGTTCGTGACACCAGGAGATGATTGGTATTAGGTATCACCTGAGAGGGCGTATAGCCTATATATGTGTGTATATATGTTGTATTACGTGGTGCGATAGGCACATAGTGAGGTGTTGTGTTCTCACATTTTATCCCGGTAAGTAGGGATGTTTACTAAAGTGAATCAGGGTGGTTAGAATTATGTTCGAGCAAAGAGAGATAGCTCGGGGTTTATTCTTCACAAGGACTAGTGATGGTAAGGGGGGGGACATTTTATGTTGTCCTTGGTATCATAAGGGTAAGCGTATATACTTTTGTGTTAAGAGACAAGTATTTAGGGGTACGCGCTATGGACTGAGGGTCTAACGGATCTCAACGACCGACAATGCTAGGTAGTAGTGTATCGGGGGGTTACTTATTTGGATTTTGCTTTGCGAGACATCCCACGCATGAAACTTAGCGCAACGTTGGAAAGTGGGGAGATGTCTGGTCGTTAGTACATGGGTTGGGTACCCCGGGCAATAGATATATATGTAGATATACATGTGTGATGTGACTACGGCTTCGAAGTTATATTCAGGGTTACGACTAACATAGTCGGGTAACTTTCATGCGATAAAGCGCGGGGATTGGGTGTATGGGCACCCGGGTTAATTAAGGAAAATCTCGTGCTGTTAAGCACGGGTATAGGGTGTGTGGGAGCCCTGGTTAATTTAAATGCATACATATGTAACGTATGATTAGAAGCGAAAGGGATAGATATAGCGAGCTTAGAGGCACATGACTAGAGAGTAATATGCGAATCTTGGAAAATTACGCTTATCTTAATTTCGAGGACGAAATTCCTTTGTAGGAGGGGAGTATGTAACACCCCGTAATTTTGAGGATTTAATATTTAATTATTTTTGGGAGTGATAAAAATATTTAAATTGGAGAAACTTAAATTCATGAATTGGAGAATTTATTTGAGTGAGCCGAACTAATTATAATTGGCGACTTTAAGTTTAATTGTTCAAATTAATGTGTGTCGCATTTTGAGGTCGAAATTTAGAATGTCAAAAAGTATTTCGGATGGCAATTCTGAGTGCGCGGTTGCGTTCGGATGGGTCGAGATAGTTAGAAAAGAGTACCCGGGGGTAGTGATTGGGTCTCGGGATATTTTTGGGTATAGCCGGGCCCACACGGGATGAGTTGGGCCATTTTAATTAGGCCCAAATGGCCAAAAACGGGATTAAGAGTTGTAACCTAATTTGGGGAAGTGTTAAACGGCAGTAATTACAATTCTAGACCTAGGGTATGAGAGAGGCACAAAGGAAAGCAAATCAAGAGCAATAGCGAGTCTTTTGGAGCCAAATTAAAGGGTTAATTTGGGGTGTTTTTCATCAACCAATCTCTAAACCAACGGAATCAGACTTTATGAACAATTCCAGGCAAGTGGTTAACTATTGTGATTCCTAAATTGATGATAATCAATTCATATCATAGTGATGTGTAAATCAAAATTCGTTTCGGTGTGTAAGCAAAATTTAAATTGGGTTTTTGGAAATTGATATAGCTTAATGGGATTAAAGGGGAGATTGATCGTGTTTATGATTCTAGAATGTAGAGGAATGAATCATATGTTAAAACCAGTAAGATTAAATGGTTAATTACTATTAATATGAATGAAATTCATATTGGAGATTTGAAACCTGGATAATACCCAAATCCGGAAAACATTGGAATAAATGGTTATTGATGATTAATTAAGGTCTAGAGGATGTTTATACCCTTTTCTTATGTGGAGAATATGTTATTTGTATTTGGGTAAGGGTTTAGATTGAGAATAAAAGCTTTAGATTTAGTCCATGGCTGACAGTGGGCTGGAGATGATGAATACTGGAACGATCGATCAATTGACCCTAGGGGTTCGATCGATCGATGATGCAGAAATCTGGGCAGTTCGGCCAGTTAGTTATATAAAGGGAAATTTATTTGAAAGTTAAGTTTCATACATTAATAAGTGATAAATAATTATGAAACAAATATTCCTAGTAATTATGGGAGAAAGAAATTGGGACTAGGATGAATTTATGTGGGGCACTTTATGGATGGATTTGAGAAATTGTATTCCAAAATAGTGAGATACGGATCAAGTGGGCAAGTCTGGGTATGTTGATAATTATAGGTAAATATAATTGGGGAAATTATGGAGATGAATGTGTGACACATTGTGGGCGAAAATGTGGGAATGAAATTATGAGATGTAAAAATGGACCGAGTGAGTGAGTCCGGGTATGTTGGTTAAGTGACACCAAAGGATTAAATTAATTATTGAGAGAGTAAATTAATTTGGAGTTGGAACATAGACTCGGGAAGTATTAATGCATAGGCCAAGTGAGTGAGTCCGGGAATAATGGTTGGGTGACACCAAGTTATTAAATTAATGGATGTGTTAATTTATTTAAATTAGAGTCGGACCACAGACTCGGATTTGTGTTGATTATTAATGTGTAAATTAATTATATTATAGTCGGACCACAGACTCGAATATGTGTTGACTAATTAATGTGTAAATTAATTATATTAGAGTCGGATTACAGACTCGGATTTGTGTTAATTAATTAATGTGTAAATCAATTTAAGAAGGGTCAGACCACAGACTCGAAAAGGTATTAAATTAATAGGTGTGTCAATTAATTTAATTAGAGTAGGACGATAGACTCGGGAAGGTATTAAATTAATAGGGGTGTCAAATAATTTAATTAGAGTCAGACGATAGACTCGGGGAGGTATTAAATTAATAGGTGTGTTAATTAATTTAATTAGAGTCGGACGATAGGTTCGGGGAGGTATTAAATTAATAGGTGTGTTAATTAATTTAATTAGAGTCGGACGATAGACTCGGGGAGGTATTAAATTAATGGGCGTGTTAATTAATTTAATTAGAGTCGGACCATAGACTCGGGGAAAGTATTGTATTAATTGAGGTGTGAATTAATTATATTAGAGTCAGACCATAGACTCGGGAAGATGATAGATTTATTAAGTGATAAAATTAATTATGTTGAGTCGGGCCACAGACTCAGGAAATTACAGGCTAGTGTAGGGGATTTTGAGTACACGGTAGATCCGGGGTTTATCTTATATATATATACGGTGTGTGATAGTATATATATATATATATATGTATATATATTGTGTGTGCTATTAAATATCAGTGATTAGATATTTACTTAATTTATATACTCTAGTTCTATCAAGGGAGGTTGCGCGATGTGGGTGAATCCCCTAGCTTGAGGAGTAGGGCGAGTATATCCCCAGGTCATAGCGTCCGGTATATGGGTGAGGGATTTATCTCACTTTCAGGGAAGCAATATGACCACCTCCACTTCGTTTATATTTTGGTCCAGGTTGGTGAGCGATTCCAACTTGGGTAACTAGGTTATGCTAGCACACCTAGTGAGATGGCACTTTAGAGGAAATCATCCGGCGAGGGTATACTCGAAGGGATGGATATACGTATGTTATATGTGTGGATGTTTTAGTAAAGGTATGTATATAATGGTATTCAATATTATATGCAGGTAATAATACAGTGTGTGATGTATTTACTTTATATAACTTGTTACATGGTTATATGCTACTATTTAAGAAGGAATTAATTAAGTTAATTATGAAATAACTTATAATTCAAGGATCATTATACTCGGGTTAGAGTAGTATGGCAAGGGGAGGTTATACCAGGTCTAGTTGGATGGGGTAGTACAACTAGGTGGGGGTCAAGGTAACCGTTAGGTGTGCACAATAGTGGAGGGGTGAGAATGTCCACAAGGGAGTGCGACACTAACTTAAATATGAAACGCATTCATGCATTTTAAATTAATGCAGTTAATTCACCTGCTAAATATTTTCAAAATGTTTTGGGTTCTAACCCTTTCTATAAAACTATTTTCAAAACCTTTTAGGTGTCCAGCCACATGGACGCCATGATTGATATTCTATTTCAGGGACAATGGAGCTGCGGCACATGTGGATGCTAGCAGGAATTTGGATTAGACGCATCGCTCATTCATTCCTAGAGTAGGAATCATTCATTAGTTTCAGTTTTATTTAGGGCATGTCGCCCAGACTTTCAGTTCAGTTTTCAGATTTGTTTCATTCCGGTGTTGAATATTTGTATTGGATTATTTCACTCTGGTGGTCGATGATTTATTCGGCAAGTTGTGTAAGTAATTATTCAGTTGAGTTTTATTCAGTTGTGTGAATGGTTTATATGTATTTTCGCATGTATAGTTTTGTTTAATTAAAAAAGTTAAAATTGGCACCAACTTTTTGGAATACTAGGTGGTTAGTAAGATATTAAAAAGTTTTCGACAGTGATGCTAAGGATGAACTAACTCGGATTCCCGTTTTAATTTGGTATAGGACTGATCACCCACTATTTTATTAGGCGGGATGTCACAGACGCAATTCTTCCTAAGGGGATCCTCCTCCTTCCCCCCGGAATGAACGTCGCGTCGATCGGGATGGCCACAGTGGCGACTATGCTAGGGACTATTTTTAAGAGGGCTAGACCCTATTTGCACGTTCCCCTTTATTAGTCATATGTACCTTATGCTTACGTTACTATTCACACACTTGTAGAAGACTCTCTATGTGCACTTCACACCATGAGCACCTAGGATCACGTATATCCACATGTTGCACACATCACTTAGAAATCCATGCTTAGGTATCACCAACACATACCTCCACTTGTATATATCCATGCTCATTTATCAGACACTCACTTGTAGATAATTACACATCACTCACACATCACTTATCCATACTTAGTATGACTTTACTATTGGAACTTGTACTTTGCTCCGTGTTTGACATGATCAAGAAAAATATACTCTCTCCATAAGATACTAATGAGAGAATCATGCATGATTCCCACGGCATCACCAAAGAGCATTGTTATTGACAAAATTTTATCCCGAAATTGGAGAGTTACTTTGTGATGGGCATTGGTCCGGTAGGGCACAGTTAGCCTAAGCGATATGACTCTCACATTACATTGGCCAAGTACCTTTAAGGTATATCGAATGGTTCCGTCGTATCTTACCCCTTGACTGAATCATGACAGGAGGTAATCGCAGGGAACTCGTTCACGTACATCGAGTATATCAAATTCTCTCTCACGTATACCGTCCCCACGAGGTATATAGTGAGGCAATTCACGTACACTCAGGTATATCAAATGGCTTGTCCACACGTACCAATTGCCCTCAAAAGCAAGACGTATATCGTGGAAGTCACGCCAAAGGGGGGAACCCTTTCTAATTCACCCAACCAACTTCATACCCGCATATAGGTGTCAAGCGTAGGACACACATGCTATATTCTCGATTTCGACCCGAAACTCTGCCGAAATTTTGGGTCGGCATGCTACCCAAATTTTTGCATGATTATTAAAACAGGACCATGCCCGTGAGCCTGGTTATAAGTCCAACCATAGCTTTACATATGTTGCAAACCCAATTTTTCTAGGCTCGGGTCCCGTCCGACATTTTATTTTTCATTTAGGTAAACTTAATGCAAGTGAGAACCTAATAAACGTAATAATCATGCTGAGACCCGTCTATCATATTTTCCCCGCTCTTTACAAAAGTGTTAAAAAAAACATTTCTCCCTCTTTTATAAAAACAAAAATTTTCGTCCTCATCTTCTCCAAAAATGTCAAAAATATTTTCCTCCTTTTACAAAAATAATGAGTTCCCCTTTTTCTTTTTGTAAAATAAATTCCAAAATTTTCTCCTTCTCAGGTTGATCACATACCCTTGGCCTGGCTCCCTATTGGCAGTCAAACCACCTCGAAGTTTTGTCAGTCCCCTTACTTCGTCCGAGTTTGAGACTCACCCGCCGTCCATAGAGAATATGGATCAAGTGTCGAATGTACAATCGGATTTGTTGACGGTTTTGGATCAGATCACTACCAAAATTGACAACCTCTAAACCGACGTTCATGAGATGTAAAGAAATCGGGTCCCTGTCCTCGAAGATCCTGAGGTCATTTCCCCTCACGCCATGGGTCCACCTACCCCTGAGCCTATCCGGGTTCCTGAAGAATACCATCACGCTCCACGTGTTCCTCTTATTAATGGGACGCCACCAACCCAACTTCCTATGTCGAACCTTGCTCAGACTGGGGCTAATTTACCTGCGAATGTTGATCCGAGAGAGGAAGAACTGAATAAGGTCAAGGAAGACCTCAAGACGCTAACCAAGAAATTCGACCAAGTAAGAAATCTCTGGGAACTACATGGACTACAGCCACATGTCTCCCTATCCTAAAGCCAGGTTACCAGAAATTTTCAAGATGCCCAATATCGAGAAATTTGGAGGCAATGGACCCCCAATTGTTCATCTCCGTAGATATCACCGAACCATGACTCTTTTATGGGCTTCTAAAAAAATAATGGTTCAGATGTTCCAGCAGTCTCTAAAAGATAGTGCTCTATGTTGGTTCTTATCCCTGGAAGAATCCAGAATTCACAATTAGGAAGACGTTGCCTGTGAGTTCATATCACAGTACAAGTACAACAAGGAGCTAGAGGTTACCCTCCATGACTTAGAGTTACTTAAACATAATCCTAGGGAATCAGTCAGTAACTTCATAGCAAGATGGAGAGAAAAAGCAGCTACCATGACCAATTGGCCTTCCAAAGAATAACAAGTCAGCATTGTGAAAAAGAATTTTATACCTCATGTTCGAGCAACCATAGGAGGATAATATTACCCTCACTTCTGAGCCCTCCGAAAAGCAGGAGTAGAAATAGAAGAAGGTCTTCCTAAGACAGAAGTTGAACCAAAGAAAATCTCTGGACAGTTTGCTCCTAGAAAGTTTGAAAAGCGTGCCAACAATATCTCTCAGCCCGCGGCTTCATAGGCACCAGAAAGTCGCCCCAACCCAATCTAAAAATAATATATCAAGCTTCACGCTCCTCTCTCCAAAGTCTACCAGGCTGTCTTGAATTGAAACCCGATCAAACCATTAAAACCTCATCCGTTACAAAATCTACTTCTGAAAAATTTCAAACCTGACGTCCATTGTGACTTTCACCAAACTGTTGGCAATACGACCGACCAATGTTTCCATCTCTAAAACACAATCCAAAGCCTGATTGACAGGGGTATCATCGCCCCACCTGCTAATCCTAAACTAAACACTACCAATAGCCCACTCAAAAATAATGCAAATGCCATCTTCCTAGAAGAAGACTCAGAACTCGACCCATCTACCCAAATCATGCCAAGTAAATCACCAGTCATACCCATATACTCTCCTAAACCTCTCGAAATATGCCCATATTTCCTCTTATACCCTTATATCCTTGCTGATCAAACCTTAGCACTCCTCATCAGAGCCTGCATCGTTGTCCATACCCATTCTAGAGGTAAAGATATGGAATTATCAAAAGTACTGAATCAACTCCTATAGTTCGGGCTGAAATTACCCTCCCAAATGACCATCGATTGTCAAAGATTCAATGTGCTATTCTTAGAAGCTCAAAAGTGGGCCCGAGAGTCAGGTAACTGGGTAGTGCCAACTAACGAAGTCAATCTAGATGACCTAGTCCAGATCCTATTAGGGACGACTTTAAGGATATGGTTAGTCCATAATATGATCCTCATGGAAACATCAATGTAATCCAAATGTTCAAGAGCATGCATTTCATGCCCAAACTGGGGCTAGGGTAAAGACAACAAGGGATAACTGAACCTATTATCTTGAAGGAGGCCTTTCCTCCCCGTGGCTTGGGGTATCAACCATCAAACGAAGAACTCAGATTGATTCGTCAGCCTCGACTAAAGATAAAGTTAGAATGTGCCAGAACTATCTCAGGAGATTCCCTAAATGAAAGATTCATCATAGAGGGTGAAGATTTCCCCTTCTGCGGCTTCCCTGAACCTTAGTATGACCATGTGGACAAGAAGATGAAACCAGGAATAGAGATATTTTTTGAAGACAACTATTAGGGGGTCGAGAGTTCCCAATACTGTGTGCAACCCATCACTAAGGAGACCATAGCTAATATCAAGGATTCTTAGGACAGAGACTCCGAGGATTCTTTTAACTTGCAGATACTGGGACTGGCACTCTGCATGATCCACGCAGGGACTACATCATCCAATCCATCCTACCTCATCAAAGATGCTGATACACATCTTCTCAACTAGCATGCTGCACCTGTGCCACCTACTGATATTCAACCCAACCATGATGTTTTTTCCCTTCCCCTTTAGTTGTTTCCTCTCACTCTGATGTAATCAAGACATCCTTTGATGAGGTTCTCAATGCTATTTTTCCTATCAATGAAATAAATGAAGATTTTGAGTATCTTGTTGTGCCTTATATTCATTGTCTTGATTCTAATCAAACTCTTGATGATGATGAATTTGAAAATGAGAAATTCTTAACTGATTTAAATAAGGTTAATAACAAACAACATAATCGCGTTCAAGTTAATGAAGATGAAACTGTTGTTGTTAATCTCAGTTCTAATAGCCAAATGTGAGAGATTAGGATAGGGGCTACCCTTGATGAGCACGAGCACATGTAAATCGAAGAGCTATTGGAGGAATTCATGGATGTCTTCTCATGGCCCTAGGAAGATATACCCAGCATTGACCCTGAGATAGAACAACATGAGATTCCAGCTCTCCCGAAATATAAACCAGTCAAACAGGAGTTGCGAAAACTCCGCAAATAATGGTCACTCAAATTAAAAAAAGAAGTAGTCAGGCAATTGAATGTGGGTTTCATTCGAGTAATTGAATATCCTACATAGCTAGCCAATATCGTACCCGTGCCAAAATTAGGAGGGAAGGTCTGCATGTCTGTCGACTACTAAGACTTGAACAAGGGATCTATGAAGGATGATTACCAACGACCCAACATCAATATGATTATGGACAACACTTCCAGTCACTCTCTCAAGTCATTAGTTGATGATTTTACCGGATATGACCAAATCAAGATGCACCCTGATCATCGAAAGAAAACCACATTCATCACCCCTTGGGGAACCTTTTGTTACACTGTAATGCCATTTGGTCTAAAAAATGTAAGGTCTACCTATCAAAGGGCTGCCACAACCATTTTGCATGATCTAAGACACAAGGAAGTTGAGGTCTATGTAGATGACATGATTATCAAATCCAAGACTAGAAAAGGTAATGTTCCCTCTCTCCGGAAATTCTCTGAACGACTACGACAGTATCAGATGTGGCTTAACCCACAGCAATGTGTCTTCGGCATTACTAAAGTAAAACTTTTGGGATTCATGGTCAGTGAGAAAGGGATAAAAGCAGATCCTGCTAAGCTGAAAGCTATACATGAGATGCCACTAGGGCTATGTTTTTTTCGAATTTCGATTCGATTTTTTTCGATTTTGGAAAGATTTTTTTATTACCGATTTTTGATTTTTCGATTTTCGATTTTTTCGAAAACATTCGGATCGAAAATCGAATTTTTTTTATATTCCGAATTTCTAATTTTTATCGATTCGAATTTTCAAAATTTGTTTCGATCTGAATTTTCGAATTATTTTCCAAAATATTGTCCGAACTATTTTTCGATTATTTTTCGAACTATTTTCCGATTGTTTTTCCGAAATATTTTCCGAAGTATTTTCCAATTTTGCCACGAAAATTTTTTCGAGCTATTTTTCGATTTATGTTTCTGGAAAACTGCCAATTTTTCCGAATTTCTGAATTTTCGAATGTGGCTGAAAATTCCGAATTCAAAAAAAAAACATTTAAAAAAAAAATTGGATTCGGCTTCGGCACGTCGATTTTTTCCTAAACATGCTTTTCTGATCCGATCTGGTCGAAACATAACCCTAGATGCCACCTCTCCAAATGAAGAAAGAAGTCCGAGGATTCCTTGGGAAATTATAGTACATAAATCGATTCATTAACCAATTGACTTCCAACTGCGAACCCATCTTCAAACTCCTCCGAAAGGATTCAACCAAAGTTTGGAATGAAGCTTGCCTAGAAGCCTTTGACCAAATCATGCAATACCTAACCTGAACTTCGGTGCTCATGCCACCGCAGACTGATTTTCCCTTACTCCTATACCTAACCGTGATGGATACTGTAGTTGGGGCTTTACTAGGTCAATACCTTGAAGAAACCCGCAACGAGAAAGCTATCTGCTATGCCAGTCAGAAATTGGCCAGTTACGAGGTTAACTACACCGCCTTAAAAAAAGCATGTGTTGCTCTTGTCTGGGTTATCCACAAGTTACGGCACTACATGCTCGCCTTCCCCATCATACTCATATCCCAGATGGATCCTATCAAGTACCTAATCGAGAAGCCTACCCTTTCCAGCTAAATGGCCCATTGGTTAATGCATCTAGACGACTTTGCTATCACCTATATTACACAGAAATCCATGAAAGGAAGATCCATCTCTGATTACCTTGGTGACTACCCTATGAAAGAAGTCGATGTATGGATTTTTGAATTCCCATACGAGAATATCTTTTATGCCTCTCGTGAAGATCTTCGATGGCAAATGTTCTTTGACGGCGCTCCCAACAAAAAAGGATATGGCATTGGGGTCTTCCTTATCGCCCCTGATGACTCCCACACTCCCATTGCCATCAAATTGGATTTCCCCTGCACCAACAACATGTTCGAATATGCGACGTGCATGGTAGGCCTCATAGTTGCCCTCAAGAAAGGAATTCGATACTTCGATGTCTACGTGGATTCAACCCTTATCATCGGTCAAGTACTCAGGAAGTGGAAAGTCAAGGACGAGAAACTCTTACCCTTCTATGCCCACCTTGAAGAATTAGCTTCCCAATTCCAAGAAATTACCTTCCACTACCTTCCCCAAGCAAAGAAAAACTTGGCTGACGCCCTTGCCACCTTAGCCTCCATGATTGGCATGCCCGAAGGAATAACCATGGCCCCCTTCCTCGTCCAGAAATAAGACAAACCAACCCACTGCTACCACATCGAGCTCTGCACGGAGGAAGGACCCAAAATAGCTGACTGCTGGTACTATAATATTTAGCGCCTCCTTAAACACGACAGGTATCCCCAAGGAGCCGATAAGAAGGATCGAGTAACTCTCCGCAGACTGGACGCCCAGTATATTTTTCTGTGATAAAACACTATTTAAGAGAAACTTCGATGGAACCCATCTATACTGCATCGCAGGGGATGACATTGAAGAAATGATGCAGAAAATCCACATCGGGGAATGTGAACCCCACATGAACGGCTATATACTCATCAAAAAGATCATTTGGTAGGGATACTACTAGACTACCATGGTGCAGGATTGCACAGCCTACGTTCGAAGATGTCTCAAATGCTATCAATTCTCTAACTTACAGTATCTGCCTCTGTGAGAATTGTACAACATGACTTCACCCTGGCCGTTTTCCATATGGGGCATCGACATCATAGGGAAATTTACAATGAAAGCATCCAATGGGCATGAGTTCATCGTAGTCGCTATTGACTACTTCACCAATTGGGTCAAAGCTGAGTAATATGAGATTTTGAATGCCAAGAAAGTGGACAAATTTATCAAGAAAAACATCATTTGTCGATATGAGGTCCCACACGAGCTGGTATCAGATAATGGGTTACATTTTAAGGCGGAGGTAACAAAAGTGGTCGACAAGTATGGGATTTAAAGACATAAATCCTCTCCATACCGACCTCAAAATAATGGAGCAATCGAAGTAGCCAATAAGAATCTCAAAGCCATCATCAACAAGATAACCGAGAGTTATTGTGATTGGGCTGACAGGATCCCTTACACCATCTGGGGCTACCGCACTTCAGTACGAACCTCTACTAGGGCTATCCCTTACTCTCTAGTAGCATGGAGGCATTCCTACTCATGGAGTTAGAAGTACTCTCGATGTGCATCATGCTTGAAAGCAAGGTCAGCGAAGAAGACTGGTATCAAAGCCGTCTTAACGAGTTTTCCCTCTTAAACGAAAGGAGATTGAAAGCTCTCTATCATATACAAGGGTACCATTTCCGTATAACGTGATCCTTCAATAAGAGAGTCAAGGACCGCGGTGTCCGAGAAGGGGAATTATCCCTAAAAGAAATAGTAAAGCCCATCTGAGGCCCTAGAGGGAAATTTAAGCCCAATTGGAGCCCCCTACGTTGTGAAGAGGATCCCGTCGGGCGGCGCCATAGTGCTATCCGACCTCGACGGAGAAGAAATGATGAATCCAATAAACTTGGACCGTATCAAAAAATTCTACCCCTAGTCCGAAATCTCAGCGCACTACGTCTGTTCTCATCTCCATTCTATTCTAAAAAAAATCTCTTCTTTTCCCACTACCCAAAACTACGTGGGCCTGATCCTCTAAAGAACATTTTCAAAAAATGAATTTCAAAATTTTTCAAAACCCTCGGAGGTACATAGGTAGCACATTCTCATTACATGAGAGCACCCTCCTTCTTTTTTACAAAACGTTATTCTTTTCTTATCCCCGAGAACGGCATTTCATTTTAACATATGCATGAACTAAAGGATTATGTATGCCTTAGCGATTAGTATAGATAATTCAAAAAATGAAAAAAGTCATCAACAGGCGCAACTAGATGATCAAAAACTTATTTATTTGAGTATCTGAAATTTTCGTACGATTACATCGGCATAAGGAGTCAAATGACTTCCCTGGCCAACACCATACCTACTAAAAAAAACCCAGATAATAACAAGCCCCACTACTCCTAAAAATTATCCTCCAATTATTCCCACAAATCACAAAACCACACTTATTATGAGAAGCTTCACAAAAGCCCTACCCGTAGTTGCCAAAGGAACCAACACCATCATCACCTGCATCCTGAACTCCCCAAACCTCCCCCGCCTGAATGGAGTATCGTAGACGGTCCATAGAGCGATAAGCCTAGACTAGCTTGGGGAAGACCATGATGCCTCCCTCCATGGTGTCAGATATGATAAACCACCTCCAACTAGTCTCCACAACTAGCATCCTGGCCCCTACCTTCTTCCACAACCACTTCATGTAGTCCCCAGAGACATTCCAGACTCGCCCAGTAGACTGAGAAGGATGGGTCAATGGATGAAGATTCTCCCATAGAGTACTAAGCCGGATGCGCATTCGCTCTGTTACGTACTCCACAGGAAAGAAGTTTGGTGTCCTCGGTGGCACAATTTTCTACCAACCATATTGGTGCAGCCGCCGCCAGGAAAGTAAAAAGAGGTCTGCCTGAGGCCTACTAACCGGACATATTGGTACTCCCCGAGTTCTAAAATGGGCACCAGCTCCCCCACCAAGGCGTAGACCATCGTAAGCCTCGGGCTCCATGATCTACAAACCTGTTCCCCCAACTCTCAATGTCCAGGCCTACACTAAGTTAATAGCGCGAGAAGAAGTTTGGCACCATCGACAAAGGATACTCAGGTGGGACCGCCATAAGAGACCTCTCTGATAGCCACATAAACAACATCACGAGGCTACCCCTCAGAAAGTCAGAAGACCCTCCCGCCAGGCTTCCAGGCCATTCAAGGTCTCCACCAGTATCACCGTCGCAGGATTGTGACAGTATGACATCTAAGAAACGATAACAGCTAGTTAGGGGTCCACCAATGTCTCCCCAGTCACCAACAGAACTTTTGAAACAATGCCTAGGATGACGGCCCTGGCATATCCAGCATCACCCATGTCCTGCAAATGCATGGACTGCAACACTACCGGAAGGAACATCATTCCCCCGTAACAAATGTCCTAGCCGTCGAAGGCAGAATATGAAGAAGTTTAGCGAGCAATTCCCTAGGAGAATGGGAAAACTCAAGCAGAGTCACAGCAATGCTGGGATTTATCCCCAACATGGCAGAAAATTCCTCGTAAGTAGGATAAATCTCATTCAATCCGAAGCGTAAGACATGATCCTCAGGATACCAAAACTCGACAGCAGCCATCAGCATGTTCCACTCAATGGACTGGTTGAGCCACAAAGAGACTCGCCGCATGTGAAAGGCGTCATAATCAACATTGTAAGAACACATTTCTTATAAGGCTTCGAGGTAGTTGGAAAAATTAATGCTACCAGGGAGAGACATCTTGCAAAACCAAGAGATAATAAGCAAGTAGGAATGTGAAAAAGGGAGAAAATGAAAGTGTGAGGAGGAAGCCCCATCCACACCCCCTTTTATACTTGGAAACTCTTAAGCAAAAATAAGGAACCCTACAGAAATCGGAGTAAAACTTGCCCCACCAAGTACCAATCAATTGAAGAAAGTTCAATCAAAGCCTTAGATTGATTGGACTGGACCGACCTGCCGATAGGCAGGACAGGGGTCATGTCGATCGACAAGCCCCTATTTTGGAAATTTTCCTTTTTTCCTCTTTTGTAAAAATAAAAAAAAAAACTCAATAAAATGATTTTTATCTTAAGGAAATTCTGAATTCCCTTTATACTTATGCTTTTACTAATCTCATTTTAATAAAATCATTCTCAAATCAATCTTTAAAATTATTATTATGGTCTCAGCAACAAAGTAAAAAGAGCATGTGCATTAATCACTAAATAAGAAAAATTAACAAAAAATTTCTTCTTCATTTGCATATATTTTTGATGTATTACATTAATAATTTTGCAGGAAAAGCAGAAGCAAAAAAGCAAAAAAAACAACGGGACTCAGCCTGAACCTAATTTCTCTCTCTCTCTCTCTCTCTCTCTCTCTCTCTCTTCCTTCTCTCTCTAGGAACCCCCATCCCTACTACGCGCCCTCTTCCCCCTGTGGCGAGATGACGTGCCCCCACTTCCAGAGCTAGACCCTTCCCCAGACGAGGCAGACGACACCAAGCAATAAGGGATCAAAACTGCCTCACAAATATGAGCAGTTGCTGAAGATATAAAATCCCAGATTTTCTTCAGCTAGGTGTTCGAAACACAGATATGATACGAGGAAGAATGGAAAAGATCAAACCAGTCAAACATGAGGAAAGAGAAAGAAATTAAGGAAATAAAAAAAGACATACCGCAAGTCGAAAGACCTCCTCCATTAGACCCAACTCCTCCGGGTCCATCGCATGAGGACGATGCTATAGATGCACATATCCCCCATCAGCTCGTCGAAGGTCGTAACTAGGGGAATGCAGTTGTATAAAAAAAGGCCCTGATATTATCGCTGTCGCCGCTGACATAGCTACACCACTTGTGCTATGAGAGACCCTACCTTCCGACTCGATCCCGACCTAAGGAGAGGCACATAATAAATGCTTGGAGGCATCAGCCAACTCAAGATAAAGTCTAGATAGTCGTACATCATTGCTATGTCAGTGTATAGAGAGTATGGTTCTCCCATCATCGTAGCCACCTGAGCATCATCTGATATCTCCCGCATGCACCTCATGAACATAGGGAGCCTCTCCAGTGACACCGCAACCTCGTCCTCCATAATCTTTCGGACTAACCTCTCCCCGAGATAGCAGGAGTATCCAAACTTATGCGCCAGTAGGCGTTGTATTTGCGCATGTCCACCCGTCACCCCAGTGTGCTGAATGGCCGTCCCCCAAGGATAAAAGGTAACCTGAAAATCCCTAAAAAAAGTGAAGGATTAGTATCAATGAAAGATCATCAAAGGAAAAGTAACAGTCTCAACAACAAAAGTGTAACACCCCGTATTTTTGGTACATTTAATTTAATTAATTCGGAGATTTTAAATTACTTAGTGTGTTGTAATTTAATGAATTAATTAGAACAGAATAATATATATAAATATTAATCTGGGATTGAATGGTTAATATTTAGGGAAAACTTATTTACTAAGTGAATAGTAATAATGTAATTACGTCGCCTCGAGTATTAGTGACGAGGGGGTACTTATCACATTCGGAAGTCGGTATAAGACTATATGGGGTGGGGGATAAGTATTTTTATAAATTAATTCGGATGCAAATTCTGAGGGTACAGTTGAGTCCGGATGGGCCGAGATAGTCGGAGAAGTGTACCCGAGGGTAGTAAACGGGTCCCGGGACGTTTTTAGACATAGCCGGGCCCACTTGGGGACATTTGGGTCACTTGGGCTTGGCCCATTAGTCAAAAACGGGATTAAGTTAATTAATCTAATAAAAAGAAATAAGGGGGTGGCTGAACTTAATTAGAGAAAGCAAATTAAGGGTTAGGAAACCCTAACAGCATCCAAAGCCAAATTGGGGATCAAAGAGAGCCATCAAAGGTCATCTTCAACCTTGGGATTTAGCTCCAATTCAGACTCTACGAACCTTAAGGCAAGTGGATAACTTGCAATAGCATTAAATCTGTTTTCGATTCATATTCATGTGTAGTGATTATGGAGAAATTCGTTTTTGGGTGTTAATGGAATGAATATGGGATTTTGAAAACTATAATTCTGATTTACGAAACTTGGGTGATGATTCTTGTAAAATATGATAATGGTGAGTTATTGTATATCTGGTAGTATGATGTCTGCATATTTGAAAACGAATTTGATGATGAAATTTGGGATTATAAATGGACCTAGGGTTTATGATGAAACTTTCCCCAAATCTAGAAACTGGCGTAAATGGACGAATTATTGATGTTGATGGATATTTTGGAGATCCCTAATGAGTTTCCTAATATGTACAAATGCTAAAAGAGACTTAGTTTCAGTGTAGAAGGAAATTAGGGTTTGCAGATTTTCGCCCATGGCTGTCCGTCTTCGCGAAGAAGACGAGTACCTGTTCGATCGATCGATCGACGCCATGAAGTCGATCGATCGACGGTCGGCAGACACGGACAGTTCGCCCAGTTTTATTTATATAGGATGAGGTTTATATAAAAATTGTTATGTAATTAATTATTGTTGAGAAATTAATGCATGGGGTTACCTAATTAAATGTGAGTGAATTAATTAGGAGATGGGAGGAGAGATTTGGATGACACGTCAAAATTAGTTGAGTGACATCGAGGTAAATTATATTACGTAGTAATGGACTAGGAAATTTAGAGTCGGGATTTAGACTCGGGTGAGGTTGATTCGGGCTATGAGATTTAGTCCAATTAAATGGTGAGGGCAACATTTAAAAGTAACTGAATTTATTAATGTGCTATTATAAATAATTCGAGTTGGGTAATAACCTCATAATAAAAATGGAATAGGCTTGTGTCACGGGTTAGTACACGGTGTAGCTGGAACATTTTTATGTATGTATATATATATATATATACGGCGTGTGATAGTATATATATATAGTGTATGCCTTAATATCAGTGGTTAGATATTATTATACTCTAGTGCTATAGGGGGAGGTTACGCGCAGTGGATGAATCCCCTAGCTTGAGGAGTAGGGCGAGTAGATTCCCAGGTCATAGCGTCCGTTACAGGGGGTGAGGGGCATCTCACTTTTCGGAAAGGAATATGACCGCCTCCAATCGTATACTAAACCAAGTTAGTGAGCGAATCTAACTTGGATAACTAGGATATGTGAATATACCTAGTGTACTAGCACTTTAGAGAAATTTTATCCGGGGAGTATTTTTACTCGGGTGGTTGTTAGTATTTTATGTATTCCAGTATGTGTGTGAATGCTGCAATAAATTCTAAGTATATAATTAGGTGATTATTATATACGGGCTAAATAAATACAAGCATGAGTTGTTGTATATGTATAACGAGTGGAGTAGTTATATGAATTAAAAAGGGAAAATGATTTAATTAAGTTGATGCTGCTAATGACTTAAAAATCATAATCACAGTTACTCAAATTAGAGTAGAAGGGATTCAAGGAGACTTTAATAATTATCTAGTCATGAGATAGATAACTAGGTGATGATTAAAGCGTTAGTGGTGCACATTAGAGGAGGGGCAAGGAAAGTTCTCAAGAGAGTGCGACACTAACTAAAATATGAAGAGCATGCATATTTATTATTACTGCAAGTTAATCATTTGCTAAATGTTTTCAAATGTTTTGGGTACTAACCCTTGCTATAAAAATTTTTAAAAACCTTTTAGGTGTCCAGCCACAGGGACGCCAGACTTGACTCGATTCCAGGAAATCCGTTGCTGCAGCATATGTGGATGTTACGGGACATTTGATAGACGCCTCCTTCTTTCATTCATAATGTAGAGACTCATTATTAGTTATTCGAGCATGTCGCTCACTTTCCATTTATTTGTTTTAGACTTGTTGGGATTTCTATTCTTGTCTTTATGGGATTTATTATTTGGACCGATGGTTTATTCGGTTAATTATTTTACTTGTGGAATGATTAGTTCAATTATCTGTGATGGTTTTATTGCTTTAATTTTCCGTATGGGTTTAGTTTTATTAATGAAAGATAAAATTGACACTAGTCTAGTTTTTCTCACTTAGGTGGTTAGTAATTTAAATAAAACGACAGTGATGCTAAGAATGGACCAAATGAGAAACCTGTTCTAACTTGATTTAGGACTGATCACTCGGGATTAATTAGGCGGGGTGTCACAGATGGTATCAGAGCATCAGGTTCTAGTTGTCCTTAGGATCTGTACGGCTTTCTACGTTGCAGCGTAGCGTTCGGTTGTTATAGAGCCCTATTATTAGGACTGTTGATTATATTTTCCGCTTGAGAGATATCGTATTCCTGCTATTAATTTTTGTATAAATTGTGTGCTTATACAATTCAATCTATTTCAGATGCCGCCAAAGAGACAGAGAGCGGAGAGGGCTGAGGCTAGAGATGAGGTGAGGGAGGCTCGCCAGGAGCCACAGGTACCGCCACCACCACCCCCGCCCGAGTTGATTTCTACCACTCAGGTGGCAGTGATAGTGGCCCAAGCGGTGGAGACAACGATGCGAGCTATGGAAGCTCATTTTCCACAGCCCCGGGCACTACCTCCATTGGCTCCAGCAGTTCCGGCTCCAGTGGGGCCACCATCTTGGCAGCGAGTGAGGGAGACCTTTCAGAAGGGTCACCCACCTGAGTTTCGAGGTAGCACCAATGTGGTTGAGGCTTGTGACTGGAAGAAGAACATCCAGCGCCATTTGCGGATGTTAGAGGGTACAGAGGTGCAGAAACAGATGCTGGCTACTTTTCGTCTGTCAGGGGCAGCCTTACAGTGGTGGGAGTCCGTGACCACCGCTGAGGAGCGGGATTTGATGCCGATTTCTGAATTCGGGGTGCGGTTTGACCGCAAGTACTTTCCTCCAGCAGTAGAGTCTGAGATGAGAAAGAAATTCAGCGAGTTGGTACAGGGTGACAAGTCAGTGGCAGAATATGAGGAGGAGTTCACCCGTTTGGCAAACTTTGTGCCAAACGAGGTGAGCGACGAGGAGCGGAAGAAGTCCAAGTTCATGGATGGTCTGGCTTGGAGAATCAGGCAGCACTTGATTGGAAACCCGACATTGGTGACCTATACAGATGTCGTTAATGCCGCACTTATACATTGTCAGGATCATCGTTTCCACGCTAAGGGGAACAAGAAGGCAGGTGAGCCGAGCCAGCAGGGCAAGGCGGTCACTAGTAGTGAGACGAGTGGCACACAGCCGCAGGTCATCATTCAGCACGGGAATCAGGCTAAGAAGTTTAAGCCTGGTGGGTTCCGACCGGGAGGACAGGGGTTCAGACAGGGACAACCAGGCCCTAATCAGCAACAGCAGGTTCCTCAGGGCCGTCAGGGCCAAGGGAACAACGGGGGAGGCCAACCGGGCCAGCAACGTCAGGACCAGCAGGGCCAACGGCAGGGTGACGACCAGAAACGCTGTTTCTCCTGTGGCCAGCCAGGACACTTCAAGAGGGAGTGCCCGCAGAGGGGCAGAGGCCAGCAGCAGGGTGCCCAGTAAGGGCAACAGGGTCAGATGCCACCAGCAGCACCAGCACCACCCGCCCCACAGCAGCAGGGGCAGATGCACTACGGACGTGTGTATAATGTTCGGGATGTTCCCAATCCTCCAGCACAGCAGGCGCTGCCCGCGATTGAGGGTGCGTTCTCTATCCATGGCACTATGGGTCGGGTATTATTTGACACGGGGGCCACTCATTGCTTTATAGCTACACATTTTGCGAAGGCTTTAGGGTTGTTAGCCACCGCAGAGAGCACTGTTACGTGTGTCGACTCACCGTTGGGAAATGGGTCGCTTATATTCTTTATATGTCGGAGAGTAGGAGTGGAGATTGGTGGTTTAGTTTTACCTGCGGACATGTTGGTATTAGATATGCATGTTCATGACGTGATCATCGGTATGGATTGGCTTGCTGACTATAGAGCCATGATTGATTGCTTCGGTGGGAGCCTTATCTTCGCCATTCCGGGACAGGAGATGTTTGTTGTGACGATGCCTCGCCCAGAGGGAGGCTCGACCACTCATCTATACTATATTGAGGAAGAAACCTCGCAGGAAGTGGCAGCTCCTTTAGACTCTATCCCTGTAGTGAGGGACTTTGAGGATGTATTCCAGGAGATACCAGGATTACCCCCCAGCAGAGAAATCGAATTTATTATAGACTTGGCACCGGGGACGAGGCCTATTGCTCGGGCACCTTACCGAATGGCCCCTTCAGAAATGCGGGAATTGAGGGAGCAGATTCAGCAACTACTGGGTCAGGGTTTTATTCGGCGGAGTACATCGCCGTGGGGTGCGCCGGTGCTGTTTGTGAAGAAACGAGATGGGTCACTCCGATTGTGCGTGGATTATAGGGAGCTGAACAAGGTGACGATACGGAATAAGTATCCGTTGCCTCGGATTGATGATTTATTTGACCAACTGAGAGGGGCGTCTTACTTCTCCAAAGTCGACTTGAGGTCAGGGTATCATCAACTGCGTATCCGAGAAGAGGATGTTCCTAAGACCGCTTTCTTGTCGCGGTATGGATCGTATGAGTTCAGGGTGATGCCCTTTGGGCTCACCAATGCACCAGCTGTGTTCATGGACCTCATGAATAGGGTTTTCCGGGAGTACCTAGATCAGTTTTTCATCGTGTTCATTGATGACATCCTAATCTACTCACGTACCGAGGAGGAGCACGCAGAGCATTTACGCATGGTTCTACAGACACTGAGGGATCATCAGCTCTATGCCAAATTCGGGAAGTGTGGGTTCTGGCTACGGGAGGTACAGTTCCTTGGTCACGTAGTGTCAGATCAGGGTATTGTAGTGGATCCGGATAAGGTGTCGGCGGTGAGGGAGTGGGGAAAGCCCACGACACCGACCGAGGTACGCAGTTTTCTGGGTTTGGCTGGTTACTACAGGCGATTCATTAAAGGATTCTCTAAGATTGCAGGACCTTTGACGAATCTGACTCGGAAAGGGGTACCTTTCAAGTGGGATGATAGTTGTCAATTAGCGTTCGACGAGCTAAAGGACAAGTTGACATCTGCACCCGTGCTGGCATTGCCAAAGGGAGGGCTAGAGTATCGGGTTTACACAGACGCATCCTTACGGGGTCTTGGGGGTGTGCTCCAGCAGGAGGAAAGGACTATAGCTTATGCTTCCAGGAAGCTAAAGCCCCACGAGAGGAATTACCCCACTCACGACCTAGAGTTGGCAGCGGTCGTTTTTGCTTTGAGGATATGGAGGCATTATCTTCTAGGAGAGCAGTTTACTCTATTCACGGATCACAAGTCACTTCAGTATCTCTTCACACAGAAGGATCTGAATATGAGACAAAGGCGGTGGCTAGAATTCGTGAAGGACTACCAGTTTGATATCCAGTATCATCCTGGTAAGGCCAATGTAGTAGCAGACGCATTGAGCAGAAGACCGACTGGGGAAATATCGGAGGTATGGAAAGCGAAGTGGAAAGAGCTTCAATATGAGGACAACGTAGCAAAGGCTTGCATGTCGGCTTTGTCCATCACACCCAAGATCATTATGCGGGTTGCGAAGGCTCAGGCAGAGGATCAGAATTGCCGGGATAGGGTGGGCCAGTTGTTAGCTGAGGGAGCGGAAGGTTACTCGATTAGCTCAGAAGGAGGCCTACGTTTTAATGGGAAGTTAATGGTGGCAGAGGATGAGGATTTAAGGCACGCCGTTATGACAGAATCCCATGGTTCGAAATTTACGATACATCCCGGTGGGGATAAAATGTACCAAGATATGAGGAGGCAGTATTGGTGGGCAGGGATGAAACGAGACATAGCGGAGTTTGTTTCGAAATGTGCCACGTGTCAGCTTGTGAAAGTTGACCACCAGAGACCATCAGGGATGCTACAGCCGTTAGAAATTCCCGTGTGGAAGTGGGAGAGCATCTCCATGGACTTCATCACAGGGTTGCCGGTATCGCAGAAGGGTCACGACTCCATATGGGTTATTGTGGATCGGTTGACCAAGGTAGCCCACTTTTTGCTGGTACGCACAGACTTTGAGACGATGCGTTATGCACAGCTATTCATAGCAGAGATTGTTAAGCTGCATGGAGTGCCGATAAATATCGTATCAGACAGAGACAAAATCTTTGTTGCCCACTTTTGGCAGAGTTTTCAAGAGGCAATGGGCACGGAGTTCCGCTTGAGTACAGCGTATCACCCACAGACTGACGGACAGACTGAGAGAGTTAATCAGATGCTGGAAGACATGCTCAGAATGCGCATTTTGGACTTCGGGGGAGGATGGGAGAAATATCTTCCTTTGGTAGAGTTTGCGTATAACAACTCTTACCAATTCACGATTGGCATGGCACCGTTTGAGGCACTGTACGGGAGACCTTGTCGTTCACCCGCTTGTTGGTTAGAGGTGGGGGACAACAAACTCTTGGGGCCGGATATTGTCCAGGAGACATCTGCCAAGATAGAGTTGATTCGAGGTAGGATTCGAATAGCTCAGGACAGGCAGAAGAGTTATGCTGATGCTTCTCGAAGACATGTGGAGCTAGAAGTTGGGGACCAGGTTCTAGTCCGGGTATCCCCTATGAAAGGGGTGATGAGGTTCGGAAAGAAGGGTAAGTTAGCACCGCGATACGTAGGACCTTTCCCTATTATTGAGAGGGTGGGACCGGTGGCATATAAGCTTGGATTACCAGATCATCTTCAGCGAATACACGATGTATTCCATGTGGCATCGCTGAAGAAATATCGAAGGAGCGAGAGAGCCTTTTGGCATATTCCACTCGAGGAGATCGACTTACAGCCAGACATCTCGTATGAGGAGAGTCCGGTAGCAATTCTGGATCATAGTGAGCGGAAATTACGATCCAAGGTCGTTCCATTAGTTAGAGTACAGTGGGGTCATCACAATGTTGACGAGTCTACCTGGGAGCGAGAGGAGGATATGCGGGAACAATATCCAGAACTTTTCAACGCAGGTACGATCTAATTTCGGGGACGAAATTCCTTTATAAGGGGGGGAGTATGTAACACCCCGTATTTTTGGTACATTTAATTTAATTAATTCGGAGATTTTAAATTACTTAGTGTGTTGTAATTTAATGAATTAATTAGAACAGAATAATATATATAAATATTAATCTGGGATTGAATGGTTGATATTTAGGGAAAACTTATTTACTAAGTGAATAGTAATAATGTAATTACGTCGCCTCGAGTATTAGTGACGAGGGGGTACTTATCACATTCGGAAGTCGGTATAAGACTATATGGGGTGGGGGATAAGTATTTTAATAAATTAATTCGGATGTAAATTCTGAGGGTACAGTTGAGTCCGGATGGGCCGAGATAGTCGGAAAAGTGTACCCGAGGGTAGTAAACGGGTCCCGGGACGTTTTTAGACATAGCCGGGCCCACTTGGGGACATTTGGGTCACTTGGGCTTGGCCCATTAGTCAAAAACGGGATTAAGTTAATTAATCTAATAAAAAGAAATAAGGGGGTGGCTGAACTTAATTAGAGAAAGCAAATTAAGGGTTAGGAAACCCTAACAGCAGCCAAAACCAAATTGGGGATCAAAGAGAGCCATCAAAGGTCATCTTCAACCTTGGGATTTAGCTCCAATTCAGACTCTACGAACCTTAAGGCAAGTGGATAACTTGCAATAGCATTAAATCTGTTTTTGATTCATATTCATGTGTAGTGATTATGTAGAAATCCGTTTTTGGGTGTTAATGGAATGAATATGGGATTTTGAAAACTATAATTCTGATTTACGAAACTTGGGTGATGATTCTTGTAAAATATGATAATGGTGAGTTATTGTATATCTGGTAGTATGATGTCTGCATATTTGAAAACGAATTTGATGATGAAATTTGGGATTATAAATGGACCTAGGGTTTATGATGAAACTTTCCCCAAATCTAGAAACTGGCGTAAATGGACGAATTATTGATGTTGATGGATATTTTGGAGATCCCTAATGAGTTTCCTAATATGTACAAATGCTAAAAGAGACTTAGTTTCAGTGTAGAAGGAAATTAGGGTTTGCAGATTTTCGCCCATGGCTGTCCGTCTTCGCGAAGAAGACGAGTACCTGTTCGATCGATCGATCGACGCCATGAAGTCGATCGATCGACGGTCGGCAGACACGGACAGTTCGCCCAGTTTTATTTATATAGGATGAGGTTTATATAAAAATTGTTATGTAATTAATTATTGTTGAGAAATTAATGCATGGGGTTACCTAATTAAATGTGAGTGAATTAATTAGGAGATGGGAGGAGAGATTTGGATGACACGTCAAAATTAGTTGAGTGACATCGAGGTAAATTATATTACGTAGTAATGGACTAGGAAATTTAGAGTCGGGATTTAGACTCGGGTGAGGTTGATTCGGGCTATGAGATTTAGTCCAATTAAATGGTGAGGGCAACATTTAAAAGTAACTGAATTTATTAATGTGCTATTATAAATAATTTGAGTTGGGTAATAACCTCATAATAAAAATGGAATAGGCTTGTGTCACGGGTTAGTACACGGTGTAGCTGGAACATTTTTATGTATGTATATATATATATATATATATATATATATATATATATATATATATATATATACGGCGTGTGATAGTATATATATATAGTGTATGCCTTAATATCAGTGGTTAGATATTATTATACTCTAGTGCTATAGGGGGAGGTTACGCGCAGTGGATGAATCCCCTAGCTTGAGGAGTAGGGCGAGTAGATTCCCAGGTCATAGCGTCCGTTACAGGGGGTGAGGGGCATCTCACTTTTCGGAAAGGAATATGACCGCCTCCAATCGTATACTAAACCAAGTTAGTGAGCGAATCTAACTTGGATAACTAGGATATGTGAATATACCTAGTGTACTAGCACTTTAGAGAAATTTTATCCGGGGAGTATTTTTACTCTGGTGGTTGTTAGTATTTTATGTATTCCAGTATGTGTGTGAATGCTGCAATAAATTCTAAGTATATAATTAGGTGATTATTATATACGGGCTAAATAAATACAAGCATGAGTTGTTGTATATGTATAACGAGTGGAGTAGTTATATGAATTAAAAAGGGAAAATGATTTAATTAAGTTGATGCTGCTAATGACTTAAAAATCATAATCACAGTTACTCAAATTAGAGTAGAAGGGATTCAAGGAGACTTTAATAATTATCTAGTCATGAGATAGATAACTAGGTGATGATTAAAGCGTTAGTGGTGCACATTAGAGGAGGGGCAAGGAAAGTTCTCAAGAGAGTGCGACACTAACTAAAATATGAAGAGCATGCATATTTATTATTACTGCAAGTTAATCATTTGCTAAATGTTTTCAAATGTTTTGGGTACTAACCCTTGCTATAAAATTTTTTAAAAACCTTTTAGGTGTCCAGCCACAGGGACGCCAGACTTGACTCGATTCCAGGAAATCCGTTGCTGCAGCATATGTGGATGTTGCGAGACATTTGATAGACGCCTCCTTCTTTCAATCATAATGTAGAGACTCATTATTAGTTATTCGAGCATGTCGCTCACTTTCCATTTATTTGTTTTAGACTTGTTGGGATTTCTATTCTTGTCTTTATGGGATTTATTATTTGGACCGATGGTTTATTCGGTTAATTATTTTACTTGTGGAATGATTAGTTCAATTATCTGTGATGGTTTTATTGCTTTAATTTTCCGTATGGGTTTAGTTTTATTAATGAAAGATAAAATTGACACTAGTCTGGTTTTTCTCACTTAGGTGGTTAGTAATTTAAATAAAACGACAGTGATGCTAAGAATGGACCAAATGAGAAACATGTTCTAACTTGATTTAGGACTGATCACCCGGGATTAATTAGGCGGGGTGTCACAAAAAGAAGGCTTACCCGCTCACTCGTTAGGCCATTCAAGACCTGATGCACTGCCTCCAGACAAAGGTTCTCCTTCGACTGCCGGTTGGACTTCCGCCACTGGAACATTCGATAGAAGTCCCCCATAAAGTCATCCTTCAAAGAAATAAGTTGGGTGTTCAACCCAATCACTTCTTCGAATCACATCTGTAAAGTAAAAGGATCAACATTTAAGAAATAAAAATGAAGTGCATGAATGGAAAATGCGAATGCATAAAGGAAAATGCACAAAATAAATAATACCTCTAGAAGATACGTGGCCCCAGTAAAACTCGATCGGCAGCACCAGCTGAATGCATCCAAGGAATAGTAAAGGATCACCAAAGTTAGGCTCCCCCAATCATAGAAGCGGATGTTCGAAAACACCCTCAGAAATGGCAAAAACCACAAGTGGACGACGTCGCCACTCAATATCGATCAATAACGATTAATGTTAATATTTCCCAATGACGATCAATATCGTGATGAACGCTCATATTTTATCTTCTACATTTATTAGTATTTTGGAAATATTCCTGCGGATGACCTCACCCTATCTTTTCCATGGTATGGGTTGAACGATTCCATTCTCCATTATATAACACATACACACACTTCACAGGGATAAAGGAAAATATTAACATTTGCCCATGAGAGACCTAAAGGGAGGGATGGGTGCCTAACACCCTCCCATTCCGTAACTTAGCCCCCAGACATTCGATCTATTGGTTTCGTAGGCATCCGCTTGTCCTTGATGTCGATCTCTTAAAGTGGCAACATATTCTTTTACCTGTTTTGAGCAAAATAGGTTGGTGAATTTATCTCTTTACATTCACCTCACACCGATGATGGCCGAAGTCGCCTTTTCAAAGAGAAGGGTGTGAGACCGCGCCGTAGTTCTTCCTCGGGGAATCCTCCTCCTTCCCCCCAGAACGAACGTCGCTCCAACCGGGATGGACACACTAACAACCTATGTTAAATTAAGATGATGCCAAATTTTATCTTTCATTAACATATATGAATATGGAAAAATAAACAATATGATCCATACACACAAATATATAAGTTTGAAATGTCGCAGGATAAATTGATAAATGATAAATACCGAATAAACCATCGGTTCCAAAACTAATCATCCAAACCGTAAGTCTATTGAAATAAAACTGAATCTAAATACACAGTCTGATAAATAAAACTTAATAAATGTATCAACTGAAGCGATAACATGCCCAAATGAAATACTGATCATAAATCCTAGTCTAGGAATGAATAACTGAAGTGTCTACACAAATACTGCATACCTCCACAAGTGCTACAGCTACATATCCCTAAAATGAATCATCAAGCTTTCCATCCCTATGGCTGGAAACCTAAAATATTTTGAAAATAGATTTGATATGGGTTAGAGCCCAAAACCTTTGAAAACATTTCGCAAATATTTTAAATTGTAGTTAAAGGTAGTTATTAGATACACATGTTAAGATTACGTACCTTCCCTTGAGTTCCTCACCTCTTAACTATACTGCACACCTAATGTCTCCTATTTTAACCACCTGGTTATGCTACCCAACCTAATTAGACAGAAGTATCTAACTAACCTCAACAAGTTTAGCACACACATACCACCCATACGATATGCTACCGTAACACTAATAATTAATATTAACCGAACTTTATCATAGGATTGTTAATTAAATTTCTGTTACTTAAGTTACTTGTAGATATACTCTATCTGTCTTTTCTACCATCACACAAAAGTAGAATAATCACATTTTATATATATATATATATATATATATATATATATAGGTATACAGACAACCCATAACATATCCAGTACATAGTATTCATATCTCTCGAATACTCAACATAATAACGATTCACACTTATTATTCTTTTCGTATTTTATGAGTATCACTCACTACCCAAAGGGTATTGGTTATCCCTTAAGAAAATTTAGTAGTTAACTCATCAATATCTTACTAGTATTAGCCCTGGATCATCGTTTGCTCTTCTCGTAACCCGATTTGTAAATTCCCTGTACATAATATAATTATTTAACTCTCGTCGATCCTAATACCAATTTACCCGAATTAAGACTAAGTCGGACCTTAACCATATGTCTACTAATATCCTCTAAGTCCTTATATAGTTAACATAACATCACTAAAGTCCCCCACAAAGGGCCCCATTTCATCTTTAGTAGATCGATCGATCCATCGATCGATCAACCCTGGGTTTAACATCTTCTTCCCAACTTTATTTTTCTCTATGGTTAACACCTCAAACCTCCATGAAACATCCCCAAACTCCCATAAAACATACCCAATCATCGATTAAATGTATAGGGTACATCCTCAAATCTTTAAGAAATCTACCCATAAAAAAATTTAATTCCATAATTCATAAAATCCTAGTTTTTGATGTTCTTCATGCATGTTTATCAAGATCTCTAGATTTTTTTCAAGTTTATCATAATGTAATCTCATATTTTGTATTATCAGTATAAAGGTATTGATTTTAACATGAATCCTACCCTAAATCATGAATCACACCCATATAAATCCCAATAATTCACCAAAACTATGCAATTTTAACCCTACACTACCATGGGTATTATAACATGCTTAAAAGAATTGCAAGATAAACACTTGCCTTAAATAGCAGGTCTAATTTTCATTATTAGAGGATGATGTTCTTACTTTTCTCCGATCTCAATTTCAACATCGTTGGTGATGAAAAATGGTGTGGAATAGCCTAGGGTTCCTCTCTTCTTCCTCTCCTATGGCCTCTCCTCTCTCTCAATTGTTGTAACCCTAGACTATATCTCAAAGTGTATGATATAACACTCTCAAATTCGGATTTCCTTCAACTTTATCCTCCTAAATGATTGAAACGCCCTTACGAGGTACCAGGTTGGTCTAAAATCGCCCCGAGATCCAATCAGTACCCCCGGGTACTCTATTTCGCCTATTTTGGCCAATTCGGAATAAACTGTGACATTAAAATTTCTATCTCAGTCATTTTACATAAATTTCCTATCTTGACCTTAATATAGCCTACAAGCGACTCCCGATTGAGATATAATATAGTCCCATCGATCTTTCTCGCGAGGATGTATAATAATTATTACAAGTTATTTACTACGCCCTTAGTAAATTTATCCCGTAAATATGAATCATAATCTTTTTTTATCAATATTTAATAAACACATAATATTTAATTCAATTAAATTACGGCACACGTATAATTTAAAAATAACATAATTAATTAAATTTTAAATACTCAGAAATATGGAGTGTTATATACTCTCCCCTCCCTTACAAAGGAATTTCATCCTCAAAATTTGGACGTACCTGTGGTGAATAACTCAAGATGCTTATCTCGTATATCATCCTCCCACTCCCACGTCGACTCGTCAACATTATGGTGCCCCCACTTAACTCGAACAAAGGGTTTCACTTCATAGACTGCATCTTACGCTCACTACGATCAAGTATAGCCACCGCTATCTCCTTATATGAGATATCTGGTTGTATGTATATCTCCTCTAATGAAACGTGCTAGAAAGCACCCACGCTCCTCCGGTACCTCTTTAGCGATGACACGTGGAAGATGTTGTGAATTCGCTGTAAGTGCTCTGGTAAGCCCAATCTATAAGCATCTGGTCTCACGCTCTCTATAATAAAAAAAGCTCTAATATACCTTAGTGTTAACTTTACTTTCTTACCAAATCTCATGACCACTTCATAGGAGACACCCGCACTAAAACCTGGTCACTAACCTCCAGCTCTATGTGCCTCCTGTCTACATCGATATAACTCCTCTGCCCGTCCTAAACTATACGGATACGTACTCGAATTATCTCGATATTGGCAATAATATCCTAAATAATCTCCGACCCTAACAGTTTGTTGTCCCCCACCTCTAACTAGCAAGCAAGCTAATGGCATGTTCGTCCATACAGTGCCTCAAATGGTGCCATGACGATGTCGAACTGGTAGGAGTTTTTATACGTAAACTCCACCAATGGAAGGTACTACTCCAATCCTCCCCGAAGTCGAGCATACATATCCTCTAACATCTTATTAACTCAGTCCATCTTCCCATCTGTTTGTAAGTGATGCGTTGTACTCAAATGTAAATATGAGCCTCTGGTCTCCTGAAAACTGCGCCAAAAATGGGACACAAAAATCTTATCCCAATGTGACATAATGTTAATCAAAACCCCAAGCAGCCTCAGTATCTAAGCAATATTAATCAACGAATCGATAGAAAATAGGCCATCGTAGTCAACTGATCCACTATCACCCAGATGGAGTTGTGACCTTTCTACAATATCGGTAACTCTGTAATGAAATCCATAGAGATACTCTCCCACTTCTAAACTGAAACCTCTAGTGGATGTAACATCCATGTCGGTCTCTAATGGTCTATCTTCACTAGTTAGCAGGTAACACACATCGAGATAAACTCCGCTATGTCCTGCTTCGTTCCTGACCACCAATACTGCCTACACATGTCCCAATAGATCTTATATTATACCCACTGGGATGTACCACAACCCTCAACCCGTGAGATTTTGACATCACTACGGGTCTTAATTCCTTATCCTCTGGAATAACGGGTCTCTCATTGAAGTTCAAGCCTCTTTCAGAGCTAACCAAATACGATTCTGCCCCCTTTGCTAATAATTAACATATCTGTCTTGGTAAAAGTGATCCCCTACCTGTGTTTTCACCACTCGCATAACAATCTCTGAAGTGACAGCCAATACGGACATACATGCTTTGGCAACCTCATCGTCATGTTGAAGCTCCCTCCACTTTGTCTTCAAAACCTTTGCTATCTCCTCAATAATCCATCGACCAACGCGTTTGCCACCATATTAGACTTCCCTGGATGATACTAAATATCAAACTGGTAATGCTTCATGAACTCTAACTATCTCCTCTGCCTCACATTCAAATCCTTCTGCATGAATAGATATTGAAGTGATTTATGGTCCGTGAAAAAGGTAAATTGCTTCCCCAATAGGTAATTCCTCCAAATCCTCAAGGCAAACACAACCGCTGCTAACTCAAGGTCATGTGTGGGGTAATTATTCTCGTGGGGTTTAAGCTTGCAAAATGCCTAAGTTATAGCCCTCTCCTCCTGTTGTAGTACACATAGGGCTGTTTTTTTTCAAACTTCATTTTTTTTTTTTAATTTTCCTTCCAATTTTTTTCGAATTTGGAATGAAATTTCAGTTTTTCGATTTTAGATTTATGATTTTTTTCGAAAAAAATCGGATAAAAAATAAAAAATAATTATGAATTTCTGATTTTTCAATTTTACCGATCCAATTTTTTTGAAACAATGCTGATCCGATTTTTTTTCGATTTATTCAATATTATTTTTTGATTTCTGTTATTTTCGATTTTTTAGAAGTTTTCCATATCCCACATCGCTTGGGAGAGGGAGATGGCTCCAAAGTTTACGCTATAAAATGAGAGTTTCCTCCTAACTTCTACACAAATAAAAAATGGGTTAAATCCTCTTGTATTTACATGATGGGTTGAGCCATATTTTTTGTTTCTTTGAAGTGATAATTTCGAGTAATCGAAAATCTATTTTTTTTAAAATTTTGGAATTTTCAAAATTTCTGGATTTTTAATATATTTTGTGAATTTTTTTATTTTTTTCAATTTTTGCCGAATTTTTCGAATTCGTTTTTTTTAATTTTTTGAAAAAATCGGATTGAAAATCGAAATAATTATTTTGTTTTCGAAAAATTGAAATTTTTATAAAGAGGCATTTTTCGATCTGATCCTGTCGAAACACAGGCCTAAGTACACCCCAAGTCCATGCAAGGATGCATCTGTAAAAATACAGTACTCCACTCCTCCCCTAGGCAGTGCGAGCACATGTGCTGAAGTCAATTTCTCCTTTAGCTCCTCGGAAGCTAACTGGCAGTGTTCATCCCAAACAAATAGCACCCCCTTACGAGTCAGGTTTGACATTGGACTCGTAATCTTCGAGAAACCTTTAATGAAGCGATGATAGTATCCGAAGAACCCCAAAAAACTACAAACCTCTATCGGTGTCATGGGTTCTCCCTACTCCCTCACTGTCGATACCTTACTTGGATCAATAACAATGCCCTTGTCGGACACAATATGGCCAAGAAACTGCACCTCTGGTAGCCAAAATCCACACTTCTCGAATTTGGCATACACCTGATGGTCCCATAATGTTTTTAGAACCATACACAGATGCTCTGTGTGCTCATCCTTAGAACGAGAGTTTACCAAAATGTCATTTATGAATACGATCATGAACTAGTCAAGAAACTCTTTGAAAACTCGACTCACAAGATCCATTAACACCATCGGTGCATTGGTTAGCTCAAATGGCATCACCCTGAACTTGTAAAATCCATATCGTGTCAAGAAAATAGCCTTAGGAAAATCCTCTTATCTAATGAGAAATTGATGATATCCCAATCTAAAATCTATCTTGGAAAAGTACGCTGCTCCTCTCAGCTGGTCGAACAGGTCATCGATCCAAGGTGGTGGATACTTATTTCGAATTATGACCTTGTTCAGCTCCCGATACTCAATTCACGGGCGAAGCGACCCATCCTTCTTCTTGACGAACTAGACCAGTGCGCCCCATTGTGATGTACTCTCTCGAATGAAACCCTATCCCAAGAGCTACTGAATCTTCTCCCTCAATTACAGCATCTCTGAAGGATCCATGCGATAAGGCGCTTGGACAATCAGCCTCGTACCTGACACTAAGTCAATGACGAACTCAATCTCTCGACTGGGTAGTAACCCGGGTATCTCCTGGAACACATCCTCAAACTCTTTTACCACACGAATTGAATTCAAAGAGTCAATCACCTCCTGTAAGGTTTCCTCTTTAATATAGTATAGGTGTGTGCTCGACCCTCCCTCGGGAATATGCATCACCACAGGGAACATCTCCTATCCCAGAATAAAAAAAACAATGGTCCTACCGAAGTAGTCCACCATCACCTTATAACCTGCTAACCTGTCCATGCCCAATACGACATCAAAACCCTCCATATCTAACACTAGAAGGTCTGCGACTAAATATAGTCTCCCAACGTCAATATCTACCCCTATAGATTGAGTGTATAAGCGACCCACTATCCAAAGGTGACTCTACACACATAAGGAGACTATCGGTTGTCTCTAATAAACCGATTGTGCGTATAGATATGGTAGCTATAAATAAGTGTGACGCCCCTTGTATTAAATAAAATCCTACCTTCAAGCCCATGAATAGGAAAACATACCATCTGTTACTGGTGACGCCTACGGTGCCTGTAGTATGATTGCATACCGGACGTTATAGATACATCTGCACTGTAGTTTCCCTTATTACTATAGGGTTGGTGGAGTTAGTGTTACAAGGGTTAACTATTCCTGATGCCCCTGCTGGACTCCCTGTTGTGGTACTCTACCCTCTTGTAAGCATTCTTTCTTTCAGTGACCCGTCTCTCCACAAATAAAACAACGACCAACGATGTCCTTATACTTTTTAGCCTACTGATCAGATCGAGGATTCTCCTTATCTTGTTTATGACAAAGTCGACTCTTGTGTCCATGCTCTCCACAATTTAAACATCTCCTTTTGAAATCTCCCTACTTCTGGCTTTGATAGCCCTAGTAGCCTTGATTCTGCTTGCCATTTCCATTACTCTCTTGTTCCTGACAACCTCGAGTAACATGTTGCTACTGCTTTGCGTTGCAATACTAACGTTGCTTCCTAACCTGCCTACCTGACTAGATACCCTTATTCTTTTGCTCCCTATCAACTGGAAATGATGATCTCGGTAGTACAATAATGCGATAGTAACTACTTGTGCTACAATACCATCCACCTCTGTGGTTATCACCATACCCTGTGGTACTTGCGTTACATGTTGAACCTGTCCCACATTAAATCTTCTTGCAATCCTAGCATGTTATTCCCTCCTAGGTGGCATCTGGAACCAGTTCGAATTGTATAAGTTCATAGTCAATACTAAAATAATAGCAGAAGAGAGAAATCTTAAATATGTAAAAGTAAATGCAACAGTCCTAATAATAGGGCTCTATATCAAAGGACTCTATGCTGAAATCTTAGTAAGTCGTACAGAACCTATGGACTCTAGAATTCGATAATCTGATACCATCTATGATACCCGACCTATTTTAAACACGGGTGATTAGTCCTTTATCAAAATAAACATGAATCTTATTTGGTTCATTCTTAGCATCACAGTCGAACTTTTTAAATTACTAACCACCTATGTTAAATTAGGCCGGTGCTAAATTTTATCTTTCACTAACATATACCAACACGTGAAACTAAATAATATCATCCATCCACACAAATATAGAAGTCTGAAATGCCACAGGATAAATTGATAAATGGTAAATAACAAATAAATCATCCACTCCAAAACTAATTATCGAAACCATAAGTTACAGAGTCTGATAAATAAAATCGAATAAATGTTTTAAGTTAAGGGGTAACATGCCCAAATGAAATACTGATCTTAAATCTTAATCTAGGAATGAATAACTGAAGCGTCTACACAAATCCTACATGCATCCACAAGTGCTGCAGCTATACATCCCTGGAATGAATAATCAAGCTTGGCGTCCCTATGAATGGACACCTAAAATTTTTGAAAATATATTTAGCACAGGTCAGAGCCAAAAATCTTTGAAATTTTTTATCAAGTATTTAAATTGCAGTTAAAAGAAGTTAATAGATACACGCGTTAGTTTTACGTATCCTCACCTGAGTTCCTTACCTCTTAGCTATAGTGCACACCTAATGTCTCCTATTTTACCCACCTAGTTATGCTACCCAGCCTAACTTGACACAAGTATCTAACTAATCTCAACAAGTTTAGCTCACTCGTACCGCCCATATGATACGCTATCGTAATACCAATAATGAATATTAACCGAACATTTTCATAGAATGGTTAAGTAAATTTCTATGACATAAGTTACTTATAGATATACTCTATCTCTCTTTTCTACCATCACATACAAGTAGAATAATCACATTTGTACTATATATATATATATATATATATATATATATATATATATGCATGCATATTCTGCTATCAAGTCCATGTACCAATCGTACCAAATCAAGGACTATCAATTCAGAATGTTATCTCTAACCACAAATCAAATAACCCATAATGGAGGCGAACATAGTTCTAAGTTTTTGGACTATGCACATACCTAATGTACCCAAATGACATGTCGGTACCACTATTATACACTCAAACAGTGAGCCGTGATAAGGGGCTTTTGCGTGTATATTCCCCGTTGTCTTCAAAAGCCTATTCTCAAAATTTCCTTGAATTACCTGCAAAACTCGTTAAACAATTTGTATCGTGGTAAGTACGGGTATCAATCCAACTTTGAAGGTGAAATAAATAGCGTGAATACTTGTAGATTTATTTTTTTATTAAAATTTATATATATTTATTTTTTATACATTTTTAAAAACAATTTAAAGGGGGAGTTAACTAATTGATGCTAAAAATCTAAAGTGATTAAATAATTAAAAATGATACGTAACCGAGTGTTGATACCAAAATTAATATGCTCACGTGGATGAATCACAGGAAGACACGTGTCAGGTTACTTGGCACCTATAGACATTTCTACAATCATTTTAGCAACGAGGAACTCTGCCTCAGATACTCCGAGGAACTTCACTGCTCCGAGGAACTTCACTACTCCGAGGAACTCCTGAATGACGAGCAACTAAGGCGGTCCGAGCTGCACGTCGACCATAACATTAATTGCCAGATAATCAGCAGTTCAACTATTCATTGAATGCTTACAGATGTATACGATTAAGGGACATTAATTATTTACCCTTTCACATGTACAGCCTAAGGGCTATAAATACATTGTATCATCCTCATTCAAAGGGGGACCGAAATTTCTTGATAAAACCTATAAGCGAGAATTCCAAAACATTCAGCAATAACAGAAACAGTGGACGTAGGCCATTCTTATAAGGCTGAACCACTTTAAAAGTTCTTTGTCTTATTTAAATTTATCTGTGATTAAATAGTTAGAACCAATCTAATTTTTTATATCAATAGATTGGCGCCGTCTGTGGGAAACGACTGGTAGTATCATTTTTCACCCAAAATAATTAATCATCAATGGCTGATAATCCTGAATCCAGCAATCGAAATGCTGGAAACCCTCCAAATCCATCTGCACCTTCAACCGTTCCAGATCTGGCTGGAATCATGACAAATCTGGCCCAGGGCCAGACCGCCATGCAATAAACCATGCGGCAACTCATACAAACCCTTAATGGCGGTGCACCTGCCCATTCAGGATAGCGAAGTGGTCAAAGGCAAACGCATTTACTTTCTTCACGATCCAGGCGTACTGATTCATATTATAAGGAGGAATCTGATGATATCTCTTATCAACCTGGGCAAACTTCGTCAATACAAGCCACAGATACTGAATAACGTATTACTCTCTCTCGAGAGAGGACCAGTGCCCTGGAAAGATTGAGTAGGGTGTCTCCTTTCAGTCGATTAGGCCCTAGGAGGAATAGGAGTCCACCTAAGGCCATGTCGAGGAGTTTTCGACAACCATCAGATCTAAGAGAAGGATCAACACAATCTCGACCAGCTACTCGTCAAGATAGATATCAGGAAGCCACATCAAATCGATCAATTGCTCGAACCAATAGGCCCGAGGAAGGGAATGATGCGTGGAAAGGCTCTATTCAGAGGCTAGAAGATAGATTGGGAGAAATGGCTAAGGCGAGGAACCCATTACAACGAACTTTTGTTCAAGGGACGCCTTTTGTCCAAGCCATTGTGGATTTTCCTACACCATCAAAGTTCAAAGCACCTATTGTGACTCCCAAATATGATGGAAAGACAGATCTTGTTCTTCATATAGAGCAATATCAGGCTATTGCCGACATCTATGATGTCCCCGACGAGATAAGATGCAGAGCATTCTCGAGAACTCTTACTGGATCTGCCCAGATATGGTACAATAATCTTCCTCGGGGTAAGATTTTAACTTTCTTTCAACTGACCGAGTTATTCATTGGAAATTTCTGTTTTGGAGCAAAGCCAGTAAAACGAGTAGCGCATTTGTTAAGCGTTAGACAAAAAGCTGGTGAGAGTACTAGAGACTACATAACTCGTTTTATAACGAGAAACTAGAAGTCATAGATTATGAAGAGAAGATAGCGATCACCACCTTGATGAGTGGGATGTTGACCAATAAGTTGTATTAAACTTTGGCTAAAGATCCACCTACAACCATGTCAGAATTAATGGCAAAAGAGGCCAAGATCATGAATGCAGAGGAGGCTATGGCTGCGAAGAAGAATATGGATAAAGAAACCAAGGTGGAAGTCGACAAAGCTAAGAAGAAAGAGCATAAGGGCAATCGTGGTGACAAACAATCCAAAAATAGGTCGTCATGGGAAGTCTTGAAGAAGTTTGATAATTATACTCCTTTAAAGATGGGTATCAACCACGTCTTGGAAGAAATCAAGCTTAACGAGGAGTTAAAATGGACAAAGAAGATGAAGGAAGAACCTGATAGGAGGAATAAGGAAAAATATTGTGAGTTTCACAAAGATCATGGCCATATGACTGAAAATTGCACAGCTCTTCAGAACGAGATAGAAACACTCATCAGACAAGGAAAATTGACAAAGTATGTTGATCGAAGAAATGAAAGAAGAAATGATGACCGAACAAGAGAAAGGTGTAGATCTCCTCATCGGGTAGAGGAGAACAGGAAAAGAGATCATGAAGATGATACAGAAGATGACCCCGATCTTCTCAAAAGACCAAGGCAACCAGAACGCGAGGTATTTTCAATACATTTTGGAACATTTGATTGTAATGTTATTACAGGTGGAGATGTAGGAGGAGGAGATCTTACTGCATAAAGAAAAGCTTACCTCTGTGAGGCTCAAGCTTGTTCATATATTCAACGAATAAATTTGGCTGAGGAGGATCGCCCGAGAAAGGTAAACCAAGAGAAGTTGGTCATTGGTTTTTCAAAAAATGACCTCGTAGGTGTCCTATACCCTCACGATGACCCTTTGGTGATCAAAATGAGGATGAAAGAAGTAATGATTTCAAGAGTTCTGGTAGATAATGGTAGCTCGGCAGACATCATGTTCTACTCGTGCTTCGACAGTTTAAACTTAAAATTGTCTCAATTGGAGCCTTATCATAAACCTCTCCTCGGTTTTGCTGGTGAGAAAGTTTTTCCACTTGAGACGATCAAGATGGATATATTCATTGGTACATGGCCTGCTTGTCGAACAGAAAGAATACGTTTCTTTGTGATGGATAAGAATGTTCAGTCAGCCTATAATATCATCATGGGAAGGGTAGGTTTGAAAAAGTTCGAAGCAGTCCCATCTACAGTACATCAGTGCTTAAAATTCCCAAAAAACTTTGGAGTATGAGTTATGAAAGGTGATAAAAAGTAGCTCGGGAATGTTATTATTCATCTGCCGAACAAGAGGAATTGGAGGAGTCAAGGAAAAAGACTACTATATATCAAGTGGATGAAGGCACAGAAATTGAAACATTGGATCCTAAAGATGAATCTCAACCTGTAAAAGGACAGGTGGTAGAAGCTACAGAAAATGTCATTCTGGATGATGAGCACCCTGAACGAACAACTCAAATAGGTTCGTCGTTGGATGCCTCAATAAAATAGGAGTTGATAACTTTCCTGAGAAGTAGAAAGAAAACTTTTGCATGGAGTCATAAAGATATGCCAGGTATAGACCCAAACTTCTTATGTCATGAGCTCAACGTGAATAGGGAGATCAAGCCTGTAAAGCAGAGAAGAAGAGTATTTAGTCCCGAGAAGAATCAAGCTATACAAGAGGAGGTTGAGAAGCTCCAGAAAGCTCGATTCATTGAAGATGTTAAATACCCAGACTGGTTAGAAAATGTGGTGATGGTAAAGAAGAAAAACAACAAATGGAGGATGTGTGTTGATTTTACCGACCTCAACAAAGCATGCCCAAAGGATCACTTTCCGCTGCCCCGAATTGATTAACTGGTGGATGCTACCTCGGGACACGAGCTACTCAGCTTCATAGATGCTTATTCTGGTTACAATCAGATCAAAATGAAACCTGAAGACAGGGAGAGTACTTCTTTCATTACTCCTAGGGGAACTTATTGTTATAATGTTATGCCTTTTGGTTTGAAAAATACAGGGGCAACATACCAGCGGCTGATGAACAAGGTTTTTGCTGAACAAATCAGTTGCAATATGGAAGTCTATGTCGACGATATGCTGAAAATGAGTAAGAAAGTTGCTGATCATCTAGTTGACTTAGGCCAGACCTTTGATCAATTGGACAAATATCAAATGAAGCTTAACCCGATGAAGTGCATATTCGGAGTACGAGAAGGCATGTTTCTCGGATACATTGTCAATCAACGAGGCATTGAGGCAAATCCAGAAAAGATCAAAGCTCTATTAGGGCTACGATCTCCAACGACGAAGAAAGAAGTGCAAAGTCTTACCGGACGAGTAGCAGCACTCAACAGATTTGTATCCCGAGTAACTGATAGATGTCTCCCATTCTTTAAAACACTCCGAACAACTTTCGAGTGGAATGATGAATGTGAGAAGGTCTTTCAAGACTTGAAGAAGTATCTGGGAGCACCTCCGCTGTTGTCCAGGCCAGTGATGGGAGAAAAGTTGTATTTGTATCTGGCAGTATCAGAGAATGCAGTTAGCTCGGCATTGATCAGAATGGAGAATGGAGTGCAAAAGCCAATTTATTACACAAGTAAGGCCTTCCAAGGAGCAGAGATTAGGTATCCAAAGCTGGAAAAATTAGCACTGGCGCTAATTGAGACAAGTAGGAGAATGAGGCCATATTTCCAGGCCCATACCATAGTCGTATATACTGACATGCCGTTGAGACAAGCCCTTCATAAACTAGAAAAATCAGGGAGATTAATGTATTGGGCAATAGAGCTTGGAGAATATGATATAATTTATGAACCCAGATCATCGCTTAAAGGGCAAGCAGTAGCAGATTTTATAGCAGAGTTCACCTATCCTGATACCCCCAAGGAGCAAAAGTTGCTCACCGATCAACCTGTGGATGTTACAGGATCAGCAAACACTATCTCAGACCAACTTATGTTGGTAAAATGGCAAGTGGATGTTACAGGATCATCAAATTCGAGCTCAGACCAACTTAGGTTGGTAAAAGGGAAAGAAACGATGGTCGATGAAGAGCAAGAAATATCAGGGGAGGGTGAAAAGAAGCAATAAATATTCCACCGAGGAACTCTATCAGATCAGAAATTAGAAGACGAGTTCCCAATCTGGAGGTTGTATGTAGATGGCTCATCTTGTACCACAGGATGTGGGGCAGGGATCGTTTTGAATAGCCCAGACGAAGTCGATATGGAATATGCAATACGATTTCAATTCAAAGCTTCCAATAATGAGGCTGAGTATGAGGCCATGATAGCAGGACTTAATTTGGCAAAAACTATGGAGGCGCAGCAGGTTATTATATTCAGTTCACAATTAATTGTGAATCAGATGTTGGGAACATATGCAGCTAAAGGAGAATTAATGATCAAGTATCATGCAAAGGTGATGGAGTTGGTATCAGAATTTATTGCCATTCAGTTGATCAGAATACCGAGAATGGACAATGTAAGAGCAGACGCCTTGGCTCGACTAGCATCAGCTACTCGTACCGAGCTGCGAAGGACGATACCAATTGAAATGTTAGATAGTCGGAGCATAGACGAAGACCTGATGATGAATTTTATCACCCTTGACTTAGGAAAATCTTGGATGGATCCCATCAGGGCATATATTGAGGAGGGAGAATTATCGATGGATAAGCTCGTTGCCAAGAAATTAAAATTTAAAGCTGCTCGGTATGTACTAACTAATGGTGTTTTGTACAGACGAGGAATCATGGCAGGATTGCAAAGATGTGTACATCCCTCCGAGGTGAAAAAATTTATTGAAGAGATCCATGAAGGGTCCTGTGGAGCTCATGTAGCAGGTCGTACTCTTTTACAAAGGGTAATGACATAGGGATATTACTGGCCAATGATGAGCGATGATAGTATAGCCTATGCCAAGAAATGTGACAAGTGCCAACGTTTTTCCTCCATACGAAGAACTCCATAAGCATTGTTAACGCCTATTACTTCCCCTTGGCCATTTGCCATGTGGGGAATAGATTTGGTCGGGCCACTGCCAACGACCAGGGGAAGGTTTAAATACCTCGTCGTCGCAGTGGATTATTTTACTAAGTGGGTTGAAGCTGAGCCCCTTGTCGACATGACTTACGAGAAGGTATATCAATTTGTTTGGAAAAACATCATTTGCAGGTATGGTCTTCCTCATGCATTCATCACCGAGCATGGAACTCAATTTGATAATGAGGAATTCGCTGCCTATTGCCATCAGTCCAACATTTTGAAGCTCCATTCAGCACCAGGTCATCCCTAAAGTAATGGACAGACTGAAGTTACAAACATGACATTGCTAAATGGTTTGAAGAAAAGGCTAAGAGAGGCTAAAGCAAATTGGATTAACGAGTTACAGTCAGTACTGTGGGCTTATCGTACTACTCCCCGAGCAGTAACTGGAGAATCCCCATATATGCTAGCATTTGGAAGTGAGGCTGTAATACCTGCCGAGTTGGGTCTCCCAACACACAGAGTGCTGAATTTTAACTCCCCGATCAGCGACTTAATGAGAAGATTGGATTTGGACATGCTCGAGGAAGTTAGAGAAGAAGCAGATATTAGAAATGCTGCTTACCAACAACGAACAACTCTGTTCTATAATAAGAGGGTGAAGAAGTGCGACCTAAAAGAAGGAGATTACGTGCTAAAGAAGGTCATTCAGAAGCATAATAAGTTGGAGGCAAACTGGCATGGACCATACCAAGTTACAAAAGTTGTTCGACCGGGAACTTACCGAATAACAACTTTAGAAGGAGAAGAGTTTAAGAATGCATGGAATGCTGAACACCTACGCAAGTACTATCAGTGATGTAAAATGTAAAGCAGTTCCATCAGTATGAATAAAATGATGATATTTTGCCAGCCTCTCTCCTTTTATTGAAATTTTTTGGGGAATACTAGTGCTACACACTACACTGCTCAGCAGTAAAAACGACATTCCTAAAAATGCCAACCTCGGTTGGTTAGAAAACTATACTCCTAAAAATGCCAACTCGTTTTGGCTAGGAGGCAAAAATATCCCTAAAAATGCCAACTCGGTTTGGTTAGGGAACGACATTCCTAAAAATGCCAGCTCCGGTTGGTTAGGAAACCATACTCCTTTGGTTAGGAGGCAAAAATATTCCTAAAAATGCCGATCTCGGTTGGTTAGGAAATCATACTCCTAAAAATGCCAACTCGGTTTGGTTAGGAGACAACGACATTCCTAAAAATGCCAACTCCGGTTGGTTAGGAAGAAAAATATATTTTCCAAAAAGTTGGTCGGGAAAGAAAATTCACCAAGTTATATTGGTTGAGAATCAAAAGATGCCAACCCTCGTTGGTCGGAGACATTTTATGAGTATATGAGAAAAAGATCAAGTTAAATTTTTTTACTTGTGATTTTTAAATTTGCTGCCAAATTGGGCGAGAAGCAAAACATCATCAATTTTGGTCAGTCAACAAATTAAAGCTAGTCGACAATAAGTTTTAATCAACTACAGTTGGTCGACAAATTACATAATTGTTATCTTTTTAACAGATATGCATATACATATATAAAGCATTTTACAACCATAAGATTGCAAACAAAAACAAAATGTATTTCATTAAATCTAAAAATGAAGTACATTGATTATGAAATGTATAAACAACTATTACATTAAGAACCCTATTCTATTGGTTTCTTTCCTTGTGCTTTTGAAATAGGTTCCTCGCCAGCAGGAGGATCTTCCAAGGAAAGGGGAGAATTGATGAAGTTAGGGTCTTGAAGCATTCTGATGTTCATTACAGAAGGTCTGTATAATAGGTGCTCGGGATGAGATAACTCTGCATTTGAATGAAGATTATAATCACCGAGATACTTTGAAATCAGGCACCGAGGAATGGCCCGAGCAGGGATCCAACTCATGTCAAGCTTAAAGGGCGAAACTAGTAGATCGAGCAGCCCAGGGTCATGGTAATTCCATAAATAGTGACCTTGCTCCAATTTCAGTACACCCAGAGCGTTCAACCACCCCTGTTTGTAGCCTTCATTGTTAGCATTCTCAATACGAGCATTCAAGTGGCAAAGGGCTTCGTTGTAGCCTGCCATCCAGAATTCTCGAGGTTGTTTGTGGAATTGATAAGTTAATCTCTCTAGTTGCTCGTGAAGGCTTCTGGAAAAAATATCTTTATTCTCCAAAGCAGACTTCTGCGCAGCAAGTTGCTCCTCCAGACTCTGGATTTTCTTGGACATTTCAGACAAGGCTTGATTTTTTGCCATCAACTGGAATGCTTGATTTTCCAACGCTTCTTGAGTACGAGCTTCTTCAATAGTAGGACGAAGAACTCTTGGTCGTCCCCTAGCAGGTGGAATACCTTATTCCTCGATAGCACTCAGAGCAGCTCTTGCTCGTCCACAAGAACCTCTCCCTCATCCCCGAGCAGGAGTAGAAGGACCAGCTCTTCTCAAAGTCTCCAATTCTTCTCGTAATTTGGCATTTTCAACTTCTAAAAAGGAGAATCCCTCATCGGTTACAGGTACCAAGGCATTTGAAGAGGAAACAACAGACCTCAACTGAGCTAATTCCTTTTGCAGATTATTATTTTCTTGCTCCAGCAGCTCAGCGATTTGCCTGTGCTCTTCGACCTCTATCTTCAAAGTTCTCTCTCTCACTTCATAACCAAAAAGTATCTTGTCATAACCTTTCTCAACACTGAGTTGTTGATATTTCTTTTCATACCCTTCGTGCAAAAGAGCTGAAGATTCTTTGTATTGCTGCCGAAGTTCATCAAGAGTACCTTGTAAGTCTTCAATCATTTCGTAATAAGCCACATTATTGGCTACAACAAGATCAAGAAGACATTTCAAGTATTGATAGGCCTCAACTGCCTGTTCTGAAACATCTCGGCCAAGGATGTCTACAATTTGTGACTTATCCAAATCAGTATGACCCGCTTTAAAATATTCATTGCATTGTCTCAGCAGTGTTGTGTCATGATCAGACAACAATTCCATTCTGGCCATAAACTAATAAAGAGGAGAAGGCAAGAGTTAATAAGAAAGAAAACAGAGCATTAACAGCATAGATGATCAAAAATGCGATTTTTATTACATCATAGAAAAAGAGTACAAATTTTAGAGTACATATGCCAAAAGAAAATAAAATAAAGACAAATACCGAACAACTTCACACCTTTTCCTTGTCTCCCAAAACTTTCTCGGGAGGCTGGGATGAGGAGCTAGGTTACTCAGCGGGAACAAAAAGTTGGTCGGCAGGAGCAGGAGGTTGCTCAGATGGAGCAGGCAAGGGTGGAAGCTCCTCGCTGACTGGATGGATAACTGGTGGGGTAAGGATTTGATCACCCACAACCATGGATGACTCTTCGGAGGCAGCTTCGTCCTCTTCTTCATCCTCGATAGTTGGAGGGGGACCAGGAAGATGTTGTTGAAATAGTTCATAACCCTCATCAACCTTCAATTCCTGTAGGGCAGCAACCCATCCATCTCTGAAATACTTGAGACTGCCATACTCTATCTGCGACATCATTGCAGCTACCCCCTTATTCCATCCCTTGTCCCAGCCAGTGCTGAAGGACTTCTTCACAACCAATTTTCTTTTCATTTTCTCCGAGGAGAGCTTCTCGGATAGAAGTTCCTCGGTGGCCATCAATTTGCCTTCCATCTCCTCCTTCTGACGATTTACTTCGCGAAGAAGGGTTAATTCTTCCTCAGCCATTTTAAGCTTGTTCTCAAGCTCACTAAAATTCTTGAGCTTCTTGTCAAGCTCTTTATTCTTCCCTTCTAAATTCTTCACTTTACTCTCCAACCCCTTGGAGACCTCAGCATGCTACACCTTCTCTTCCTCGACCAAGGCCATTTTCTTCTCCCAATCAGCTTTATCCTCGTCATATTTCTGACGGGATTCCTTCAAAGATTGGGTCAAACCCATTAAAGCATCCTCTATACCGGACGAGGAGCTAGAAGCCTTGATTGCTTCATCTTTCTTTACAATTGTATTAAAGCAAATCACCAACTGAAAAAAGGAAATAACGACAAGTCAGTACATTGGTATATGTAATAAGTAAAAGAAGAAAAGTTCAGAACAAGAGAAACTTACTGAAGCAATATGGCGAGTAGCCAAAGAGGTAAGCATATCCCAAGGAAGATTTTCTTCAATTCCTTAGATCTCGGGGATGATCCAAGTATTCACCGAACTCATAGCAGAGCTCGGGGGAATAATGGTGGGAACACCAGCACCACTAACTGGGAGCTGGGAGATGGTTTCAGTCAAATTGACCGAGGAGCTTTTCTTCAGCCTCCTCGGGGGCACAGGAACAGCTTCAACCAAGGAAGAACTCTTGGTCGGGGAAATGGTAATAACTTCCTTGGGAGCATCATTCTTACTCGGAGCCACTGGGGGCTTCTCAGCAGCCTTCTTGGTTGCAACAGAGGGAGCAGCATCTATTTTCTTTGTCCCCTCTGGGACATCAAACTTATTTCTTTTTGCCTCTCCAGCAGAGGCAGATGTCTCGAAGATAATAGGAACTCTTCTTTTACCCATCTTCTGACTCAGGGGAATGTGAGATTCATGAGAAGAGTCTTCAAGAACTGGCACTGGTTTAGTATTGCTGATCACAGGGCGAGCAGTAAAAGAGGATGTATAGCTCTTATACTGCAGCAAGTATGAAGCAGACCTAATGTGCTCGTCTGCAGCTTTCTGATGCAAGCTCCAGATAAGTTTCAAGTGTTTTATGTTAACTTATGTTTCCTTTGGAGCTTTTCTCTTGCTATCAACTGCAAATAAATACACATTGAAATATCAGTCACACATTTTATCAAACATAATGAAAGCATAATTTTAGAAATAAAATAAAATAAAAATAACCTATCCCATTGCCATAAGGAGGGCATCTGGACCTTGGTATACTTCATCTCCAACTAAAGGGGCATGTTGCCAATTTTTAATAACAACCCCATGTTCGAAATAATCCCAATTGGCATCTGGGAGGTTGACTACTAAATCCCTATTTAAAAATCTAGTTTTTAAGTAAAAAGTATTATCCAGAACTGCCCATCTATAACAAAACATAATCTCAGGATTTCCTATGCGAGTTCCATGAGTTTGATTTAATCTATGCACCCCATTAACTATCCTCCATGTGTTGGGGGCTATTTTTGCAGGAACGACATCAAAGTACTGACAGAATTCTAAACATAAGGAATTGGGTGGAAAAGAAAATCCACACTCAACAATAAAGAGGCTGGGGAACCAATGTCCCTCAGCCAAGAGAAAATAATCTGAAGGCTCAGAAAGCTCCTCCAGAGTTACCCAAGAACGGATAGAAAAATCAGAACGGAATTTCTCAAGAGATTCAATAAGATAAACCATGATGAATAAAAGAAATGAAGAAGAAGGAAGACGATCTTATAGGAAAAAGAGAGATCTGTTGACAACGAACGATGGAAAAGATGAACGCACAAGAGAGAGAGAGACAATGGAAAACTCGAAAACAGAAATTTAAAAAAGTAGAAGACGATGGGATTGTCTGCGATGCTTAAATACTTTGCCTCGGGAAACGATGAAGGAAATGATTACAAAAAGAAACTATTACGCTACCGACGGCTAAAAGGACAAAAAAAATGCGTGAAGATCGAAGCGTTTATAAAAATTCAAAAAGGCTAATTCTGCAAATTTGGAAGGAAAAATAAATGCGGAGGAAATGCTCCTAAAAATCAGGAGGATCATTTAAAATTGCCATATTCCGAGAAAGAATGTTCCATACTCCTCAAATTTTGAACTACGAAATATTGGGGGCTTCTGTTGATACCAAAATTAATATGCTGACGTGGATGAGTCACAGGAAGACACGTGTCAGGTTACTTCGCACCTATAGACATTTCTACAATCATTTTAGCAGCGAGGAACTCTGCCTCAGATACTCCGAGGAACTTCACTACTCCGAGGAACTCCTAAATGACGAGCAACTAAGGCGGTCCGAGCTGCACCTCGACCATAACATTAATTTCTAGATAATCAACAGTTCAACTATTCATTGAATGCTTACAGATGTATACGATTAAGGGTTATTAATTATTTACCCTTTCACATGTACAGCCTAAGGGCTATAAATACATTGTATCATCCTCATTCAAAGGGGGATCGGAATTTCTTGATAAAACCTATAATCGAGAATTCCAAAACATTCAGCAATAACAGAAACAGTGGACGTAGGCCATTCTTATAAGGTTGAACCACTTTAAAAATTCTTTGTCTTATTTAAATTTATCTGTGATTAAATAGTTAGAAGCAATCTAATTTTTAACATCAACACCGAGTGTGATAAATGTGAGAAGGTACAAGAGATGAGATTATACCGCGCGTTCAGTTATTTTTAATTTCTTAATTTATTGAACTGAAATATTTCAAGATTATATTAAATTTATAATCTAACTCTCGTTACAATTATAAGTTCAATGTTATCTTTTTCAGAAAAATAATACAAAAATATCACACTATGAAAATCTAAGATTTATGAAAATCTATGATTTATACTCCTTTTTATAAATTACCCGCTAAGATCAATTCAATAAAAATTGTACGAATTCTCGAATTTAAACACTGAATCAATATTCAAAATTTAGGAAAAACTTGTCTCTAGTTCGATTCCAAAATCAAATATTAAAACAAAATTAATTTACCATCTCTTGATACATAAATTAATTAGTGACAATTCAAAACTAATTTTCCAAGAAATTAGTTAATTAAATTAACATTCTACACGGTTTTGTCCCAGCCCTCGAACGGGGTGTTTAGCTTCACATTCTCATGCGTACATAAACAACAATCAATAATATGTCGAGAATGATATAAATTGAAAAGAGACGAAAGAAATATAATATGGAAATTTTTCCACAAATATATCTTGAAATGCATCAACTTCTTCACGAATATTCACACTTCATCACAAAAATAAAAATAAAAACTAAACTTAAAAATTAATCTAAACTAAAATAAACTAAAAATTAATCATAAGGTCAGGTAGCTCTGGGTTCACAGGGAGTTGGGTCACCAGATTTCGGGTTTGGGGTCGATTTGGGATATCGGGTTGAAATTCGAGTTCGTGGTTATAATGGGTTGATAGAGGAAGGCATGAGGGGTCACCGTTTTGGGTTGGTCATCAGGGGATGTTGATATGGGTTGGACTTGGGTAGGAGGTTCCCAGTTTTGGGTAGGGGGTTTAGGCATACCCGGGTCCAGGTCACGGGTTTGGCAGGTTCTTTGTGGTTTGTGGTCTTGGGTTGGGGGAAGAAAGAGAAGAGAGAGTGTGGTGAGAGACATAGTTGGGTGTGTGGGTGTGTATGCTTGATAGTGTGTGTGTATAATTTGCACCTAAAAATAAAATAAAATAAAATAAAACTACCTATACATTTAAGACTAAAAAAAACTATTAAAATTAAAAATTAAAATCCTAACCTATTAATAAAAGACTCAAATAAAAATAATACTAAAGCTAAACTAATTAAAGAAAATAAAAATAAAATAAAGAAATACTAAAACAAATAAAATAAAATAACTAAAAATCTAATTAAACGCACACTTGTGATAAAAGCATAAAAAATAAAAACACTCCGCTCATAATACGGACCCTAATATTTACAACCATAGGCACGTAAATAAAATATACAATAAATCCTACAAATATACACGACTCAAATAAAAATTTATAAAATAATAAAAATACAAACTATACACACGAACCCGGGTGATGGGTTGGGTTCAGCTTAGGCTTAGGTTCCGTGCTCCATTTCATCTTTGGTCGATCGATTGATATCGATCAATCGACCCTGGGTTTGACAGATTCGTCCCAAATTCGTTTTTCTCTATGGTTAACACCTTAAACCTCCATGAAACCTCCCCAAACTCCCATACAACATACCCAATCATTAAATATATGTATAAGGATAGTTTCAAACATAAATATATCATCAAATCTTTAAGAAATTTACCCATAAACAGATTTAATTCCATAATTCATAAAACCTTAGTTTTTGATGTTCTTCATTAATGTTCATCAAGATCTCCATATTTCTTTCAAGTTTATCATCATGTAATCTCAAATTTCGTATTATCACTATAAAAGGATTAATTCTAATATGAATCCTACCTTAAATCACGAACCACACCCATATAAATCCCAAGAATTCATCCAAATTATGCAATTTTAACCCTACACTATCAGAGGTATTATTACATGCTTATAAGAATTGCAAGATAAACATTTGCCTTGTAATAACAGGTTTGATTTTCAGTATTAGAGGATGATGTTCTTTCCTGGCTCTGATCTCAATTCCTATGGCTTCTCCTCTCTCCCAAGTTTTGTATCCCTAGACTCTATCTCAAAGTGCTTGATATAATAATCTCAAATTCGGAGTTCCTTCAACCTAGCCTCCCAAATGATCGAAATGCCCTTACGTGGTATCGGGTTGGTCTAAAATTGCTCGGGGACCTAATCAATACTCTCGAGTACTCTATTCCACCTATTTTAGACCATTCGGAATAAACCGTGACCTCAAAATTGTCATCTGAGTCACTCTACATAAATTCCCAATCTCGGCCTGAATACTGCCTACACGTAACTTCCAGTTGAGATATAGTATAGTCCCATAGATCTTACTCGCTACAACGTATAATAATTATGACATGTTATTTACTATGCACCTTATAAATTTATCCCATAAATATTGCTCATAGTCTCCCCCGATAAATATTTAATAAACACATAAAGTTTAATTCAATTAAATTACAAGACACGTGTAATTTAAAAGATAACTGAATTAATTAAATTCTAATTACTAAAAAATACAAGGCGTTACATTAAAGAAATCAACATGAATATGAGAAACATACACGTGTATCATCATATGAATCTCAAAGTACAAACTAGTAGATGACAAGTATCAATCAAATAAGCATATGAAGCTGGACATCTGATATAAAGCAATATAACTAGAATGAGATCATACGAGTAATATGGATATCTCAGTGGGAATTCATATAAAGCAATAAAGCTGGACATCATACTATAGATAAATTCATAAAAAATCCGTAACAGCCATCCCAAATATAGTATAACCAACCAAAAGTAATATGTGACAGACAAATGAGTAAAAGGTATATATATCTAAGAACAAATAACGAAAATATCTATGTACCAGTACTACAAAGTCTCCACAAAAGAAACACAAATAGAGATAACGCAAAATATCTCTAGTCATCATCATTTTCCTCTTCAAACTCCTCATCATCATTAACCGAGGGTAAAATAAATGGTGTAGAATGGGAGGTGGTGCAGAGGTAGAAGCTTTAACATCTGGGATAAGGTCGGTTCTCCTCGAATAATCAAAATTGAAAGCAGCAACAGAAGCAAATTGGCCAACTCACTTTCTACCACATTGAGATAATGACCAAAATGATCATGTATACGAGTCATCTGGGCTCTCATATCGCTAAATTGTTCACATATGTAAGCAAACTAAGCATCCATGAATTCTCAGGTACCTCGGTGTGAACGCGGGGTTCTTGCTGGCATTAAAACAAGTACGGGTGCAAACGGTGCCTCATGGTTGGTAAGCTGATGCGTTGGAGGTCTGGCCGGTGGAATAAAATGAACTCATATTAGATATAAGACCAAGAATGGTAGCATAATCATCCATATAAACTCTCAGAACACCTAACTAGTATAGACAATCGATAATCGTTTAACCATATAGTAAAGCCTCATGAACTATATCGATCTAAGCACGACACATAACCTCCAAGAGCAGATGGGGATAATAGGTAGACTGACAATGAGCTAAAGAATATCTCAATCTAGGGGGCATGCGGTTATATATATTACAAGAAAATGAATTAGAGAATACATATTATTCATAGTTGTCGTAAGAAAAGAAGCCACCATATCATGAGTAACACCACCATCTTTGTAAGATACACAACTCAAATTATAAACATCAGCCTTTACACCCAATGTGAAGTAAGAACCTCCTTAATCAAAATAATCTAAACACCTCTAATATATGAAATCAAAATGATAGGAGACTCATATGTCACAAATGTTTTTTTATGTAAAACTCTAGAACTTAGAATGGCATTAGATGACTAATGTGGCTAAAGAAAACGTGAATTGTGAAGACCCTCTATTAATGGAAATAAAAACTAACCGTCCTCATAATGATCGAGGTGCTCTAACTCTAAGTTAATATCTATCTCAGCTCTAACGGAATAAGATATAAAACTCACATGGAGATGGACCATCTCATGTGGATCTAATCCTAGATGTGTCCGTATTGAGGCCTGGATAGGTATAGAGGCTCTTGGGCCTTGCCTACGATATTAAAACGAATGTAGCGGTGAAGGAGGTGACTCTTCACGATGGGAACTCTCACTGGTACCACTCAAGGTCGTGGAAAGATAACTTTTTTTTCTCAAATGTGTCTTTTCTAACCATATAATATGATAAATGGGCTATGAAATAAGACACAAACATAATGGTAATGAAATCCTAAGAGTTTATGAGATTGCAAAGGTGTTTGAACCTAAAAATCTCATATATCAACCAAAATCGCCAAACAAGCACCTAGATCAAGGAATCCAACCTAGACTTACTCTAGTGGAAGTAAATAAACAAACAAAGTAGAGATTGAAGACTTGACCAAGAGAATTTAGGCAAACTCAAATAAATATGAGAAGTCAGGCTTGAATACCAACAACCACCAAATCCACTCTAAATCCCATTCTAAATGACCAAGCAGTAATAAAAATCAAATCTTGGAATAAAATAGCCTAGTGTTTATGCTCTATCAGGTCTATGATATGAAATAAAATAAAAATAATGAACCCTATTATCTAGTCCCAAAAATTACGCGCACGAGGACCTTATTCATGTGTACGATCGTGCGTAGGATTGAGTTTTAGCAATGTCTACGAAAATGGATAGGAAACTTTAGTCAGTGACTAAAATCCAGAAAAGACTTAAGTGTGAAACTAAAACCCAAAATCTCAAAACAATATGATATGAATGAATTCAAATGAGTACAAAATCATTCATTTTTTACTCAAAAAACATAATTTTGAGATATATGCAAAAAGAAATCACAACTAACACACACACATATTCATATGCAAACTCTAAAATGAAAATGTGCAATAGTGAATAGGAAAAACTTAATATAATTGATTTAACAAACAAATTTCCTTTGAATCTTGATTAATGCATATATTAAGAACATATTGAAATCAAATATCAATAATTACATCATTTAAGGATTAAAATTCTTATCAAATCATTCCAAGGAACTTTGTATTTTAATTAAGGCATGATTCTTAACAAATATGGTTTATAAAATCAAACAAATACACAAAATCAAGTCATAAGAAATAACAAATGATGCTTAATTTTATCATTACACTAATATCTTATAAATATCTCAACAAATTGTAGTTTTAACCACTTTTCTCCCTCAATTATATGTTGTTTTAAAATATTTTTAATGTTAAACCATGATATGAACTTTCATTTGAAAAATTGTGGCGATATCTTATTTGGAATGTCGGTTTAAGCTATTGGCTTGTGACATCATCTAACATATTGTATTTTTTCGTTCATTATCTTTTCACACACCTAGATCGCACGTACCGAATAATACTTAAATTCCAAATCGGGTGTAATCACCCTAACGGTGGCCCTTATCAACGCATGTAAAATGATCCCTTTTTAACTCCTTCGGGAATGAAGCACATAAAAATCTTATACATAGACTATATAAACTTTCAAAACCAAAAAGATACCTAGGGATTTGATCACGATTAAACCAAGCACTAATGGAAAAAAACACATAATTATAGTTATTGTAAGGACATAAATTTCCAATTGAGTCCCTGTATTGTTTTGACTTAATTTCGTGAACAAAAGTTTGTTTGTAATATGTCATAGGGAGATTTTATTTTGTCACGATCCCACCTGGTCTATGACGTATTGAAGAAATTGAAGACGTTGTGAAAAAGCTTCAAAGAATAATCATGCCGAAGTTTAATTGGTGCAAGTTTATTCGTCTTCAAGTTAATTGCATCCCGAGATCACACAGGTATGAATGCGTATAATTAATGGTGCTCGGAATAATTTTTATAAAAGGATAAGGAAGAATTTTTTTAAGAAAAATGTTTAAAATATTTTTAAATGGTTTACACTATGTTTTATTTTGATAAGCTTGAAATAGAGTTTGACTTAATTGGATCTCTTTTGGAAGAAACGTTTTAAAGAAAAAGTCAAATTGACATGCGCGTCATTCAAATGACATCTCTTCTACTTCGAGCGAGATAGCCATGTCGTGCGAATGACATGTTGATCTCGTTCGAGTAACACAGTTTTCGAGGCGATGAATTTTTCCTATTTAAAGCGTGGTTTCATCATAATTAAGAGGTGTGCATTTTGGAAAAACAGTTTACGATCTAGAAACCTATTTGCACATGTTTTTCTAAAGTTGCAAAGTTTAAACACATCCTTAGATTTTGCAAAGATCCGAGTTATCATTACTATATGTTTATGTGATCTTGCTGTACCAAGAAGGTTTGTTCTATACTTGAACATCTGGGTTTTGCGATACAAAAAAGAGAAGGACTTCTTGTTCGACATCGTAGACGTATCGAAGCCATTCGGTGGACATTGAGACATACGTGGACGTGTGTGTTGTGGACATGTATCGTGGAAGAAGGACTTTCTGCATGGGCACTGTGAGAGGAGTGATTGAAGATCAGAAGAGCGTCAAGACCCATGGGGATCGAGTCGTTGAATGAGTCTTTTGTCTGTTCGTTGTAATTCCACATTCATAGTGATTGTCTGACTTGGGCCGTTCGAGGTTTTTTTGAAAGCGTAAGAAACCCCGAATGGTGATTTTCTCAATTAAAATCAAAGTTAATAATTTCCTTTTTATGTAAAACACGAGATGATGCGGAAGCGTATATAAGTGATGGTTCAACAAATAAACAAAGCCGAATTTTAATTTCTTCAAAACAAATCAAAATAAGTTAATCCAAGTCCTAAAATTTGCCTAAGTCATAATTTTCAATTATCCAAAGTTAGGCGAAACCAATTTTAGCAAATGACTTGAATGAACCAAATTTACCCAATATTTAATTTAGTCCCAAATTAAATGAGTGTGATAATTAAACCAAATTTTATCTTGAATTTATTCTAAGCATGCGTTCTAAATTATGATGCAAGATAAAATAAACAATATCACACTGCGCCGAGATGTACGAGGAAAAACCAAAGACGGGAAACAACCTCGGACGGCCCTAGCCACAAGTCCACTAGATATGGAATTACAATTACAAGACAGATAGACTTACAACGACTGACTCGATCCCTCTCAAGCCTCGACGCTTCTTCTCGTAGAAACCTCTTCCTAGTAAACAACCTCGGAACACCACCGCGGTCTCGGAATCCACCGATGGGGCTTTCTATGGTCACCGTCACCCGAGCAAGGAGCCTTTCTCCAAGTGGGTAGAATCTTCAACAAAAAGTCTTCTTCTTTGATGGATGTAGAAGCAAACCAAAACTTCTCTTCTTGAATTCGGTAGAGATAAAACGGTGCCAAAACTCCAAGTAAAGATATGTATATAGAACTTGGATAAAAAACTATTGGGTGTAAACACTAGAGTGTGTAGGATTTTTCATTAAAGAATAACACTCAAAACTTGATCTTTTTCCTTAAACAAATTTTCTCTCAAAACACTCTCTAGGAGTATGTATGGTATGAAAAAATATACACCTTCAAAAATGATTCCCGTCCTTAATAAAGCCTTAAAAAATCAGTTAAGAAACAAGTGGGGAAATGGGGTGAAAACTGCCAAAAACTGCTCAAAACTGTTCCCGCCTGGCATCTCGTTCGAACGAACTTGACTCTCGTTCGAACGAGACTTCTAACGAGCGACCAGACTGGGCTCGTTAGAAACTCGTTAGATATCTCGTTAGAACGACCAAACTCGTTCGAACGACATATCGAACGACTGACCAGTTTAGGTTCGTTGGCAAACTCGTTCGAACGAAACCTCGTTAGAACGAAAAAACTCGTTCGAACGACATATCGAACGACTGACCAGTTTAGGTTCGTTGGCAGTCTCGTTCGAACGAAACCTGGTTCGAACGAAAAACTCGTTCGAACGAGACTTCGAACGACTTCCAATTTTTTTTGATAAATTCAATTTTTGGCCCAGAAACTTTGTGTACTTTATTTTAAAGTTTCAATTAAATTATTCTGAAAGTAAAACATGGTTTTTTATTAAACCTAACACCCAATAAATATTGTTCCAAGCTCCTATATAAATATAATTACATTCATACCTTGGGAGCATGGAACCTTAGTAGATGACGTAGAAACGAGGCACGCAAACCGGCATTTTGATGAAGCTTTAAATTCTTTGCCTCTACGTCTTCAATACATACTTCATAGGCTTGAGAATATTACAATTAAATACTATCCTATGAATAAATGTTTTTGTCCGAAATTGAGCCAAAACTACATATGGACTCAATTGGAAATTTGTGTCCTTACAAATCTCCCCCTTTGGTTATTCCGGGACAAAAACCAAAACAAAAATCCTAAAGGGTCGTCAAGCTCACTAGACTCAAAACATAACCCGCCCAATCTTGACTCAACCCAAGGATTAAACACTTTGCCTTTTAAAGTTGCCGCTTTAGTAGAATACCTGCACACTTAAGCAAACTCATCAAATGCATAGGGAATATCAAAATATATTAATCGCAATTAATTAATTACTCCCCCTAAAATAATTCTCCCCTTTATCAAACAATGACATTTACTTAGAAAGACGTCTCCCCCTAAGATAAATCTCCCCAAACAAAGATACGATAATAATAGGATTAGATACCATTTCTCCCCCTATCATCATTCTCCCCCTTTTTGTTCAGGAATAGGCAAAGGATAAAGAACTAATAAATAGTATGTTGAAGCTTAAAGAAAAGACATGACAGCATATGGGCAATAAAAGAAAGGCAAAGACAAACAAATATCATATATATATATACTATAAATATACCAATAAGTACGTGCATATATGGATAGATATAAACACACACATGATACAAAATACAATAAGTTTGCACACTCGTATGGCAAAAATGTGTCATATGGAAACGGAAGTGTAGGGGTGTGAACTAGCAACAAGAAAATTTAGACCCAAACACTTAAGAAACGTTCACGGAGTTCTCATTTGATTGCAAACTTCATCACAGTTAAATATAACCTCATGTGAGAATATAGAGTGAACTCAATGAACAAATATACACAATGCATACAAGCCTAGCATGATGATGATTCTACAAGCCAAATAGAGTCATGACATTAAAGACCACTAGGATAAACGGACATTGTGCAAACCGTTGATATACCATCCAAATCTCCCTCAATTAACATATATATTCTTTTATTTTTGAATGAATATATCAAACAAACATAGGCCTTGGCAGTTGTTTTCTTTTTAATGCCAAATATTTTGTTTTTAGGCCTTTGGATCACGTATTTCTTTTAGATCCAATAAACGGTGGCTTACTATCGCAAAGGATTTAATTCATCCTTTCGGAGCCCTTCCCCGTGCATATATTAATTTATCATGTTTTCATTATTCACACAAATCTCACATGCAACGGATTTTGACATGCACTAGTCCTCCTAGGTCATAGATATGTAGATGACTAGATTGATAGGATAACACCTCAAAAAGCTCAAATATAACATGTGACATTAAGATTTCAAAAGAGCTCCTGTATGTGTGAAAAGAGGCATATGAAAATAGATACCATTTAATCAATACAAAATCCAACTACTCCATATAAAACATGGTAAAGAACATTTTAAGGATTGAAAATCTAAACCAAAAGTTCTAGCCACATGGGAGCGTAAACGATGGGATTCAAACACAAATATATGCCACATAAAGTGTGTCAAACTAAAATACACACAAAACAAAATCTTTTTGAGTTTTTAACATTTTTAACCAAAAATAAAGATATATACTCAAACGACTAAACACAAATCATTTGTATTTTTCATTAAGCTTAATTGAAATAATAAAACACAAATGATAAACAAAAATCTTTTTATATTTTTAATTAATTCAAACACAAAATATAATACAAAAAGATAAACAAGTCATGATTTCTAGCATGTGATATGAAATAAGGCAATGACTAGAAAATGACTAAACAAGCATACATTTAGCATATGAATATAGCATGAAGTACAAACGCTAAAGTATGCAAATACTAACACATTCATCCATTAGATTTAGCAAGGGAGTAAGCATGTGAAAGTAAAAGAGAATCAAAATCCCTATTTTGTAAGGCAACCAAGTCGGATTTCCTAACCCAAATTAATGAAGAATGACTATCTTGGGGTGTAGGAGCTTTAACTACCGTGGTTACTTTACTATGGTATTTTCTAGGAATTCGTTTAAGATCAAAACAATATCTCCTAAGATGACCTTTTCGACCACAAAGTGTACAAGTAAGAACATGTCGAAAAGATTTGCCTAAGGAGTGATCATTAAATGCATTCCTAGTAGATTCTCCTAAAATATTGGTTTGGGCATTATGAGTAAATTCATTACAAGTATTGAAGCCTAAACCACAAGTGTCATTTTTAATTTGGATCGTTCCTAACATTTTATCAAGTTTTTCCGAACGACATTCCAAATCAAATTTGACATTACTAGAATCTTTTAATTTATTTTCCAATTCTAAAATGTTAGATTCTAGTAAAAAAATTCGCTCTTCTAAAGCAAGAAGCTCCTTTTTCAAGGATTCCATTAAACCCCTAAGGCTATCTCTTTCGCCTTCTACATAATCAAGCTTCTCTTGAAGAGTCCTCACATGTGTCCTAAGGTCTTCTATTAAGGCACTATCATCAACGACCTTGACACTCTTTCTTAAACAAGCTTCTAACTTCAAATTAGTTCTTTTCAAATTAATAGATTCTTTATATAATTCATGAAAAGCATTTTGAAGTTCACTCACATCAACCTCTTCTTCATTTTCACTCTCTTTTTCTTCTCCACTCTCATTATCATTAAAAACAAGGGAATCATGAATAATGACCTTGGAAGTGGCATGTCCTATCGTGTCATCAATCGATGAGTTCTCATTATCACTCACATGACTAGCCATAAAAGCCACAAAATTTTTCTTAGTGGGGGAATCGGGCTTTTCTTCCTTATCACTATCACTAAGGGTTGCATTATATGCAGTGGGTCGTTTACCCTCTTTCCTTAGTTTAGTGGGGCACTCATAAGCTCGATGGCCATAACCTTCACAACCAAAACACTTGTTAGACTCGTCCCTATCTAAATTGTCATTAATAGGTTTAGGGATCCCCCGGCTTTAGAAATCTTCTCGCTTTTATCATGTTTAGAAGTATCAAATTTCTTAAAATCATTTTTGAATTTATCTTTGTTAAATTTAAGAAATTTTCTAAATTTGCGAGCAAACAAAGCCATATCTTTCGAGTCACTTTCACTATCGCTCTCTACTACTTGTTTGACCTCTTTTCGGGCTTTTAAAGCAACACCCTTTTCAATTTTCTTTTCAGTTTTAGAGGGAAACATATCTAGTTCATAGGTTTGTAAATCACCTACAAGCTCTTCTAATTTCGTAGAGGCTAAAGTGGGTAAAGAATTTAAAACGGTCACTTTAGGAATAAATCTATCGGGTAGGGACCTCAAAATTTTCTTTACAACACGGTTGTCAGGTATTTTCTCTCCCAAGTTAAAGGATGAATTAACAATATCAGAAAGTCTAGCATAAAATTTATCAAAAGTTTCTTTTTCATCCATTTTGATAGTTTCAAATTGAGTGGTGAGGTTTTGGAGTTTTGAAGCTTTAACGACACTAGTTCCTTCATGAGTTAATGGTAAAATATCCCAAGCTTCTTTAGAGGTTTCACACGTCATAATACGTCGGAATTCATCCGGTGCGACAGCGCTAAATAAGGCATTTAAACCTCGGGAATTAAAGTTAGCAAGTTTAAACTCATTTTCAGTCCATCTATCGGCGGGTTTGATAACACGTTCATTTTCAACTAAGTAAGTTGGTGGGGAGTACCCGGTAACAACAGACATCCAAACTCTCTCGTCGATAGATTTTAGTGCCGATCTCATACGCGCTTTCCAATACGCGTAGTTTGAACCATCGAAAATAGGAAATTTTGAAAATGGGAAAAAATCCATTTTAGCCAAAAAATTAAAAGATCTTAACGAAATAATTTATCGTTTTTGGCTCTAATACCAATTTGAAAGCGTAAGAAACCTCGGATGGTGATTTTCTCAATTAAAATCAAAGTTAATAATTTCCTTTTTATGTAAAACACGAGATGATGCGGAAGCGTATATAAGTGATGGTTCAACAAATAAACAAAGCCGGATTTTAATTTCTTCAAAACAAATTAAAATAAGTTAATCCAAGTCCTAGAATTTGCCTAAGTCATAATTTTCAATTATCCAAAGTTAGGCGAAACCAATTTTAGCAAATGACTTGAATAAACCAAATTTACCCAATATTTAATTTAGTCCCAAATTAAATGAGTGTGATAATTAAACCAAATTTTATCTTGAATTTATTCTAAGCATGCGTTCTAAATTATGATGCAAGATAAAATAAACAATATCACACTGCGCCGAGATGTACGAGGAAAAACCCAAGACGGGAAACAACCTCGGACGACCCTAGCCATAAGTCCACTAGATATGGAATTACAATTACAAGACAGATAGACTTACAACGACTGACTCGATCCCTCTCAAGCCTCGACGCTTCTTCTCGTAGAAACCTCTTCCTAGCGAACAACCTCGGAACACCACCGCGGTCTCGAAATCCACCGATGGGGCTTTCTATGGTCACCGTCACCCGAGCAAGGAGCCTTTCTCCAAGTGGGTAGAATCTTCAACAAAAAGTCTTCTTCTTTGATGGATGTAGAAGCAAACCAAAACTTCTCTTCTTGAATTCGGTAGAGATAAACCGGTGCCAAAACTCCAAGTAAAGATATGTATATAGAACTTGGATAAACAACTATTGGGTGTAAACACTAGAGTGTGTAGGATTTTTCATTAAAGAATAACACTCAAAACTTGATCTTTTTCCTTAAACAAATTTTCTCTCAAAACACTCTCTAGGAGTTTGTATGGTATGAAAAAAGATACACCTTCAAAAATGATTCCCGTCCTTAATAAAGCCTTAAAAAATCAGTTAAGAAACAAGTGGGGAAATGGGGTGAAAACTGCCAAAAACTGCTCAAAACTGTTCCCGCCTGGCATCTCGTTCGAACGAACTTGACTCTCGTTCGAACGAGACTTCTAACGAGCGACCAGACTGGGCTCGTTAGAAACTCGTTAGATATCTCGTTAGAACGACCAAACTCGTTCGAACGACATATCGAACGACTGACCAGTTTAGGTTCGTTGGCAAACTCGTTCGAACGAAACCTCGTTAGAACGAAAAACTCGTTCGAACGACATATCGAACGACTGACCAGTTTAGGTTCGTTGGCAGTCTCGTTCGAACGAAACCTGGTTCGAACGAAAAACTCGTTCGAACGAGACTTCAAACGACTTTCAGAAATTTTTGATAAATTCAATTTTTAGCCCAGAAACTTTGTGTACTTTATTTTAAAGTTTCAATTAAATTATTCTGAAAGTAAAACATGGGTTTTTATTAAACCTAACACCCAATAAATATTGTTCCAAGCTCCTATATAAATATAATTACATTCATACCTTGGGAGCATGGAACCTTAGTAGATGACGTAGAAACGAGGCACGCAAACCGGCATTTTGATGAAGCTTTAAATTCTTTGCCGCTACGTCTTCAATACATACTTCATAGGCTTGAGAATATTACAATTAAATACTATCCTATAAATAAATGTTTTTGTCCGGAATTGAGCCAAAACTACATATGGACTCAATTGGAAATTTGTGTCCTTACAATTTTTCCGTCTTGGGTTTTTCCTCGTACATCCAACATTGTGAGTATTCTTTACTTTAGTTTACTTGCTTTAATCACTAGATGCATATTTAGGACTAATCAAGATAAAATTAGTTTAAAGTAAAAATTGTTTTTTCACAACTTGGTTTGGTGCTAATTAAAAGTTGGATAATTTTTGGGGAAAATTGGGTTGATTTGAAACACACACATAAGGGCCACTCTTTCAAATTGGTATCAAAGCTAGAAAAGATAATTTATTTATTTTGTGATCCTGTGTGTTTTCAAAGATGAATTTTGGAAATAACGAACTTTTTTGAACTCCTATTTTTAATGGCACTAATTACACCTATTGGAAGATGAGAATGAAAAGTGCATTAAAATCTATTGATGAGCATGTGTGGCTAGCAGTTAAGAAATGTTAAACACCCCCTGTCACTATTTTAGCCGAGGTCACTAATTTAAAGCCTGTCGAGTTATGGATCGAAACTGAACATAGACTTTCACAATATAATTCTAAGGGGTTACACATTATTTCTTCACATGTCACACTGGAAGAATATAATAGAATTATGACTTGTGAAACATCAAAAGAGGATTGGGATATTTTAGCACTCAGTCACGAGGGCACTAGCACGGTTAGGGCGTCAAAACTTCAAAATTTTACTACACAGTTTGAGACCATTAGGATGTTAGAGAGTGAGACTTTTGATGAGTTGTATGCTAGGTTGTCCGATATTGTCAACTCGTCATTTAAACTAGGTGAGAAAATTCCTGACAACCGTGTCATTAAGAAAATCCTTAGGTCATCTCCTAGTAGGTTTGTTGCGAAAGTGGCTATTTTAAACTCCTTGGGTAAGTTAGAGTCGATGAAACTACACGAGATTGTAGGTGACTTACAAACCTATGAAATCGGCATGATTACCACTAAGCAAGTGCCTAAGAAAGAAAAGGGTATTGCTTTGAAAACCTGAAAGGAGGAAATTAAAGTTTTGAATTCCGATTTTGAGGATGTTGCTTTGTTGGTAAATAAATTTAAAAAATTTATTAAATTTCAAAAGAAATCAAAAGATGCCAAGAAGTTTGAAAAATTCAAGAACAACAAAGTAGATCCCACCTCTATGGATAAGTTTGATAAGCCTAAGAGAGATGAGTCGTATAAATGTTTTGGGTGTGAGGGGTATGGTTATAAAGTTAAGGAGTGTCTGACTGGACTTAAGAAAGAGGGCAAGCAACCCATTGTATATAGTGATACCTTAAGTGATAGTGATCCGAAAGAGGGAGAGAGTTCCTCCATTGATCGTAACTTTGTTGCATTTATGGCATATCATGTGAGTGACGAAGATTCTCATGTGAATGACACTTTCGAGGAGGTTTTGAGTAAATACCATGTTAGTGAGGGAGAAGAGAGAGACGAAGTGGAGATAGATGTGAAATAATTACAAGTTGCATTTAATGAGTTGTATGCCGAGACGGTTAAGGTGAAAAGGCAAATGCAAAATTACAAACTAAGTTGAATGGGCGTGCCATAGAAAATAATGATGGTTTGATAGAGGATCTTAGGGCACGAGAGAAGATGTTTAGGGAGAAACTAGAGTTTGTGGAGAAAGAGAGAGATAATCTCCGTGGTTTGATGGAGTCTTTGAAAAAGGAAATTCTAGAGTTTGAGGAGTCTAGACGTTTGCTCGAGTTTAGGATTCATGAGTTGGAGGAGATATTGAGAGACTCGTCTAGAGTTAAGTTTGATTTAGAGGCTAGATCGAATAAGTTAGATAAGATCTTAGGCACTGTTCAAATTAAGGGAGATAGGGGACGTATAGGTTTTGATGAGAGAATTTTTCCCATTCCCCCCGCACGTGTGAGAAACACTAGGAAGGTTAGAAAAGGTCAACATATAGGTAATCATTCCCACCATCGCTACACTTGTACGTTTTGTGGTAGGAAAGGTCACCTTAGGCGTTATTGTTACGACCTTAGACAAGCTCCTAGGAAGTTTAGGAATAAAGTTGCCCCATTTATAAAAAAATCCATGCATCGTTTTACACCAACTTGGGTTAGGAAATCGGATTTAGTGGCTTTAGGAATAAAACTCCATGATTCTCGTTTGAGTGTACTTGATTCTTCCCATGCTAAATCTAAAGGATGATAGTGTTGCCATGTTTTGTCATATGCTAGTTTGCTTCATGATATATTCATTGCTAATATAATGACTTGTGTATCATTTTGTATTATAGTTTTTTTATTGGTTTGAGTTTTATTGAAAAAATACAAAAAGATTTTGTTTTTGAGAAAACTTTTGAAAAAACCAAAAAGATTTTCCTTTTATTTGAGTCAAAATATGTTTGAAAAGCCAAAAAGATTATTCGTTTTTTTGTTTTTGAGTTTACATGTTTAATGTGTCATATTGGTGTGCTTACCCCCTCCCCCCCAATGATTTCATTATCCACGTGGCTAGGACATTTGGTCATTATTATCAATGCTTAAAATGATCTTAACCATTGTTCAAATGGGGTTGTTTTGAAGTTGATATGCATTTTGATTCGACTTTGTATATATGCCAACATTGTACACATGCATGAGTTTATATGAATGTTTGACTTCTCTTGCATATTTGAATTTGGTGAGGCATTCTTATCTCAATCTTGTCATCTATGCATAATTAGACTTAAGGAGAAGTGTGCATGTAAGAACCGTTTACCATGAGGATTTGAATTAGTATCTAAATTAAAAAAATGATGAGTGATTCACAGGAAAGGGCTGCGAGAGTTCAAAATTAACTCATCGTGAAAGCCACCATTTAAAAGAGACTAAAAGAAAAAGGCAAAATGCTAAGAAAAGGGCCAACTTAGTTTAGTTCATTCCAAAGAAAATATGATATTATTGAGGGAGTTTGTATGGATTAAAATTTAACGGGTTTGCACAACTAATCCTAAATGTTGAAACATTGCAATTTGACGCTATTGTTTATAGAATCGTCAAAATTCTGGATTTGTGTGCATGTACTATGTTTAGTTCATTAAGCTCACACTTTAATCGTCATATGGCTACGATAAAGTTTGATGATCTATTTCCATCGATTAGAGCTTCGTGATCGTTTTGATGTGTTGGAATTGTGACTCATTTGTTGTAGTTTCACGCTGATACATTTCATGTCCATGTTTGAGCACATCGGTACTATGTTTGCATGTAACTCGCTTTGATAGTTTTTTATGGGTTTTTTCATTTTGGGTAAAAAGCTTACTGTTTTATCACTGTTTGCTACTGTCAGGCCCTTCCAGTGTGATTTTTCTAGAAATTTTTTCACCGCAATATATGATATTTTTGGGAATCTGGGAAAATTTGGCTTGTCGCGAGAAGTCTCGTTCGAGCGACGTCCTGATCTCGTTTGAGCGATGTCCGTAGCTCATTCGAACGATAGTCAAGGAATATTTTTGCTTCTTTTTTGCAGTCCACTAGTTTAATTTGTGATTTTTTTGGTACTGTTAGAAGCTTTCTGGACTAACTGGTTTATATACATGTTATATTGTTTTAAAATTGATATTTTGCATATGATTCCGTTTATCACACCTAATTAGTTTGCTATATTCTTTGTGTGATTCCTTGTTTACTAGCTACAGATTTGTCATCCATTGATCATATTTAGATGGTTGTTTCATGATTATCTAGCGATTTTTAATTGGTATATTCTCATGTTAGATACTTGATTGATTCGTTTATCTTTTCACCGGATTGTCTATTCGAGACAAAAAGGGGGACAAATGTATGTGATGTAGGGGGAGATTTGTTGAGCATGTTCTTGATTACATATTTTACACATTGGTATAATTTTTGTTGCTCAATTGTCTAACAAATGATTTTTCAGAGTTTATTCATATTGGTATCTATTGTAAAATTGGTATCATTGGGATATATATATATATATATATATATATATATATATATATATATATATATATATATATATAGACTTCATTTGTTCCTCTATACTTCACTGGGTATTTGTTTGTCTGTTTCATGTGTGTAGGTATGCTTCAGTGATTCGAAATTTCAAGTCTACATCACATTCAGACAGTTCATGCTTGTCAGTGCTACATATATTAGTCTGTGTCCTATAATTTTTGACTTTGGGTTTATGGGATGGGATTTAGGCGTCATACGGCTTGACGAACTGGCTTAGGCATTTCACTGGTTTAGTTTTGTCCCGAAATAGTCAAAAGGGAGATTTGTAAGGACATACATTTCCAATTGAGTCCCTGTATTGTTTTGGCTTAATTCCGTGAACAAAACTGTGTTTGTAATATGTCATAGGGAGATTTTATTTTGTCACGATCCCACTTGGTCTATGACGTATTGAAGAAATTGAAAACGTTGCGGCAAAGATTCAAAGAATTAATCATGCCAAAGTTTAATTGGTGCAAGTTTATTCGTCTTCATGTTAATTGCATTCTGAGATCGTGAATAATTATTGGTGCTCGGAATAATTTTTATAAAAGGATAAGGATGAATTTTTATAAGGAAAATGTTTTCAAAAATGTTTTAAATGTTTTACACTGCATTTTATTCTGATAAGCTTGAAATAGAGTTTGACTTAATTGGATCTCTTTTGGAAGAAACGTTTTAAAGAAAAAGTCAAACTGACACATGCGTCGTTCAAACGACATCTCTGCTCGTTCGAGCGAGATAGCCATATCGCGCGAATGAGAGGTCAATCTCGTTCGAGTGACACAGTTTTCGAGGCTGTGAATTTTTCCTATTTAAAGCGTGGTTTCATCAGAATTAAAAGGTGTGCATTTTGAAAAAATAGTTTACGATCCAGAAACCTGTTTGCACATATTTTTCTAAGGTTGCAAAGCTCAAACACATCCTTAGAGTTTGCAAAGATTTGAGTTATCATTACTATATGTTTATGTGATCTTGCTGCACCAAGAAGGTTTGTTCTATACTTGAACATCTGGATTTTACAGTGAAGAAAAGAGAAGGACTTCTTATTCGACATCGTAGACGTATCAAAGCCATTCAGTGGACACCGAGACATACGTGGACGTGTGTGTTGTGGACATGTATCGTGGAAGAGGGACTTTCTGCGTGAGCACTGTGAGAGGAGTGTTTAAATATCAGAAGATCCTCAAGAACCGTGGGGATCGTATCGTTGAGTGAGTCTTTTGTCTGTTCATTGTAATTCCACACTCATAATGATTGTCTGGCTTGGGCCGTCTGAGATTTTTTCCCGTCTTGAGTTTCTCCTCGTACATCCAGCGTTGTGAGTATTCTTTACTTTACTTTACTTGCTTTAATCACTAGATGCATGCTTAGGATTAATCAAGATAAAATCGATTTAAAGTAAAAATTATTTTTTCTCAACTTGGTTTGGTGCTAATTAAAAGTTGGATAATTTTTGGTGAAAATTGGATAGATTTGAAACACACACATAAGGGCCACTCTTTCAGTCATACGCATTAAGTGATATGCACGTTCTAAAATAATGTGTAATCAATACCAAATATTTATAATCATGTTTTTTCAAATGAATTATAACCAAGACATTGACATTATCAACATTTGCAAATAAAACAGTTAAAAATCCACATTTCAATCATCATTCAAGTTAAATCTATTCATCAAATCACATGAATCAAAGCACTTAACCATAAAATCACAATAAAACAAAAATGAAAAATCTTTTTGAACTTTTTGATAAAAGAATGATGTATGTGTATACACCATGTTAAACAAGGAACAAATCATATTAAAAATGCATAAAAATGCAAAAATGCATGACATTCCTTAGCAAAACATGAAAAACGATTCAAGTATGACTTTTAAGTACGAACCTGCATGTTTTGACCCCCAAAAAATCAAGAATACCTTTGAGGGGACCAATGACCAATAAGAACCCTACACATTCTAAGCAAACTATTCTAGATAGTGATGGGTGTTTCATCCCCTCGATTAATGAGAGGAACGAAGACAATCTTCAAACACTTCATTTGACGTACTTCTACTTCCACTTTCTTTCTTGGTGCATTCCTAGGTAAGCCACTCACAAACTTAATCATCCACCTCTTATTCCTTATAACATTCTTATACATATTAGTTGGAATTTGAGTAAATGGTCTAGGTCTTGGCATCTCCGTACTACCCTCACCTTTACTTTTCACTAGAAAATCCACTCTCATCATCAATTAACCAATTTAACCCCTAAGTTCATTTAAAAGATCCCTAAAAAATACTTACCACCTATTTCTCATCAACCTATTATTTCTCTCTCTCAAGAACCTATGGTATTTTTTGGTGTGACCTTGTACTTTGTCAGAAGTACAATAAGAAACCTTTTTTTTATCACACCCTTCTTAACTTCTAGATCTCCCATATCAACACTTTCAAGCCTCTTTATTTTGAAACACGAATGAGAAACCTTTAGCATGATTCACAAACTTGTATTTAGGATCAAATTTCTTATTTTTCTTCAAATGTATTTTTTCCTTATCCTTATTTTCAGTGCTAGAAACTTCAACTTTTGATTTATACTTTGAAACATTCTCATTTGTTGATTCCAAATAACCATTGCCATGTTTGAGATTTTTTATTTGAGCATGCTTCACTAAAATGTTATTTTGAACATAAGTTATATCAAGCATCTGAATCTCCAATTCTTTGGCATGTTACAATTCATGTTTCATTTTTTCAAAATCTTATATTGAAGTTCTATCTATTTTTTTTTTCAAAATGACCTCATTGTGTTTTTTGAAAATTTCACATTCCTTTTTCAAGACATCAACCTTTACTTTTAATTCCAAACATTCCAAATAAACACTTTTTCATCTTTTCATCTTCATCATCATGTTCACTTTGAAAATATTTCACTTTGTTCAAAATCTTGATATTTTAAGTTTTCAGTTTTAATGAATCTTAATAGAATTCATCAAAGGCTTCTTGAATGTTATCCACTCTATCATGACTATCCTTGTGTGATCTAATAATAGAGGAGCGTTATCCTTTTCTATTACATGACAAAGAATCACTAAGTGACCTATAACTAGAAACTTTAACTCCATTCTTTGTCAACACACTCTCAAAAGACATACTATCACCACTAGAATTATCAATCTTATTTAGTTTAACCATGAAATCGATATCACTTCCACTTTACTCACTAGTATTTCTCTTGTCACTATCACTATCGAAGTCACTCCCATTAGCAATGTAGAACTTTTTCTTCTTATCAACACCATCGTTTTTCTCCAAATTTCTCAAATGTATTGGACACGCATTGACGTGGTCTCCTAAACCTCCACATCCATAATAATGATCTCCACCCTTCTCCTTATGATTCTTACAATCACTATTTTCTCTGCAAGAAACATTTTTAGTAGACTTGCATGGCTTTGGATCAAACTTTCCACCATTTTTAAAAAGTTTCACATTTTTCTTGTAGAATTTGATAAATGTTTTCACAAAAAAGCCATGTCCACCTCAACATTTTCTTTAGGTTTCTCCTCACTTTTACATAACACACTCTCCTAAAATTCTACTGCAAAAGTAAAATCCTTCTAAGGCTTGATCACACCAATAATCTCCTCTATTTACAAATTTAAAGTGAACCAACTTACTCCTCTTAGCTACATGTGTCAGTGTCCTTGACCATATTTAGGGTAGATACTTTGGTACTAAACCTCAAAGCTAAAGTCCTAAGTAACTTTTTAACAACTTTATTTTTCTGAATTTTCTCACAATGATTGAAAAAATCATTAACAACTTCCATTAATATTGTATAATAGTCATTAAAAGTCTCATTATCATTGTTTTTAACTTTGTTGCTATGTTTTACATCATAACTTTCTTAACACTTGAAGTGACTGTCACACCCCGTATAATTCTGGCATCGATCGCCACCAAAACTAAATCGAGTGTGAGTAAATAAAATACCCTTCTTAGCATGAGATAGATATGAGACATAAAAATTAATCAACAAGATGAATGATAATCAATCCGAAAAGATAAATCGTCCAACTAAGCGATAAATTCAAAGTGAATCCAATCTCTAATCATATGAAACTGAATAATCTCCAACCGAATCCAGTGAAATAAGTGAATAAAACCCATAACAACTTTTGAACCGAATGGCCCAATCAAAACCATAAAATGGGTCTCAAAGTAAATACGAAGGAATGGAAAACTAAACTAAATCAAAACGCATAAGGTAGAGAAAAGCTAACTGCACCTCCAAGAAAATCTTCAAATAATTCTATCCAACTTCTCCAGATACTATTTCCTAAAAGTTAGTCATCGCATGAGGTCAGAGACCCAAGCATAAATACACACTACTCCCCTCAAATAGGATCCTTGAATCCAGACAGTAGTATTATATGAGATAAATATCACAATAGAATATTTTAATTAAACGAGATAATTAAACGCGATAAATATAAATCACTAACTACCCTCAGAAATTCCCATTCCAAAAAAGCACACCAATATGATTTTAAATTCCCAAGTCCCACGATGTTAATTTATTTATATTAACCTAATTAATCATTCTCCTAAATTTTTATCTTAATTATAGCGGTCCTCCCACCACGGGTGGTAACCCACCAAAGTTTTACACTTTCCCTTATCAAATGGTCTCTGATCCGTTTAAATTGTCGACTCCGCCCCATGACATGGTTCCACACACGACACGACATAAATCGCCCACTGACCCATTTGAACTATCGGTTCCTGACACATTATGTCGCCACAAATTTTAATACTTGTTTTTATCTTAGGCATTAATTCTCATTTTCTCAATTTCACAATTTATAAATTACCCCACCCTTTTAATCGATGTGAGATCCTCAAAATACCCCTTAGTCCCATACCGAAGGGTCCCCAAGTACACATACTTCCTATCCTATGTATAGGATGAATTTCTAACATAAATCCCGTCCTAGTCTCATGCCTAGGCTAGCAAAATATCGATATAACGTAAAAATCTGCCCCAGTCCGAAATATAAAATTCCCACGAATTTACACTAACTAGTTCCATACCTAGCAAGTATAAATTTTAATCAAGGCCTACCCACTAGTCCAATACCTAGTAAGAATCCTATAATCAGGGTGAGCAATATACCACCCAAAATCCCCTCATACCTGCGATGGCAAAAATGAATAAAATAAATCACACAAAACACAAATCATAATAACAACATGACACTTTAATCACAAATGTCACAATTCAATTTAATTTCATTAATAATATAGTCGTCGTTTTTAACATAATTATCTCCGTTCAAAAATGTTAAATTAATTAACATGCGATAATATTCAATATGCCATAGTCGTTCTCTTTTATAAGTCATCTAATTTTCATAAATGTGAGCGCGTCCCAGTAACCATAAAAAATATCCCCCATAAAATTCTACATGAGAACCTATACCCAAAATCAAAAAAATCCAAAGAGCTAACCTACGCACCCAAGGGTTTCAAAGATTAAATCATATTTAAAATTTTCATAAAAAGTCCCAAAATTTAGTGTCCACTTTCTCTAATTAAGATGCTAATTGATTTTAATCAAACACATATCATTAAGGGTTTAGGAGACACTTAAAACGCATAATACTAAAAGAAAGGAATAGAGTATTCATGCCCGAAAAATCATTTCTTGAAAATTCTGAGTACTCGGTTGCGTTCGTCTCGCGAAAATAAGCAAGTCATGTTCTATCCCCAGCATTAGATAAGTACAAATAGGCCTCCAAATATATGGTTGAATGATGAAGAAAATAGGGATAGGGCTTCTAAAAGAAAGGAAATAATTTTGAAGAGGTCTTCTAGCTAAAAAGTTGATGAAAAGGTGATTTTTAAAAGCCAAGCCACGAATTTATTGTGATACATAAAGGATTAAGAGTTTGATTAAGAAAAAAGTTATAATAAGATACAAAAACTAAAATAAATATTTCGGACAATCGAACCGTTGGAATTACCTGAGATTTTGAGGTGTAGTAGCTGAAGATGAGAGGAAATTGTATAAAAAATTTCAGCTCGATCGGATGGTTGAATATTTTTTTATATTTTTTTCTAGAGAGTTTTATGTTTCGAGGACTCTTAGAGAGTTTTATGTATTAAGAACTGTAAGGACATAAATTTTCAATTGAGTCTCTGTATTGTTTTGACCGAATTTCATGAACAAAACTGTGTTTGTAATATGTCATAGGGAGATTTTTTTGTCATGATCCCACTTGGTCTATGACGTATTGAAGAAATTGAAGACGTTGCGGCAAAGCTTGAAAGAAATAATCATGCCGAAGTTTAATTGGTGCAAGTTTATTCGTTTTCAAAGTTAATTGCATTCCGAGATCACACAGGTATGAATGCGTATAATTAATGGTGCTCATATTTATTTTTATAAAAGATAAGGATGTAATTTTATAAAGAAAAAATGTATTAAAATGTTTCTAAAAGTGTTTTAAATGTTTACACTACGCTTTATTCTGATAAGCTCGAAATAAAGTTTTACTTATTTGGATCTCCGTTAAAAGAGACGTTTTAAACAAAAAGTCAAAAAGTCAAACTGACACTCGGGCTCATTCAAACGACAAGCAGTCTCGTTCAAACGAGATGCTTATGTCGCGTGAACAACGTGGCTATGTCGTTCGAACGACGTAATTTTCGAGGCGGCATTTAATTCTTATTTAAAGCGTGTTTTTGTCAGAATTAAATATGTGTGCATCTTGAAAAAACAGTTTACGTTCCAGTACGAGTTTTGCACATATTTTCTAAGGTTTAAAAAGTTTAAACACATCCTTAGAGTTTGTAAAGATCCGAGATATCATTAGTTTATTGTAACACCCCGCCCGCCCGGGGAGAGCGAACGGAGCGCTAATGCGATAAAATAAATCCAAATCCACAAGTGACAAGGTATAGAGCATCTAAATAAACCCACAATAATATAAATCCACTAATCTCAATCTCTTCAATTACAACAAGTCTCTCGAATTAAAATTACAACTATCTAACTCGAATAAAAATACAAATCTCCAAATCTCTATACATCAAAATAATAAAAATCTTTCCCAAACAATCCTCGTTAAAATCAATCTCCATAGCACCCCAAAATCCACGCTAACCTGCCACTAAAATAAAATATGGGAAAGTACACAATACGACAGGAATTATGCTCAACAATTACGGATTAGCAACGAAAAAAACATAACAACACGAGTACGAATATTCAAATCAAAATGCAAATCTCAATACCATTTCATCATTATAATTTTTCAACAACACATCAATGGGTCACCAGGCCTCACCACATCCGCATATGCTTTATCAAGCCATAGCCCGGGAATAGGTATTTTGGCGGGTTCACAACATCCGTGCCATATTAAAATCTCATGACAACGTGCTCATCAATAATATAATGATACCACATGAATCAAAATAATTTCAACAATTATTTTCCAGATTTTAATGAATTTATCAATTCAAATATGAGTTCAATTAATAAGAAATCAAAGAGAATGACACTCGCGAGATTTAAGGAGCATATTGTGTAAAACCCCATATCTCAAACCATGATGAGAAACCAAATATCACATCCTCAATATCAACTCAAAATATCTACAAAAGCTCCTCCAAGAACCTCCAACAAAATAGCCCCAAGAACACCTCTAATCTAAGGTTGGAACTCACAAATCTCAAGGGCCAATGTGTATATAAAAAGAAGAGAAATATAAAATATATTTGCTACCAAACTTTGTGCCAAAAGTATGTTAAAAGGCTTGCCCATGACTTCCTTTTATAGTGCAAAGAAATGAAAAGTTGGAATCCAAAAGACTCCTTTAAATAAGGCAAAGAAATGAAAAGTTGGAAGTCAAAACAACTCCAAGAGTTAAAAACATTTAAAAATCATTTTAAAATCTGTTTTAACTCCGTTTTCAAAACCGTTTGAAATTCTCGCATTTAAAAATAATAACCAACATATTTGAGCAATAAAAATAATTTTATCAAAAACTTTATTTTTCCTCTTTATTTTGAAAATACCCCAAAAACTATGCGGGTTATTACATTTATGTTTACGTGATCTTGCTGCACCAAGAAGATTTGTTCTATAATTGAACATTAGGGTTTTGCTGTGAAGAAAAGAGAAGGACTTCTTGTTCGACATCGTAGACGTATCAAAGCCATTCGGTGGACACCGAGACATACGTCGACGCGTGTGTTGTGGACAGGCATCGTGGAAGATTAAATTTCTGCGTGGGCACTATTGAAGAACGATAGAAGATCATAAGGAGAGTCAAGACCCATGGGGATCGAGTCATTGAGTAAGGGTAATCTGTCTTTGTAAAACCTTTGTTCATAGTGATTGTCTGGCTTGGTCCATCCAAGGTTATTTTCCAATTTTGGGTTTTTTCCTCGTACATCCGGCGTTGTGAGTATTCTTTACTTTACTTGCTTTAATCACTAGATGCATGTTTAGGATTAATCAAGATAAAAATTGTTTAAAGTAAGAATTGGTTTTTCACAACTTGGTTTGGTGCTAATAAAAAGTTGGATATTTTTTTTGGTGAAAAATTGGTTTGATTTGAAACACACATAGGGACCACCCCGTTTCTTCAAATTGGTATAAGAGCTAGAATTTTTATTTATTTATTTTGTGATCCCGTGTGTTTTTTTCTCTCATGTGTTTGTTTTTTCTCGATGGATTCTCTAAGTTTTGACAATTTACATCGTTTGAATTTAAAGTTTGCAAAACGTATTGAACTTTTGGAGAAAGAAAATTACGGTTTCAAAAATAGGATTGAATATTTGCAAACGCTTGAAATTCAAAGAGATGTTTTTCGTGAGAAGTTTAGTTCCTTGTTTAACAATTTTAATATGATAAAATTGGGCAAAAAAGAAGAGTGATGATAGAGTCCTCGTTTTAGACAAAGAGTTAGCGGATTTGATAAGTTCTAGAGTTTGTGCCGTTGAGAAAAATAATTCGATTAATGATTTTGTGGCACGAGAAAAAGCTCTTAGGGATAAGTTTTCTCACATTGAGGGGGAGTGAGATAAAATTCTAGGGGTAATTGAAAATTTAAAGGAGTTTCAAAAGTTTGAGGAGTCTAATCGTTTGCTTGAGTCGAAAGTTTTGAAGTTAAAAAATGATTTAAATGACTCGAGTAGTGATGGTAGCAGCTTATCTTTTTCTAGTGGTTCGAATGAAAAACCCAAAACCGTAGTTTGTTTTAGAGTGTCAACCACATCCGAGGGTATTAGAAAAGGTCAACCTAAAGGTCTCGTTCCTCGTCGTGTTTTCACATGTTCACATTGTGGTAGGAAAGGTCACCTTAGGAGTTTCTATTTTGATCTTAGAAAAGACCCTAGGAAGTTTAAACGTAGTGTGCCATTGGTTCCCAAAAACCACTTTGTTAGGTATACACCTGTTTGGGTTAAGAAGTCCATTTTGGAGATGCTAAATGCTTCGTTGGTTGGTTCTCACATGCATGCACACGATTCATCTCTTGCTATTTCTTATGGATAGTAGCTTACATTGTTCGTCATATGCTAGTTTTGCTTCATGATATATTCTTCCAAGTGTTATGACATGTTTATCTCTTTGTATCGTATTTTTCATTTGTTTGAGTCTTATTTGAAAAATACAAAAATATTTTGAGAAAACTTTTGAAAAACAAAAAATATTTTTCTTTTATTTGAGTCAAAATATATTTTAAAAGCGAAAAAGAATTTTCGTTTTTTTATTTTTGAGTTTACATGTTTGATGTGGCATATTGGTTTGCTTAGACCCCCCCTCCCATCGTTTCATATCCATGTGGCTAGGACATTTGGTCATTATTATCGATGCTTAGATTGATCTGAACCATTATTTATATGGGGTTGTTTCGAAGTTGATATGCATTTTGATTCGACTTTGTATATATGCCAACATTGCACATATGCACGAGTTTATATGAATGTTTGACTTCTCTTGCATATTTGAATTTGGTGAGGCGTTCTTATCTCAATCTTGTCATCTATGCGTAAGTAGACTTGAGGAGAAGTGTTCATGTAAGAACCGTTTACCGTGAGGATTTGAATTGGTACTTAATTGAAAAAATGATGAGTGATTTACGAGAAAGGGCTGCGAGAGTTCAAAATTAACTTGTCCTGAAAGTCACCGTTTAAAAGAGCCCAAAAGAAAAATCAATATGATAAGAAAAGAGCCAAATTAGTTTAGTTCATTCCAAAGAAAATATGATATTATTGAGGGAGTTTGGATGGATTAAAAAATTTAAACGAGTTTGCACAACTAATCCTAAATGTTGAAACATTGCAATTTGACACTATTGTTTGTAGAATCGTCAAAATTCTGGATTTGTTTGCATGTAGTATATTTAGTTCATTAAGCTAACATTTTAATTGTCATATGGCTATGATAAAGTTTGATGATTTATCTCTATCAATTAGAGCTTCTTGATCGTTTCGATGTGTTAGAATTATGACTCATTTGTTGTAGTTTCATGCCTATTTATTCCATGTCCATGTTTGAGCACATCGATACCATGTGGCATGTAACTTGCATTGTTAGTTTTTATCAGTTTTTGCGTTTTGTGTTAAAAAGATTACTGTTTTAACACTGTTTTGCTGCTGTAAGGCCCTTCCACTGTGATTTTTCTGGAAATTTTTTCACTGGGCAAAAATATAACATATTTCTGGGAAACTGTGTAAGTTTGGCATGTCGCGAGATCTGGTTTGAATGACATTACCATGTCGCGCGATGTATTGTTCGAGCGACATCCTCATCTCGTTTGAGCGACGTCCCTACCTCGTTCGAACAACAACTTGCATTCTTTCTTCTGACTGGTTTGCATTCCACTGGTTTAAATTGATATTTTTTAGTACTGCTGGAAGTTTTTCTGGACTGACTGGTTTATATGGATGATATATTGTCTCATATTGATACGTTGCATATGATTCTGTTTATCACACCTGATTAGTTTGTTATATTCTTTGTGTGATTCTTATTTTACTAGGTACTTATTTGTCATTACTTGATCATATTTAGCTGGTTGTTTCACGATTATCTAGCGATTTTAAATCTCAAATTGGTTTATATTCTCATGCTAGATACTTGTGGTTTGGTTTATATTTTCACCGAATTGTCTATTCAAGACAAAAAGGGGGAGAGATGTATGTGATGTAGGGGGAGATTTGAGCATATTTTTGATTTCATATTTTACAAATTGGTATTACACATTGGTATCATTTTGTTGCTCAAATTGTTTAACAAATTATTTTTCAGAGTTTATTCATATTGGTATCTATTGTCGTTTGGTATCATTTGGATATATATATATATATATATATATATTAGTTTCATTTGTGCCTCCATACTTCACTAGGTATTTATTTGTCTGTTTCATGTGTGTAGGTATGCTTCAGTGATTCAAGATTTCAAGTCTACATCACATTCAGACAGTTCATGTTTGCCGGTGCTACATATACTAGTTTGTGTCCTGTATTTTTGATTTTGGATTTATGGGATGGGATTCAGGCGTCATACGGCTTGACGACCCAGTTCAGGCATTTCACTGGTTTAGTTTTGTCCCGGAATAGTCAAAGGGGGAGATTTGTAAGGACATAAATTTCTAATTGAGTCCCTGTATTATTTTGACTGAGTTTCATGAATAAAATCTGTGTTTGTAATATGTCATAGGGAGATTTTTTTTGTCATGATCCCACTTGGTCTATGACGTATTGAAGAAATTGAAGACGTTGTGTCAAAGCTTCAAAGAAATAATCATGCCGAAGTTTAATTGGTGCAAGTTTATTCGTCTTCAAAGTTAATTGCATTCCGAGATCACACAGATCTAAATGCGTATAATTAATAGTGCTCGGAATTATTTTTATAAAAGATAAGGATGTAATTTTATAAAGAAAAAATATTTTAAAAGTGTTTTAAATGTTTACACTACGTTTTATTCTGATTAGCTCGAAATAGAGTTTGACTTATTTGGATCTCCTTTAAAAAAGATGTTTTAAACAAAAAGTCAAACTGACACGCTGGCTCGTTGAAAGGACAAGCAATCTCGTTCAAACGAGATGCTTATGTCGTGCGAATGACGTGGCTATGTCGTTCGAACGACATAGTTTTCAAGGCGACATTTAATTCTTATCTAAAGCGTGTTTTTGTCAGAATTAAATATGTGTGCATTCTGGAAAAACAGTTTCGTTCCAGTACGAGTTTTGCACATGTTTTCTAAGGTTTAAAAAGCTTAAACACATCCTTAGAGTTTGCAAAGATTCGAGATATCATTAGTTTATGTTTACGTGATCTTGCTGCACTAAGAAGGTTTATTCTACAATTGAACATCAGGGTTTTGCTGTGAAGAAAAGAGAAGGACTTCTTGTTCGACATCGTAGATGTATAAAAGCCATTCGGTGGACACCGAGACATACGTCGACGTGTGTGTTGTGGACAGGTATCGTGGAAGATAGAATTTATGCATGGGCACTATTGAAGAACTATAGAAGATCAGAAGGAGCGTCAAGACCCGTGGGGATCGAGTCATTGAATAAGGCTAATCTGTCTTTGTAAAACCTTTGTTCATAGTGATTGTCTGGCTTGGGCTGTCCGAGGTTATTTTCCAATTTTGGGTTTTTTCCTCGTACATCCGGCGTTGTGAGTATTCTTTACTTTACTTGCTTTAATCACTAGATGCATGTTTAGGATTAATCAAGATAAAAATTGTTTAAAGTAAGAATTATTTTTTCACAACTTGGTTTGGTTCTAATTAAAAGTTGAACAATTTTTTTGGTGAAAAATTGGTTTGATTTGAAACACACATAGGGACCACCCCGTTTCTTCAAGGACTCTTCTAAATGTCCCATGACTTATATATATTATGAGTCTTTGAAGCTAAAATTTTGAATTTCGAATATAAAAACCAATATATTCAATTATTAAAAATAATGAAATCCATAATTTTATTTTTCTCCGATTTCCAAAATAAATTAAAAAATTCCCATTTTAAAAAAATCCTGGTTGTTACGGTGACCTCACATGTCACTCGCAAAATATCCCAAGCCTCCTTAGCCAATTCACAATTTATAATATGGTTATATTCTTGAGTGCTGACGGGTACGAACAAAGCATTCAAAGAAATGGAATTGTAGTTTTAATTTACGAACTCTCCACCGGTCCTGAAAATTCTCACTTTCTTCACCGTCACGCCATCCCCTTTTATCATATGATTAATCCAACCTTTTTCTATTCTCATCCGCAATCTTTTGGGTTTAGTTCTCCAATGCGTTCTCATTTTCACCTTCCAATTACCATAATTTGATTCGTTAAAATAAAGTGGTCTATTACCTACTATCACAATAATGATCCATCTCATCCATAACATAACACTACTCATAAGTAAATGAGGTTTATGAGCAACGAACACACAAAAAAACAAGATCAACTCATATCTCGTGAATGAAAAAATAAGAACAATTGCTCTAATACCAATTGAGGATATGTACGTTGAATACAAGTGTTTGTGTGCGTTCAATACAAGTGTTCAGCCCTAAGCAAAACCTAGAGGAGGTGAAAGTATTAATTTGAAGACATGATAATTATTTGACAATTTTAATTTTGCTTCAAATTTTAATCGATCTAGAAGGTGTTATAATTAAGTGTTGTGATCTTAGATCAACAAATTAATGAACAAATTTAGGCAAAACTTAGGACAATTCACTAAATTCAAAAACATGAATTTAATTTTAATGAATTATCTATTAGAGATCGAAGTGTTGTGTGTGATGTAAGTTATCCAATTAACATTCAACACAAAAAGGCAATTCATAAGACGAATTTATAAGGAAAGCCCCTATATAGGGGTAAAAGAGTTTTGTAAAAATCAAGAACGTACCACTCACTCATGCACTAACGGGTTATTACCCATGAACTTTAGACTTTCCTCATTGACATAAGAAATTCACCTTAATATCCATAAAGTGGACCAGGAAGTACATTCTCCTTAGTGGAATCACTCCATGCTCTAATATCTCAAATATAATGAAACACCTCCAATTTTTGATATACGAGTATTAATCTACAACTCAAATGTGGAATAGTTCGAATTGAATTTGTCTAGCATTGATATCAATAAAATCACTCTCAATTCTCTCTCAAATATATAAATCAAGTATATATATATATATATACAAATACACATCTAAGAATATTTTCAAGGTTACGAGATTTATTTTCAAGGTTACGAGATTTTACCTTGCTTTTCAATTTATAACTTTCTCTCGATTTATAACTTTCTCTCGATTTGAAGGGACAAGGGAATTTGAAAATTGAAAAGCAAGGTAAAATCTCGTAACCTTGAAAATAAATCTCGTAACCTTGAAAATATTCTTAGATGTGTATTTGTGTATATATATATATATATATAACTTTCTCTTGATTTGAAGGGACAAGGGAATTTGAAAATTAAAAAGCAAGGTAAAATCTCTTAACCTTGAAAATATTCTTAGATGTGTATTTGACTTATAAGGTTTTCAGATATTTTGAAAAGGGATGTAAATGGATCTATCTATATGATTTTTCAAAAACTTCTGCTCCATCATGCGCACAATTTCAAATAGGGATCTGAAAGGTGCATAGCCTTACGCGTAGGTCAAATCATGACTGTTTGAGAGGTTTTGTGTGCATGGGTTCAAAATGAACTGTGCATGCGATTTGAAGCCAAATCAAATAGACTTCAAACAAAGTACTTTTTAAAATCAGATTTAATTTCCCAAATGGTTTACACAAGACATTTAAGAGACAAGTTCACAGGTTCAGCGTGTTAAAAACACATTTGAAAATTTTGCAAGTGTGTATTGCCAAATAGTTCAATCACAAAATTATCAAATGATACATCTTCGAAGTGCGGCAAGTGAAAGTCTTATGTTGTAGAGTATCTTTGGTAGATCTTCAAAGCTAAAAAGCCCATACAGTCTAATAAACAAGATTCACTTTATGATTCAAGCCTATGTATCTCAAATTACTTAACGACTCAATGCTTTGACAGAAAATTAAGCCAACGTTTATATAATATAAATGTTTACAGTTTCATTATTTCTTTGACAAAAAATAGAATAACCTACCCACATCTATTTTAACAAACAGTAATGGATATCATTTAGTATGTACTACCATAATGGTAAAAAAATTCTCATCATAGTTACCCTCATATCAATATTTATCAAGCATGTAATCACATTCACAAATTTATTCCTTCGTATACTTAACGCATTTTTAGTTTAATGATGCAAAAATTTCAATATAAAATAGTGAATAAAATACCATCACTAATCATTCAATCGATCAATGTACTATCACCAACTAAAGTAAACTATGTTCAAGGTCATAGAGCCATATTTCATCACATAAGATGTGGCAAACTCTTTGACACTGCGTAAATTAAGTTAAATGATATGTTAGTTTTATGTCAAGTAGTCCATAATAATTACCACAAAATATAAGAACATTTGTGTGACAATTTTGTCCATAGAAAATTTTGATGTTATTAGGTACTAAGCTCTAATTTTTTACGGGGCTTTTTTTTACTTATCTCTGTTATAATGCCGTATTTTGATATAACCCCCCCCCCCCCCCCCAGTATTCAAAAAAATAGACATAAACCCTCTGATTATAACACTATTTCTTTTCCATTAAAAACTTATCCAATTCATAATTCGACTTAACCCCAGTATTTTATGGACACAAAAACCCTTATTCTTCCCACTTCGCCTTCTTCCCTAAATCAAACAACTCTTAACTGTAATTTTAAAAATCCTAAACATTAGGGAAAATGGAAACCAAATCAAAGTCTTTATAAATAAAAGATTTAAAAAAATGGTCTTCTTACCAGCCAAAACCAGTGTAGTTTACCGGGACTGTGAGCACCATTAACAAATGTAAAATCCTCCACCAAGGTGATAAAGGTGTATGTTTGAGATAATGCCTTAGATTTAGGTTTTATTTTTGTTACTGAGAAACATTAAAGGACAATAAAACTAAGAAATGAAGGGATTGTTTACTGACTTTCAAATCCTACTTTAATTTGAAACCTTTCAAATCTAGCCACACATTTAATTTATAAATTTATTTTGAAAGATTTTCCTCTATGAAACCTCTTACGTGTTAAACCATCATAACCACTAAACTTGTACCCACAATGTGTCACCCACTCTCGATTTTTCAATAATTATCTTCCAGATTTTTGGGGGGGATATTTTTATTTTGTGGGGGTTTGGCTAAGTATATTAACTAGGATTTTATCTTTTTTCAATAGAGGATATTAAAGAAATGCTTCACTATGTTGTTGATTCGTCTTGTCATTGGTTATGAAATGGGTAAGCTTAGATCCATCCACATATCCTTGATTTGTATACCCTTGATTTGGTTTTCATTTTTCATAGTGATTAGGATTTTTAAAATTAAGGTTAAGAGTTGTTGGATTTGGGGAAGTAAATGAAGTGGGAAGAAGAATGGTATTTTTGTCCATAAAATATAGGGGTTAAGCGAAAATATGAATTAGAGTAGTTTTTAACGAAAAAGTAACGATGTTAGAATTTGGTGGCTTATGTACAATTTTAAAATATTGTTGGGATTCTGTCAGAGCTTTATTAGAGGGGTTAAGTAAAATATCCCTTTTATATAATTTAATCTTATTTATATATGACATTATCCGAGTCATTCTTTGACGCCAAATCCTTGATGCTTATCATATTGATGTTTGCTATAGGATTCATTCTTATTTTTTAGAAGATAACCTCTAGTCACGCTAGATGCGTACATCGATAACAATGATACTGCATGTGCTTTGGGGATAATAAAGAACATAGGCAATCAACAGAGATTAGATGATGTCTAAAGTGAGTTGAAAATAAGGGCTCCCCAAAACTTTTATGAATACTATGTCCAACATCATAACATTAAGTATGAAATTGCATGGACTTCAATATTATTAGTTTGGGATTCATGTAGTTAATTTGGTTTGCCGATAATTTTAATATTATTAGTTTTAAATTGATGATTTAGTTAGTTAGTTCTATAATTGAATTATCTAACATATTCGAAACATGTACAAGGTTATTTTTTGAAACGAACAAATCCAAATTAATATTTTAATTAAATTCATCACGCGTCATGGACATCACCCGTGATAAATTTATTCGGAGTCACAGTGTGGCCACGATCATAAATCGTCACTTTTGGGTTAGTATTGGGTCACACTTTTTGGTTATAACTAATTATAATATTGTAAAGGTCGTTATCACGGGTCGAGATCGTGATTATGCATTTATTGGTCACAATCTCAAATAGTGACTTTTTCCCAAAATTGAGGTTTTGGATGGGTTCGTGACTAATATCTATGGTCATAGTTGTTATCTATGACTCGAAAAATAGTTATACTAGATTTGTCATGGGTCTGGACGATGACAAAAAAATATTTGTCACGGGCATGGACCGTGACAATTTCAAATTTTTGGTGTAGTGATGGGCTATAGAAGTAGATAGGAAATTCTAATATCATTCCCTCTTTCTTCCCTTAGGAAGATGACTTGGTCGACATGTTAATATCATCTGACCTAACTCTTGAATAATGGTTTAATGCAAGGTACAACGCCTGCACCCCTATAGCCACACAATTTATTTAGTTACTATGAACTCAAACTCTACCTTCGCATACCGAACACCATGAAGCCCTCACTAGAAATTACACCTCAGACTAGGGCCCGAGACACAATCTCTCAACTGCAACGAGATTACCAATGGAAGGAAGAAACCCACTAGAACTTTTTGTAACCCTCTCACAAGACATCCCTTACATTGATCCCATGTTGGACATGACCATATACACCATCGATCCACTCAAGGTATATAAATCCAAGACTAGCGGACTCCACTTGCTCAAGACAGGCTACTCCCCTTTGGTAAAACCGAACCCATCTTATCACCGTAATCATCGGAGAAACACCTCTAAATAAATATACTTTTGTTAGATGCATGCTGAAACTCGTTGTCCAGAAACCCGTTGAGTGTATCCTTTTGAAAATTGAGTCCCCCCTTATCCTCTCTACTAATGTATACCTATATAAAGAAGACTTATCTACCATTATTAATATTTCCCTTCCTACCTTGATGGCATAATAAATTGTGATTTATAGTACTTTCTCTCGTGTATTGCATGTGATGGTTATAAATCCAACAATGGATCAGATCTCACATGTAATAATGACGACTCTACAAATCTAAAATAATTAAAACACCTAAAAAACTATATCAATGTTAAAACAACCTTATGTATCCTAATGAGGACGACACAACCAACATAAATTTGGGCACCTTGAAAACCCCAAACACCTATGAATAGGGCCTTCTATAAGAAAAAAATGAATAAGATGAACTAATTGACCTTCTTACCACATTCGTTGACTTGTTCTCATGGTCATATGGCAAAATATCCGAAATCGATCCTACAATTATTATGCAAGAGTTCCCAACTATCACGGACACAAAACTAGTAAAAAATTCCTATGAAAGTTAATACTGAATTTGTCATTAAAAGATAAGGAAAAAGTCGATAAATAACTTAGTTTCAGGTTTGTTCAAATAGTGGAATACCCTATGTGGCTTTTCAAAATACTACTCATGCCTATGGGTAATGGCTAGGAATGAATGCGCGTGGACTACAAAGATGTCAACAGGGCTTACCCTAAAGATTACTTTACCCTTTGTGGTCCTCAATACTAAGAAGGTTGCTAAATTTATATGTCATAACACTATATGCGACTTCGGTGTCCCCCATGATTTTTTCTCTAACAGCGGTCCCACTTTGAAAAGGAATTCTCAAATATCTTAAATGAATACAAGATCATTCTGCATAAGTCTTCCCTGTATATACCCGGACTAGTGAACCTATTGAGGCCGCTACAAAAACATTAAGAACATCACCAGTAAGATGATAGAGGCTATAATAACTGTTTAGATAAAAAAATACCCATTTTGGGGGCTACCATGCTATAAAAGAAAATCAATAGGGGTTAACCATTATTCACTAGTTTTTGGCATGGAAGAAATTCTACCGATAGATCTTGAGATACCGTTATTAAGGGTCATGATCGAAAGCCAGGATGCAGAGACTGATTGGGCATAAGCCCAGTATAACAAATTATTCGTGCTTGATGAGAGATGGCCCAATTGTTTTTATATATTATAACTAGGGATACCAACGGCGTGTCACCTGAGAACTATATAAAAATGTGAGTGGATAAAACATATAGGAAGGTAATCAAGTCTTGGAAGAAAATCTCAAACCCGCTCGGACTCCCAGGGGAAAATTCCCACCCAACTGGGGAGTCCTTACATAGTCACCAAAATAAACACTGGCTGGGCGGCTACCCTAGCTGACCTTGAAGACAATAGCAATCGATATATTTTGTTATTATGAGTGATCAGGCCTCAATATGTCAATTGTTAGAAGTAAAATACCTTTCTTAGCATGTGAAAAAAATATGAGACATTTAGAAAAATTTCCACAAAATATAATTTGAAATAATAAAATAATAATTAAACCATTCACCATAACAAGATCCATCATCGTGCTAAAATTCCAATAATATTTAACTCAAATGGAATAATGTCATCAACATAATCTATCTAAATAAAACTATAAACCAATTGTGTTGTAAAATAACTCACTAAATCCTAATATATTGTCTCATAAATAAACTAACTAAAGTGGAAAATGAACTATGCAATAAAGTAAATCTCCAACTGTAAGTATGTTAATCTACAAAACTATGCAGTTACTTAGTAACATTTCATGAAAGGTTAGTAAGGAACAATGGGTTATAGCCCATAATGATAATGTCAACTACTCTTCCCAAATAGGAACGTAAACTAAGTCATAAAAATTATAAAAGATAAATATCGCAATAGAACATTTTAATAACAATAAGCAATATAAATAATGACGTGAGTAAAGTAAAACAACTAAATAACCCAATGCGAGTAAAATAAGCTAAACACACTACACACTACCCACTTTCCAATTATGTTTCTTTCAATATTTATTAATATATTTTCATTAATTTCCAATTTTATTTATTATTAAGGGTCACACTACTATAGCTAGCTTGTCTTCTATACTACCCCTCACATACCATAGTGCGCCAACCATCTCATCACATCAATTTCACGTACATAATTATATCCCGATGACCCCTAATGTTATCCCACACATACCATGATGTACCTTGCATAATTATTGTCACTATATTTGGAGTTACCTATGTCTCGCACTTATTATAGCTAGGCAATAGTAGACACCACAAATACTATAATGCAAATATAAAAACCATTAATGTAGCTAGTTTTCTTAGGTCCCAAGGTTTAATACACATTATAATGTACAGTCAACACTAGAACCTATATATACAGTAACACCCACATAAATTCATCAAAATAACAAAGCCAATATAGGTCCCTCTCATACAGTGTGTTTTTTAGCTTGTTTAGTTTGCATATTTTTATTGTGTATGAGTGTGTAAAGCAAGGCCATGGTCTTGCTAACTAGTTTATTATCTTATCCTATGATTCATTGCTTCATTCAAGAAGACTTTATAACGAGTGCTAACTAAGTTTATAGATGAAATGAATTATAAATAAGGATAGGTTGGAAAGGGATAACTAAACGTGCAACAATATTTGAAGTAATTGAAATATTATAGTAAAACAATCTAACACTAAAGACATAAAAGTATTTTAGTACCAAAGAAAGTTAAGCAATATAAACTAAGGAATATAAAGCAGATTAAAAATAAGATATGTAAATGTAATTTAAAACTAAGGTAAAGGAAATTCGTATTACACTCAACGAGGATTACAGTAAGTCTACCTTATAAACTACTTTAAAGAAAAAATTAAAAAAAAATAATAACATAAAAGTAAAAGGAAAAGGAAATGTGTAAAAAAGGGAAGAGGGTTTTTACGATTAGGTTATCCTCCTTTGATCATCTTTGACTTTCTTATTTATAGAAAACTTGTCCTTGCAAATTCCCTTCCAACTGGTGGGTGATTTCACATTTAAATTTTCCCGCCTCGGTACAGTTACACCCAAATTAGTCATATATATGTGTTTATCCTATGTTTAGTGCATTGACTAGTAAATCTTGATGCATGTTCTATTATGTATTGATTCCCATCTCCTGAAAAAAAGAAAGAAAGTTGGGAAGTTGAAACCCTTAAGGAGTTTAATATATCTATCCATTCGAGATATGTATTTCTATACATTGGAGTCTGCAACCCCCCATTACACTGGTCATATATTTTGATTATGAGATCCACTATAGCATTCCTCCAAACCCCCTGGTAGTTTCTTATTTGGTTGAGTAACTCCTTGGTTTCTTATTGATTTTAGTTGCACCAATGAAGATGCATTTTTTTATGTTAGGTAAGGCATTGGTTGAGGATCTTAAGGATTTTATTTGTCATCCCTTCAAAAAGGTTCATTACTAAACCTCCTATTATTTCCCAACCTCCTAGGTTCATATTCAATCATTGGATTAGTAACCACTCTAGAGTCCGAAACCTCAGGAAAACTTATAGTGGGCTCATTAAAGTATGCTATAAACCTATTCACTTATGGGACAAGCATTCTTCCCATCGGGATATTATATCCCACCTATTGCTAAGTTCCATAAATTCCCAAACTCCCTGCTGGGTTGTTTATACCGAAAACAACATTTCTGGAATGGTTTTCTATTCTTAAGTTTGAACCAAAGTTGGTTTCACAATTATTGGGTTTGTAATAAATGGGGTGAAGACTAAAAGGTTGTGTGGTCGTGTATACATAACTACGTGGTATAAAACTCTCGTCATTTGGTATCTTAGTGGTTAGTGGAGATAACCTATCAGTTACTACCGAGATCATTCATTAATATTTCACATTATATTACCAAGATGATTAAACACCGAATTTAATTAATCCATTATTTATTCTTGGGTGTTTCAAGACATACATACAATAGACGTTACACTTGGATTTTTGGACCTTGAAGTCGTTATCCTATTTAGTTATTGGTTTGACGAGTGTGGTCTTATTCCTTAACCAGTTTCAACAAATATTAGATATAACGTGGTGTTAGGTTGGCTCGTAAAAGCCAACTTAACCAATATATTTTGTTCCATTATCACTCATTCGTATCCTAGCCATGATAAACACTTATATAGCACTATCATACCACTGGGTACCTGAAATATATGTCTCCATGTTTTTTTTGTATATTTTTATTGTGTGAAAGCATGCTAGGCAAGGTTATGGTCTTGCTAACTAGTTGATTATCTTAGCCTGCAATAATTAGTAAAACCTTTTAATGCTTCAATTAAGAACAATTTCTAGTAAGTGCCAACTACGTTTGTAAATTGAATAAAATATAACTGAGGATAGGTTGAAAATGGAAAACTAAAAGTGCGACCAATATTCGAAGAGATTAAAACAGTAGAGTAACTAATCTAAAACTAAAAACAAAAAGTATTTTAAAACAAAATAAACTAGAGCAACATAAACTAAGGAATGCAAAGAAGATTAAAACTAGGAAACATAAATACAATTTAAAACTAAGGCAAAGGAAATTGTTATTCAACTGAACAAGGATTACAGTAAGTCTACCTTACAAACTACTTAGAAGAAGAAAATGAAATAAAAAGAAAGGGGAAAACACTACACCAAAAATAGGAATCTGGCATGGTTTAAAATTGTGCCAGATCAAATCTGGCACGATTTTGAATTGTACCAGAATCAGGTGTTCCAAAATGGCCATTTTTTTCTGGCATGGCTCAAAAGTGTGCCAGATTTGACCAAACAGGAACACTTCTGGCACACTTTTAAACCGTGCCAGAATTTGATATTTCTGGCACACTTTTGGCACAGTTTTGAACTGTGCCAGATTGAGCACAGTTTGAAAAACTTTTGGCACGATTTTGAACTGTGCCAAATTTTTTATAAAAAGAAAAAAAAATTAATTATTTGAAAATAAGAAAATTCATAAATTGCAAATCTTGCACGTTGTTGATAAACTAATATTCATAAAAACTTCAAAATATTACAAGTCTTTAGTAGTTCACAGACTAAAAAAAAATTGGGCACAATTTCCTCTATTTTCTGCACATTCTAAAACCTGCTAATATAAAACCTGGATAACATACAGCTCGCACGACCATAAAATATAAAAAATAAAATTACAAAAGCCCGCACGGCTATAAAAGTTTACAATAAAACTACAAAAGCCCGCACGACCATAACAAAAAAAAATAGAATCATGAATAAACCCCTTGTTGTAAACCATTGAGTTCTCCGTGTGTTCCCCGTGAATAAATGCTAATGATAAAATGTTATCCTGCAAAAAAAAATAGGATACAAAAAAGATACGATATTAGTAACCAAGAAATTTATAAAAAAAACTTACTCAAACTAAAAAATTACATATAGGAGTGGAAATTATCGTCATATGCTCAAATCGGGAGACCCGGGACAACGTGGTCAGTTCATATGAGTTATATTGGTCCCGTGCAAGGTGTTCGTGCCTCTTACGGGGCCGTTTGTGGACTGGTTTTAGTTTTCACTCTCAAACGTCTTGTTTTCAAGCATAATCAACGTATTTTGAAATTTTCATCATATTCTCAAATCGGGAGACTCGGGGACTACGCGGTCAGTTCGTATGAGTGACATTGGTCACGTACGAGGTGCTCGTGCCTCTTACGGGGCCGTTTGGGGGCTGGTTTGGGTTTTCACCCTCAAACGGCTTGTTTTCAAGCCTAATTTACATATTTTGAAATTATCGTCATCATCTCAAATCGGGAGGCTCACGGCTATGCGGTCAGTTCGTACAAGTTACATTGGTCCTGTGCGAGGTGTTCGTGCCTCTTATAGGGTCGTTTGTGGGCTAGTTTGGGTTTTCACCCTTCAACGGCTTATTCTCAAGCCAAATTAACATATTTTGAAATTATGGTTATATTCTCAAACCGGGAGACCCACGATTATGCGGTTAGTTCGTACAAGTTACATTGGTCCCGTGTGAGGTGTTAGTGCCTCTTATGGGGCCGTTTGGGGGATGATTTGAGTTTTCACCCTTCAACGGCTTGTTTTCAAGACAAATCAACATATTTTGAAATTATCATCATATTCTCAAACCGGGTCACCCGCGACAACGCGGTCAGTTCGTACAAGTTACATTGGTACCGTGCGAGGTGTTCGTGCCTCTTACGGGGTTGTTTGGGGGCTGGTTTGAGTTTTTACCCTTCAACGGCTTATTTTTAAGTTTAAGTGTTGATTTTTGAAAATTATCACCATATTCTCAAACCGAGAGACCCGGGACTACACGGTCAGTTCCTATAAGTTAAATTGGTACCGAGCTAGGTGTTCATGTCTCTTACGGGGCCGTTTGGGGGTTGGTTTAGGATATCACCCTTTAACGGCTTATTTTCAAGACAAATCGACATACTTTGAAATTATCGTCATATTCTCAAATCAAGAGACCCGCGACTACGCAGTCATTTTGAACAAGTTACATTGGTCTCGTGCGAGGTGTTCGTGACTCTTAAGGGGTCATTTGGGGGCTGATTTGGGTTTTCACCCTTTAACGACTTGTTTTCAACCCTAATCTACATGTTCTGAAATTATCATCATCATCTCAAATCGGGAGTCCTGCAACTATGCGATCAGTTCTTATAAGTTACATTGGTCCCGTGCGAGGTTTTCGTGCCTCTTACGGGGACATTTGGGGGATGGTTTGAGTTTTCACCCTTCAACGACTTGTTTCAAGCAAAATCGACATATTTTGAAATTATCGTCATATTCTTAAACTGGGCGACCCGCGACTATGCAGTCAGTTAGTACAAGTTACATTGGTCCCGTGCGAGGTGTTCGTGCCTCTTACGGGGTCGTTTAGGGGCTGGTTTGGATTTTCACCCTTCAACGGCTTATTTTTAACTCTAAGTGTTGATTTTTGCAAATTATCATCATATTCTCGAACCGGGAGACCCATGACTACGCGGTCAGTTCATACAAGTTACATTGGTCCCGAGCTAGGTGTTTGTACCTCTTACAGGGCCGTTTGGGGACTGGTTTAGATTATCACCCTTTAACGGCTTATTTTCAAGCTAAATCGACATATTTTGAAAATATCATCATATTCTCAATTCGGGAGACCCGCGACTATGTGGTCAGTTTGTACAAGTTACATTGGTCCCGTGCGAGGTGTTCATTCCTCTTACGGGGTCGTTTGGGGTCTGGTTTAGGTTTTCACCCTTCAACAACTTGTTTTCAAGCCTAATCTACATGTTTTGAAATTATTATCATCATCTAAAACCGGGAGGCCCGCGACTACGCGATCAGTTCGTACAAGTTACATTGGTCCCGTGCGAGGTGTTCGTGCCTCTTATGGGGTCATTTGGGGGGCAAGTTTGGGTTTTCACCCTTTAACGACTTGTTTTCAAGTCAAATCGACATATTTTGAAATTATCGTCATATTCTCAAACTGGGAGGACCGCGACTACGTGGTCAGTTCGTACAAGTTACATTAGTCCCGTGCGAGGTGTTCGTGCGTCTTACGAGGTCGTTTAAAGGATGGTTTGTTTTTTGACTCTTCAATGACTTATTTTTAATCCTAATCTACATGTTTTGAAATTATCATCATCATCTCAAACCAGAAGGCCCGCGACTACGCGGTTAGTTCGTACAAGTTACATTGGTCCCGTGCGAGGTGTTCGTGCCTCTTATGGGGCTGTTTGGGGGTTCGTTTAGGTTTTCACCCTTCAACAGCTTGTTTTCAAGCCAAATCGAAATATTTTGAAATTTTCATCATATTCTCAAATCGGGAGGCCCGCAACTATGCGATCAGTTCGTACAAGTTACATTGGTCCCGTGCGAGGTGTTCGTGCCTCTTACGGGACCGTTTGGGGGCTGGTTTGGGTTTTCACCCTTTAACGGCTTGTTTTCAAGCCAAATCGACATATTTTAAAATTATCATCATTATCTCAAATCGGAAGGCCCGCGACTACACGGTATTTTTATACAAGTTACATTGGCCCCGTGCGAGGTGTTCGTGCCTCTTACAGGGTCGTTTGGGGCTCGTTTGGATTTTCACCCTTTAACGACTTGTTTTTAAGTCTAAGTGTTGATTTTTGCAAATTATCATCATATTCTCAAACCGGGAGACCCGTGACTACGCGGTCAGTTCCTACATGTTACATTGGTCCTGAGCTAGGTGTTTGTGCCTCTTACGGGGCTGTTTGGGGGCTGGTTTAGGTTATCACCCCTTAACGACTTGTTTTTAAGCGAAATCGACATATTTTGAAAATATCACCATATTCTAAAACCGGGAGCCCCACGACTACACAGTTAGTTCGTAGATGTTACTTTGGTCCCGTGTGAGGTGTTCATGCCTCTTACGGGGTCATTTGGGGGATGGTTTGGGTTTTCACCCTTCAACAGCTTGTTTTCAAGCTTAATCTACATGTTGTAAAATTATCATCATCATCTCAAACCGGGAGGCCTGCGACTACGCAGTCAGTTCGTTCAAGTTACATTGGTCCCGTGTGAGGTATTCATGCCTCTTACAGGGCCATTTGGGGGCTGCTTTGGGTTTTCACCCTTCAACGGCTTATTTTTAAGCCAAATGGATATATTTTGAAATTATCGTCATACTCTCAAACCGTGAGACCCGCGACTATGCGGTCACTTCGTACAAGTTACATTGGTCCCGTGCGAGGTGTTCGTGCCTCTTACGGGGTCATTTGAGAGCTGGTTTGAGTTTTCACCCTTCAACAGATTATTTTTAAGTCTAAGTGCTGATTTTTGCAAATTATCATCATATTCTCAAACCGAGAGACCCGAGACTATGCGGTCAGTTCCTACAAGTTACATTGGTCTCGAGCTAGGTGTTTGTGCCTCTTACGGGGCCGTTTGGGGGCTGGTTTAGGTTATCACCCTTTAACGGCTTGTTTTCAAGCCAAATCAACATATTTTGAAAATATTATTATATTCTCAAACTGGGAGGGCCACAACTACGCTGTCAGTTTGTACAAGTTACATTGGTCCCGTGCGAGGTGTTCTTGCCTCTTACGGGCCCGTTTATGGGATGGTTTGGGTTTTCACCCTTCAACGGCTTGTTTTCAAGACTAATCTACATGTTTTGAAATTATCATCATCATCTCAAACCGGGAGGCCCACGACTACGCGATTAGTTTGTACAAGTTACATTGGTTCCGTGCGAGGTGTTCGTGCCTCCTACGGGGCCGTTTGGGGGGTTGGTTTGGGTTTTCACCCTTCAATAGCTTGTTTTCAAGCCAAATTGACATATTTTGAAATTATCATCATATTCTCAAACCGAGAGGCCCGCGAATACACGATCAGTTCATACAAGTTACATTGGTCCCATGCAAGGTGTTCGTGCCTCTTACGGGGCCGTTTGGGGGATGGTTTGGGTTTTCACCCTTCAACGGCTTATTTTCAAGCCTAATGTACATGTTTTCAAATTATCGTCATCATCTGAAATCGGGAGGCCCTCGATTATGCGGTTAGTTCTTACAAGTTACGTTGGTCCTGTGCGAGGTGTTCGTGCCTCTTACGGGGCCATTCGGGGGGCTGGTTTGGGTTTTTTCCATTCAACGGCTTGTTTTTCAGTCTAAGTGTTGATTTTTGCAAATTATCGTCATATTCTCAAATCGGGAGGGCCGCAACTATGTGGTCAGGTCGTACAAGTTACATTGGTCCCGTGCAAGGTGTTCATGCCTCTTACGGGGTCATTTGGGGGCTCATTTGGGTTTTCACCCTTCAACGGCTTGTTTTCAAGCCTAATCTACATGTTTTGAAATTATCCTAATCATCTCAAATCGGGAGGCTCGCGACTACGCGATCAGTTCGTACAAGTACATTGGTCCCGTGTGAGGTGTTCGTGCCTCTTACGGGGTCGTTTGGGGGGCTGGTTTGGGTTTTCACCCTTCAACGGATTGTTTTCAAGCCAAATTAACATATTTTGAAATTATCGTCATATTCTTAAACCAAGAGGCCCGCGACTATGTGGTCAGTTCGTACATGTTACATTGGTCCCGTGCAAGGTGTTCGTGCCTCTTACGGGGCCGTTAGGGGAGCTGGTTTGGGTTTTCACCCTTCAACGACTTGTTTTCAAGCGAAATCGACATATTTGAAATTATCATCATCATCTCAAACCATGAGGCCCGCGACTACGCGGTCAGTTCGTACAGGTTACATTGGTCCCGTGCGAGGTGTTCGTGCCTCTTACGGGGTCATTTGGGGGCTGGTTTGGGTTTTCACCCTTTAAGGGCTTGTTTTTATGCTTAATTGATATATTTTGAAATTATTGTCATATTCTCAAACCGAGAGGCCCGTGACTACGCGGTCAGTTCCTACGTGTTACATTGATTCCGTACGAGGTGTTCGTGCCTCTTTGGAGATGTTTTGGGTTTTCATCCTCTAACTATATGATTTTAATCAATTTAGAACGTTTATTGATTTTAGAAAATTTTGACATAGTTTCATTTGTGTATTCGTTAAATCCAACATGTTTTAACATTTGAATTAAACTCAATAGCAACAGCAAATTCCAAAACCAAACCGCCAGCAAATCCCTTCCACCAATTAACTAAATAAGCTCGTAAAGTAAGACATTTTATATTTCATGACAAAAAATGTACTAAAGAGGTACCAAAGTCTAATTTTGACCCTTAGCGAGACCCTTAAGTAAAAAATACTCGTAATGTAATGTATGAAATTAAAAGTATATTTTTTTATCTTAAGCTCAACTAGAAATAAAACTAGGTTTGATGCTTCACCTCACTGTCAGATTCAGAATCATTATCTCTTTGGACATAATCAACTCCTAAGCTAACGGATCAAGCACACTTTTGACCTATGTATCGTAGATGATAACAAAAATTTTGATTAACACCTAAACTCTTGATCTAATTTTGCTTTAATTTTCTCAATTATCAGTACAAATAGAAAAGAAGAGAGTTCTTAAATTCACTATTGGACTAATGAGAATATCAAATATTCGCACAAATGTAGGAAAATTGCCATTGACTAAGGAAGACCAGGTTCACCACATAATGCTTTGAGCTCAAATGATCTAGCTAACTCGTCGTTGTAACTGATTACTAATGAGAATATCTAGTTTGTTTGTCATAGCAGAGGTCTGGAATAGGCTTACATAATTTGATGAGAGATGTATGCCTCTAGAGTAGGTGTCTATAGTATTTGTAGTGTCACTGAAACATGTAAATAATAAAATAAAACATAAGATACCTCAAACTTGTGTATGACAAAGTGAACGTAAATAATGAAATAAAACATCGGTCCTAACAGTTTGTTATGATTTGAGATTCCCTAAGGTTTATCAGCAAGTAAGATTTCATCAGTAAGCACATGTTTTGTTGGTGCCATCGGCATTCACAAAAATAACTAGTCAGGAACACTGGGAGATTCTTCTTCGATCTCATTCAATTAAAATTCGATGTTATGTCATTGTTATTGCGCAAGCTAGAAATCATAATGAAAAAGAGAGAGTTACGGTGAAGCCTTAATAATAGATCAATGGGAAACTATTATTTGTTTTCTACCTGATCGGTTATCAACGAGCATTGCTGTTACAGATGTTGATTTCTCATTAATTAATTCAACACTTGAACATTACCATATGATTTTTCCCCTGCTTCTTAGACTTGGTTTTCAATTATTTGGCTTGGTCTAACTCAGTTTGACCTCTTTCGAAACAAGGAAATTCTCAATAACAAGAACTATAAAATTTCAGCAACTAATTTCAGCATATTAATTTCAAAAATAATAACAGAAACTAAAAAATTCAGCAACAATAACAATAACTAAAAAAATTCAGCAACTAAACTAATTTCAACTAAAAAATTCAGCAACTAAAAAATTCAACTTAACTAATTTCAACTAACAACTAAAAACTATTAAACTTTAAAATTAACAACTAAAAACAATTTCATATTAGATTTATTGAAAAAATAAAATACCTGATCAAATCAGGCTGATTTGAATCAAAAGGAAGGCAGGGGCAGGACAACTCTGTACTGCTTCTTTTGCAGCACCATTTGGGACTCGCGGAGACGATGAGAGGAGAGAAGAGAGGTGAGGACAGGTGCAGTCCAGGCAGGAGAGGAGCGGAGGGATGTGAGTGAGGGACAAGAGTGAGGGGAGAGAAACAAGGGCGACCGGGGATGGAGAGCGGATATGACAGCACAGTGGCACCAGAGGAAGAGTAAGCCGCGAAATGGGTTGGGTTTTTTGTTTTTTGGTGAGTGTGAGAGTGAGAACGTAAATGGGTTTTCAGCCATAGTTCCGTAGTCTTTTTGTGTGAGCGGGAGAGTGAAGGGGATGAAATTTAGATAGCTCCAAATAAAATGTCAAATAAATTTTAGTATTTATATTTTAAACAAGTGTACCTAATTTTTGCACTATTTTTAAGTGTGTCAGATTGTCATTAAACCGTGCCAGAATTTGGCACAGTTTTAAACTGTGCCAGATTTTTAATATCAAGGTGTGCCAAATTGGTGTTTTTGGTGTAATGAAAAGGAAATGGGTAAAAGAAGAAAATGTTCATCATTTTTTAGTTGTTTATTTATACAATCCTTTGCTTTGCAACTTTCGTGACAACTATTGGCTGGTTGCACATATAATTATTCCTTCCCTAGTACAATTATGTCCGAAAGCAGTTATATATATGGTTATCCCATGTACAAGGTTTTGATAGGTTTCTCCCTCTTGTCTAATAATTTGCCTTTGGCCTCTTATATTTATTGACTATAATACTGACCCATATCTACACGTCTTGATGCCTTGTTAGCAGGGAATTATATGGTGTAAACACAGTGTATCCTGTAAACGTACACCCGCACATATAACGATGCCACGACCATAAATTTCTAATTCCCATTATTTATCTTAGGTAGTTGTCATGTTCTCATTTCATTATATTAATTTCACATTAATTCACATAAGCTCCCTAATCAAATCGGGCATAAAAAACAAATCCATTCGTCGTTCTAAACCTAGATATCACCAAAATAACATGCACTTCCTCATTCCTCGCCTAGAAATCATGCAAAATCATAACCATCTCTTATTCTCGCGCTTAGGATAAAAAATAAAATAACCATGTATCTCCATATCCCATGTCTAGAGATTCCCAAAACCATAAATATTACCTAGTCCCTCCCCTAAGAAGTAACTAATAAAAAATGTGATCAACAATTTATCCCATACCTAAAAAGTATCAAATATAAATAATATAATCACTCACTAATCTAATACCTAGAAAGTATCGAACTACGAATAATATGATCAAAGTGCAACCAAAGTACAAACCTCGAGCATCCCAACAATATCATTCTTTTAGCACATGCAATTTTTATTCAATTTATATTATTTAGGCCAATGCCATAGTCTTTTATTCCATATTTGTACAAGTCCGATTTCATGTGCATTAAATCAATCTAATAAAAAGATTTACAATCTCTACAAAATATCCCAATAAGTTTTCCAAAATCAATATTCCAATTCCGTTGAGAATTACCTAATTTCAATCATAAACTAGTTTAAACATGTGATTTAACAAATTTGAGCAATATGTTATGACAATCTACCCCATAATAATCATATATACAATTTCATCAGCCATGACATATTTTCGAGATCCACATACTTTTTAATTAGGTACAATACCCAATAATAATAATAAAGTCCAATACTTTAAGCATGTGGGATTTCAAGCATTAAATCCAATTTCATAAGTTCATAAAAATATATTATAATTAGGTTATTACTTTTCCTAATTAATTTGATAATAAAATTTACAAAACATTTATATTTAATGTATAGTAAACATACATATTAATTTGCTTTATATGAGAGTATTCTAAAAAACTAATTAGTCCACAACATTCCTCTCACGAAAATATAAAACTTTCCTTATTTGGACTTCTTCAAACTTCCTCTCACGAAATCTTGTTTAATGGTTTTTGGGTGTAAACATACGAAGGTTTGTAGCTTTTTTGTAAGTCAGAATGTTTGCAAACATTAGCGGAATAAATCCTCAGCATCCATTTCTAAAATATTTAGAAACTGCCATTAAAAATCCCCTAAACAACACGCTTCACTCCCCCTATCCGCAACACGCTTCACTCCCCCTATCCGCCATAGCGGGGTACTACTTGCTATAGTGTAATTCGACCTGCTATAATGGCCCCTGAATATGCTTAAGTCACTTTCTCTCTCCTTCTTATTCGCAATTTGTTCATGATTATCAATTTCATTTATTTTAAAGATTCCATTTATTTAAAATCTTTAAATTACATGGTCAAACAAATTAATATATCAGCTTAGATCCCAAGAAAAATATAAAATACTCTAGTGTCCCTTAGGTTTATATGAAACCCCAAATTATGACTTAATCAAATAAAAATCCAAAATATTCATTTAATTAGAAAAAAATCACCAAATTGCTTTAAATTAAAAAAATTCTTGATTAATTAAAAATCCAAATCCATAAATCATTTTAATTAATTAACCCAATTAAATTTGGTTCCAAAGAGACGGTGTATTACAGAGTAATGTTCTCCTAACCTTGCAAACACGGTTGGTTAAAGAAGTTATTACCCTATCTATAAACAAGGAAGAGGCCGACGTCAATACAAAATAGATAAATAAAAAGAAAAAACTAGACAAATCAGAAATGGAGAACCATGTAGCCCCAAACACATTCCTATCCCACCAATAAAATGTCCACTTAAGACCCCAACCTTGTAAGGACAAATTTTCAATCGAGTCAATTTATTTGCACTTGTCTTAGTTCTTGGAAGAACATTCGAGTCATAGGTTAGGCTTTGTATTTTCTAACTCGTAAGCCTATAGCATGTTGGATGAAGATGTAACGTCCAAGATTAAAATTGGATATACCTCGTGCTAATTTTTCTTACTAAGCTTATCTTCAAGTTTATCGAGGATCTCGTAAGGAATAGATTATTTTTTTGTATGGTCCTTGAATATTTTTTAAGGGTGTTATTTTTGAGCAAAAACATTTGGAACTATTTTCAAAATGATTTTTCAAGAAAATTATTTTCGTTTTTGAGTTCGTTTGACTGAGTTTTGCACCTCTTTAGAAAGAAAAGCTATTCGTATTGGGAAAAAGTTGAAACTCATTAGAACAAACTTAGAAACGCATTGGAATAAGCATCTAATGAACATCAAAAGAATACTCTCTATCAAATAGTGGACAACTCATTGGAAGTTTGTTAGAATGAAAAATGCTTTCTGTTTGATAAAATTGTATTCTCGTTAGAATGAAAAGTCCTTCTCGTTCGAACAGACCATGAAATCTTGTATGAATGAGTTTGTCGCCTCAAAATTAGTGTTTTCACTATTGAAGGCATGTTGAACTTGATGTTTCTTAAAGTTCCAACACCCTAGTTTTACCCTTTAAGTTTAAAGATCAAAGTTTTACATATTTATATGCTTTGAAATCTCTTTTTTGGCCTCAAAAGTTTGCTTCTCTTCATATTAATATAACTTATTTAGTGCCAAGAACTCTTGCTATTTGGTGTGTTATGCTGAGCAAACGGTGTTCTATGCTCCAATTCTATAGATGCCTATTGAGCCTCATCGATGGATACCGAGGCATGTGTGGATTTACGTGTTGTGGCAGCTTGCATGGGTGGAATCCTATGTTGCACTGTGGAGCAGAGGTTACAGATATAAGAGATTCAAGGCTTGTGAGGGCGATGAGTAGTTAAGTAATTCCACTGTCTAGTATTTGTAAAACCTTATCATAGTGATTTATTTGTCTAGGTCGTGTGAGGTTTTTTCCTTTTTGTTTTTCCTTGTACATCGACGTGTTGTGCGATTGTTACTTATTTTATTTACTTATCACCTAGATGCATGTTTTAGGTTAGAACGATAAAATTGGGCAAATTGTTTTTTCACAACAAATGTTAAAATTGGCGAACAAGTTTTATTGGTTTTAATTTGTTTAAAGTTTTGATCTCTAAAATTGCAATATATGAATTTAATTTTTGTTTATTCGGACCTTCCTTGCCTAAGCACACATTGTATATGAGCATCTTCAAATTGGTATCGAAGTGGTTTACACTAAATTATTGCATTTTGATCTCGTGTTGTTAGGCATGAATTTTGGTTATCTTGATGGCATTAAATTTATGGTGTTTTATGGGTTGAACTACACGTATCAAAAAATGCGTATGAAGTCAACAATTAAGTCGATAAGTGAGCAAGTATGAAAAGCGGTGTTAAGTGGTTGCACTCCACCTACAACTTTAATTGAAGATAATAAGATACCCAAACTTATACGATTATGGAGTGAGGTTGATCGTATGTTAGTAAATTAAATTTCTTGAGATTCAAACACTCTATTTTGTTCTGTCACCTCAGAGGATTCAGACGTATTATGATTTGTGAGACGACTAAAGAGGTTTGGGACCAACTCTAACTCACTTATAAGGAAAATAGTGTTGTGAAAGCTTCCAAACTCCAGAACCTCTCCACTTATTTTGAAATGTGAAGATGTTAGAGAGTGAGACCTTTGATGAGTTTTATGCTAGACTGTTCGATATTGTTAACTCATCTTTTAGCTTGGGAGAGAAGATGTTTGAAAACCCAAAAATTAAGAAAATCTTAAGGTCGTTGTCTGAAATATTTAATTTGAAAATGACGATTTTAAATTCATTGGGTACTTTAGATGCTACAAAACTTGAAAATCTTGTTTATGATTAACAAACCTATGAGCTTGACATGTTTTCATCCAAGACTGAGAAGAAGAAAGATAAAAGCATTAATTTGAAAGTCCAAAAGGAGAAAATAATTATTTTAGATGATGATTCTGATGTCGAGTCCGAGGATATGGTCATGTTAGTAAATAAATTCAAGAAATTTTTCAAGTTTTATAAGCAATCGAAAGATGTAAAAATGTTTGAAAATAACAAGTATAATAAGGCAGATCACTTCCCTAAGAATCAGAATGAGAACTTTAAGAGGGATGTGCCAAAAATATGTTATATTTGTGAAAGTTATTACCGTATGGTAGCCTAGTGTGCCACTAAACTAAGGGAGGAGGGAAAGAATCTTAAGGTGTATAAATCCACCCTTAGTGATAGTGATTGGAAGAGGGATCTGATTCCCCCCTTGAGCACAACTACACAGCGTTGTAATACCCCATACTTTTATTGATATTTATTTATGGGATTAATTAAATTAAATGTGAATTAATTAAGAATTAATCCGGATAAAATACTAATGAGATGTGAGTTGGTATTTGATTATAATGTGTATAAATGGCAAAATACATGAATATTGAAAATATTGAATTTGTCGTGAGACTGAAATACGACAATTTGGGAAATTTTGTTGGGACGCGCGTGACAGTCGCGTCAGGAACGTAATTATTTTAATTAAAAAGTGAATTTTATTTTTATTAACCGTATGGTCATTTTGAGTGCGCCAACGTGTCCGGAAGGGTCGAAATAGTCAGAAAACACTAGCCGGGAGTTTAGTTTGGGTCCCGGGGCATTTTTGGGCCATACCGGCAACTTAAAAGGGTATTTTGGTAATTTTGGAATTTTGGGATTTATGACCAACGAATTTGGGGAATTAAAAATAGGATATTTAATAAACCACTAAGCCATTACCAGCACTTAACTGATTAGAGGGCAACGGGAGTTAGAGGAGGAAGTTAGAAAAGTTCCCAAAGAGAAAACCTTAACCTCCATCTTCAACCTTTAACCTTGGGAGGAAAAGAGAGAGAGCAACCTTCATCATTCAACACCAAATTCAGAGAATAATCCAAGGCAAGTGGTTTAATTACATTAATTTCAAGCGAATGCATCTTTCATGCTTAGAAATTTATACAATTGCATTGTTTTGGGAGATTTATAAAAACCCATGGAATTGGAATTAGAAATTCATGTTTTGATAAAGAGATTGCATGTAGAATTGTTATTGGGTGATTATAATGATAGAAATACATATTTTTATGTTACAAAAACGGATTTATTAAGGGAAATTGATGACTTTAAATTTCTAGGGTTCATACTCATAAGGATTGGGGAAAATTGGGGAGATATGATAATTAAATGTGGTTTAGGAAGATTGGCCCCTATATATATGTTAAAATACGACCTAGGAAGGTTTAGTAAGTTTGAGGAATATTGAAATACTATTGGGATGATTTTTAGATGAGATTAGAGGCGAAGAAAATTGAGAAAAATGGGATAGGAAAATTCTGGGCTCGAAACTGGCATCTCGTTAGAAGACCTGCCCAGGTTGTTCGAACGAGCTTCTAACGAGATGACAATTTTCCTTCTAATGAGTTGGATATTGGTTCGATGCCTTTCGTTCGAACTAACTCTCGTTAGATGCCCCTTTCGTTCGAACGAACTCTCGTTCGAACGAGACTTCTAACGAGTTGACAGAATGGCCTTTTTGGCCTGATTTGATCTTTGGAGTTCCGTAACCTTGTTTAATCGATGTGATGACTTTCCCTTGTTAACTAATTGGTATAGTTGAGAGGTTTGGGGTATACTGGGGAGAAAATTATAAAAGAGTGGTTTGAACCAAATGAAATTTGTGGATTAGGACGCGAGTGACTAATCATGATGCGAGGATAATTAATGACTTAATTACCTATAAACCGGGGACATGTGAATCGTGTAACACTTAAAGTTGGTATGAGAATGAGAAGTATACCACTAATTAATTATGGTAACTACTAAGATGTGTGCATGCTTAGTATGTATATGAATTTTATGTGTATGACATACCTACCATACTTGCTATCACGGGAGGTTTGCGTTCGCTTAGGGCCATCTAATCTTTGAGTGCCTACGGGGGGGGGGGGGGGGGGGATATAGATTGGTTCCTCGAGGACATAGGTTAGAGAAGGACTTATTGGGAAGTTAATAAGTCTGCTGATCATGGGAGCGTAGGTATGTGCGTGACCCATGTGATGTGACTGTGTTCGCCTCCATTGTTTGTGATTTGCTATTATCTGAAAACGATTCCTGAGAGATTCGGAATGCGTGATCCTTATGTACGTGATGTACCAGGATGGATAGCAGAGTATGTGAGCACCGCAGCTTAGTCTCGGGGTGCTAGTATTGTATATTTATGATGAGTATAATATATTGTTAAATGAAGAATTGTTATATTTGAATTGTGAGAATAATTATAGTAACGTATTGAGAAGATAAAAAGTGGGATAACCTCTAGTAAATTGTATTGCTAATAATTGAGAATCCGAGTTTAAGTAAAGATCTCTATTTAATTGATAAAGTTGGAGTGTATAGTGGGAATCGAGTATAAAGGTTAAAACTTATGTCGGTTTAGTTAGATATGAGAATCACTTGAATGGGTGCGGTACGTTAGGAGTGCCCAATTAGTCGAGAGGTGAGTATTTCATGCGAGAGCACGTCCTAACATGTATTTTGCATTCATTGTTTTAATATTATTAAAGCACTTGTTATTTTTAAAATATTCTCCACTTTCGGGCTCTAACCCGTTTGCTTTGAAATCTATTTCTTTTTGTAAAAACCTTTTTAGGTGCCCAGCCACAAGGACACCATGCATAGGATTTCTATTCAGGTGACGAGCTGTAGCTGTTGTGGAAGTTATAGGGCCTTGATAGTATACGCCTCCTTTTCTAGTCTTGACTCCATATGCAGTTTCATCATTTGTAGGGCATGTCGCCCATTTCTTTTAGAGACATTTTATATTTCAGTCATTTAGACTTTGGTTTGTAATTAATACATGACGCAGACTTGTTTCTTTTATTTTCGTATTTTGAATTGTTGTGAGGAGTATTTCCTCCGGATTCATTATTATTTGTTGGTTACTCTATTGCGACTTTATTGTGGATGGTTATGTTATTCATTTATATTTCACTTATTGCATGTTAATCATATTAAAATTAAAATTTGGCAACTCACTTTTTAAATACTAGGTGGTTAGTAATCATTAAAATGTTTTCGACAGTGATGCTATTAACTGAACCAACTTGACATTTTGTATCAATTTAATAAAGGAGTAGCTATCCGGTATTTAATTAGTCGGGGTGTCACAAGCGTTCATTACATATCATGAGAGTTTAAATGACACTTCTGAGGCCAACTTTTTGAATACTAAGTGAGTTACGGTAGAGAGATGGTGGAGAAGATAATGAGGATGATGAAGAGGAAGAGTAAAAGAGTGAACTCCAAACCGCCTTCCGTGAATTGTATGCGGAAATATCAAAAGTAAATTAGGCTAACTTAAAGTTGGAAGCTAAGTTAAAATAACGTACCGAAGGAAATGATGATAATGTTTTGATTGATTATCTTAGAAAACATGAGAGGACACTTTGATAAAAGATAAAATATATTGAGGACGGTAGAGATAGTCTTCGAGATTTTATAAAGGATATGGAGAAATATATTCTTGAGATTGAGGAGTCTAGTTGTTCACTCGAGTTAAGGATTGTTGAGGTTAAATAGATAATGAGAGATTTGATTCGTGTCACATTTGATTTGGAATCTAGGTCAGAAAAGTTGGATAAAATATTAGGCAACATCTAAATCATAGATTACAAGTGTGGAATTGGCTTCGATGATCATAATGCTTTTGATAACCAAGTTAAGACCATGCATTTGAGAGAGTTGTCTATGAACTCTAGGAAATGTCAACCATTAGGTAACAACCCTCGTCATGTTTACACTTGCAATCATTACAGCCAGGAAAGTCACATTTGTAGGTTTTACTATGATCTTAAAATGGTCCTAAAAAGCCTAAAAATAGAGTTACCAAGTTTCCCAAAATTCGAGAGCATCGTATTGCACCTATATGAGTTAGGAAATCAAATTTGGAGGCGTTACATATTAGAGGTGTTGATTCTTATTTTTTTTGTACATAATACTTCTCTTGCTATATTTAATAGTTGATTGTGTTCACATGTTTGCGTATACTACCTTTTGTCCTTCATTATATATATATGTTTTCTAGTTATATGTTGATTGAGTCTTTTGTATTTTGATTTTTTATTTATTGAGTCATATTGAAAAATACAAAAAGAATTTATTTGTCTTTTGAGTTAGTTTTCAAACTCCTATTTTTGAGAATTTTAGAAAAACTGAAAAATATTTTTGTATTGCATATTTTAGTTTTACACATTCACTGTGGCCTATTGGTTTGTTTGAATCCTATTCATTTCACACTTTCCATGTGGCTAGAACATTTGCTATGATTGTCAATGCTTAGATTGTTTTAAATAATGCGTTCATGGAGTTATTTCGAACTTGATTCAAATAATGGATTCATTTAGTATATGCCTTCACACGCACATGTATGAACTTTTTGAACGTTAAATTAACATGTCATATTTGAGCTCTGGGAGATGTTCTCCCATCAATATTTTCATTTAGATATTTTGTGACTATGGAGGATTTGTTCATGTAAGAACCACTTTTCGTGAGTATAGTTGATTTTATTGAAAAATTATGAGGGTACATAGGAAAGCTCTACGAAAGGAGAAAATCTCCTTTACGAGAAATTCACAGTTAGAAAGAGCCTAATTACAAGATTAAAAGTAATATAAATAAAAATATTGCCAAGACTGACATGTTTAGTTTGTTTAATTTTCAAAAGTGATAGCTTCAAAAGAATTGAGAAAAAATAAAATATGATATATGTTTATCTTTTGAATGAGTATAATTGATGATCAACGGGGTTGCACAATGAATCCTAGTTATGTTTATTTTGTCATGACATTATTAATTTTAGAATTATTAATATTCTAGGCTTGTTTACATTGTGCTTCTTTGTTCTTTGAGTTCACGTTATCTAGTCACTTGAGGCTATATCATAGTTTGATAAAGTTTTGTGGTCAAATAGAACTCCTTGAACATATTTAATGTTTGGGTCATAATTTATTTGTATCTAGTTCACTCCCATTCATTCCATCCCACATGTTTAGAGACATAAATACTATGCTAGTGCACAAAACTGATATGTTTTGTGTTAATTTTTCATGGTTGTTTATAGCTATGTATTTGTAGTCATTTCATTAGTATTATTTGCATGTTTATATATATAATATCATTTTTGAGTCTTTGCAGTTCGTATTTAGTTCATGTTTGCCATGTTATCTATCTTTGGATTTTATTAGTCATGCTATATGATCATAATGGTATCTCTCACTATGTGCATTGAAATTTCATAACATAGTTGCCAAATTCAAATTGATATCATACTTCATTTCTTATTCGTATTGGTACCTTTTTGCATTCATATTGATGTTATTGGATCACTTTATGAACAATGTGTTCTTTTATTGCCATGTTGTGTGTTTGCTACTCTTTACACCATTGCATGATTTCTTTCCATCTTCCCCATTTCAAATTGTTATCTCATGTTCACACTTTTAGGGGGAGATTTAGTTTTTGAGTGAGTAATAGTTTTATGCTTTCTTTATTTGTCTATTCGAGAATAAAAGGGGTGAAATGTTATCTTTACTTTCATGATTAGGATATTTTAATCTTTGGCGGAGACGTCTTATCTAGCTTGATATTTTTTTAGACATTGTCAGAAATTTATTCTTATACACGTTCTATACTTATTATATTATCTTTGCATTTGAAGGTCTGGTTAAGTGTGTAAGTTTACATCACATGATAAAGTTTTTAAGTGAGGAAAGATACTCAACGTATGTGTTTATCAAGCATCTGTGCTTTTTTCTTTTGGGGTTAGGGATTGAGTCTTTTTAGAGATCTTAATGGCCCATAGTTTTTTTTGGTTTAATCCCATAATAGCCAAAGAGGGAGATTTGTGAGGACAAATTTCCAATCTAGTCAATCGCTTATAATTGGCTTGATTATAGATACAATAATCAAGTTATAGTTTAGGCTTTCTATTGTCGAACTCTTAAACCTATGACACGTTGGATGAATACGTAGCGGCCAAGATTCAAAGTGGACATACATCATGTTGTATTTTTTGTGCCAAGTATGTCTTCACGTTTAACGATGATCTCATAAGGTATGGATGACTTTTGAATATGGTCCTTGGATATTTTAAGGGTGTTTATTTTTTAGCAAAAATGTTTGGAACCATTTTTAAAATGATTTTTAAAGAAAATTATTTTTTGCTTCTGAGTTCATTAAAATTAATTTCCTACCTGTTTATCAAAGTTGCAAAGCCCTAGTTTCACCCTTTGAGTTTAAAGACCCAAGTTTACATATTCATACGCTTTGAAATCTTTTGTTTGGTCACTAAAGTTTGTTTCTCTTTATCTTACGAGAACTTTTTTAGTGCAGTGGACTCTGTACTTGTTGTTTGCTATGTTACGGTGAAGAAGTAGTATTCTGTGTTTCAATTCTGTAGATGGTTGCTGAGCCTCATCGACGAAAACTGAGGCGTGCATGTATTTATGTGTTGTGGTAGCTTGCGTGGGTGGACTCCTATGTTGCATTGTGGATGAGAGGTTAAAGATAAAAGAGCATCAAGGCTTGCGAGGGAGATGAGTTGTTGAGTAAATTTATTATCTAGTCTTTGTAAAACCTATCATAGTGATCTATTTGGGTCGTCTGAGGTTTTTCCTTTTCTGGTTTTCCTCATACATCGGCGTGTTGTGCAATTATTACTTATTTTATTAGCTTATCATCTAGATACATTTTTAGGTTAAAAAGATAAAATTGGGTAAATCTATTTTTCACAACGAAGTTTAAATTGGTGAACAAGTTTTATTGGGTTTAAATTGTTTAAAGTTTCGATCTTTATAACTAAAAAACTATAAAAACTCAATTTGTATTTGTTTGGACCATCCTTGTTTAAGCACGCACCGTATAAAGGAGCCTTATCAAACCTTTCACTTAAAGTGAGCTTAAAGCTTTGAGCTCCTAACCTATTATTGGAATAACACGTGGACTTGATTGTTTGGGATAAATATCCTCATAAAAAATCAAACAACAAAGGTATTGTAGCCTTTGACTCATATATACATAGGCAACTAGAGATATCACTCCAGGCCCAATCTAAAGAAACACAAAACACCCCACATGTGGAAACCTAATTAAATGATTGTTATGTCTTTCGTCACAAACATTAAACAATGATTAAATATATTAAAGTTTAAGTAATAAAAAGTTCTCTAAAGCATTTGGACTTCACAGAGTTCTCCTTTTTTAACTAAAACTGAAATATGCAATCAAGAGAAGCCTAATGGGAAGGACACAATATCCACTCCCCAAACTTGTAATACCCCGTATTTTTGGCGAATTAATCCGGATAAAATACTAGCGAGATGTGAGTTGGTATTTGACTATATTGAGTATATATGATGATATATGAATGTTGAATTATGAATTTGTCGTGAGATTGATATACGACAATTTGGACATTTTATTGGGACGCGTGTGACAGTCGCGTCAGGATATAATTATTTTAATTATAAAAGTAAATTTAAATTATATTAACCGTATGGTCGTTTTGAGTGCGCCAACGCGTCCGGAAGGGTCGAGATAGTCATAGAACACTAGCCGGGGGTTTAGTTTGGGTCCCGGGGTATTTTTAGGCCATACCGGCAACATAAAGGGTATTTTGGTAATTTCGTATTTTTGGGAATTAAAAGTGACGAAAATTAAGAGTTTTTATCTGATTGGGAATTGACCCACTTAACCCACTAACCAAGCCATATTAACCTAGAAGGCTACGTAGGTTATTAGAATTAGGTTTTCTAATATTTTTCCCAAAACAAACCCTAGACACCATAGCTATTGGAGAAGAAAGCTTGGAGAGAGAGAGATAGAAGGGAATTCTGCAGAAAGAGAGAGGGAACTCCTTCAAATCGTCATCAAAATCTGAGATTGAATCAAGGCAAGTGGTTTAAATTACATTTTTATGCAGTAAATGTTTCTTCCATGTTAGAAATCTTGATTATCATTCTTGTTTGGGAGATAAAGGAAAACCCATGAAATTGGAGTTGTTATTTTAATTTTGGATGTAGGTTTGCATGTAGAAACGTTATTGGAAGATTGAATTAAGAGAATTACAAATTTATGTGATATAAAAACGGATTAAATTCTGGGAATTGATGATGATAAATTCTAGGGTTTCTGTTCTTGCAAAATTGGGGAAAAGAGTAGAGACTTGTGATTTGATGATGTGTAGGAAGAATTAATCCTTTAAAATACGTTAGTATGTGACTTTAACATGTTTAGGGACGATTAGAGACCTTAAACAACTGTTAGATTGAGGTTTGGATGAGATTTGAGGTGTAGAGAAAGTGAAAAAATGAGATAGGATTTCTGGGCTTGAATCTGGTCACTCGTTAGAAGACCTACCCAGGTCGTTCGAACGAGCTCGTTCGAATGAGCTACTAACGAGTTGACAGTTTGGGGTTCTAACGAGATGGATGGTCGTTCGATAATCTCGTTCGAACGAGATCTCGTTAGATAGCCCAGTTCGTTCGAACGAAATCTCGTTCGAACAGCCTCGTTCGAACGAGACTTCTAACGAGCTGGCAGTTTAGGCCTTTTTGGCCTGTTTTGATTTTGGGAGTCCCGTAAACTTGTTCGACGATAGAGATAACATTCCTTTGATGATGTGTTGGTATACTTGGGACAATTGGGACATAATGAGGAGTAAATTATATAATTGTAGACCGAATCAAATAGACACTTTGAGTTGAGACGTGAGTGCCTACTACGACGTGAGAATAAATTATGGCGTGTATGATTACAAACCGGGATTATATAAATTTCATAAATTATAAGATGGTACGAGAATGCGATAAGTACTACAATTAAACTACGGTGATTACTAAGATGCGTGTTTACTTAGTATTGATATACGATTTGTGTGTATGACATACCTACCATACTTGCTATCACGGGAGGTTTACGTTCGCTTAGGGCCCTCTAATCCTTGTGTTGCCCGGATTTAGACTGGTTACCTCGATGAACATAGGTCAGAGAAGGAATTATTGGGATGTTAATAAGTCTGCTGATCGTGGGAGCGCAGGTATGTGCGTGACCCATGTGATGTGACTGTGTTCGCCTCCATTATTTGTGATGTTGTTATCTGTGAACTATTCCTGAGAGATTCGGAATACGTGATCCTTATGTACGTGATGTACCGGGATGGATAGCAGAGTATGTGTGCACCGCAGCTAATCTCGGGGTGCTTGTATTGTATATTTATGATGTGAATAAAATACACTTAATAAACTGGGAACTTTCTTATGGTATTGTGTGTTTAACTATGGAATAACAAAAGGGATGATCTATAATGAGTTGTATTACTTTTATGTGATAACCTGAATAACAAAAGGGATGATCTATATGATGTCACATAGCTAGTGGTTTGTGTCAATTTAGATGGGTACTTACGTTAGGAGTGCACAGTTAGACGAGAGGTGAGAATTTCATGTGAGTGCACGTCCTAACATGTACTTTGCATTTAATGTTTTAAATGTTTTTAAAGCACTTGCAGGTTTTTAAAATATCTCCACATTCGGGCTCTGACCCGTTTGCTTTCAAATCTATTTTTCTTGTAAAACCATTTTAGGTGCCCAGCCACAAGGACACCACGCATAGGATTCTCATTCCGATGATGAGTTGTAGCTGGTTGTGGAAGTTACAGAGATTTGCTTTTAGACGCTTCTACCATTTGGATTCCATATTCAGTATTCTTCAGTTGTAGGGCATGTTGCCCAAATTCTATTAGAGACATTTCCATTTCAGTTTTTCAGACTTTGGCATGTATTGATTAAGTATTCAGTATTTCCTTACTTATTTCAGTTGTGGGATTTGTTGTGAGGAGTTTTTCCTCCGGATTTATTTAAATCATGTGATGGTTATTCTATTATTTCGTTATGGTGAATGGTGATATTATTCTTGCTTTAAATCTTTTACTGCATGTTAATCAGACTTTAATTAAAATTTGACAACTTACTTTTTAAATACTAGGTGGTTAGTAATAATAAAATGTTTTCGACAGTGATGCTATTAACTGAGACAACTTGGCATTTTGATTTAATTTCATAAAGGAGTAGCTACCCGGTATTTAATTAGTCGGGGTGTTACAGGTGGTATCAGAGCATCAGGTTCTAGTTTCCTTTAGGATCTGTACGGCTATTATGTTTCCGCTAAGTTTTCTTTGATATAGAGCCCTATATATTAGGACTGTTGTACTCTTTTTGTGTATGCTTCGTTCTTCAGCTATTTTAAGTTTATAAACAGTGAACTTATAAACTTCATTTTTATTTCATATGCCTCCACGACGTGCACGACGAGTTCCCAGGGATGCAACGCCCGAACCCCAGCCCGCTCCAGTTCAGGGCATGATGAACGCCGCTGAGGTTGCAGCCATTGTAGCCCAAGCGGTAAATGTCGCAATTGCTGTAGCTCAGCAGGCACCACCTCAGGCGCCGGTTGCCGCGCCAGTACAGGCAAATGCATTCCCGTCTGCTTGGGAACGTGTACGTGACGCTTTTCAGAAAGCGCATCCGCCAGAGTTTGTAGGTAGCTCAGATGTGGTAGTCTCGAGCCAGTGGAGGAAGGATATACAGAGGCACTTGAGGATGTATGAGTGCACGGACGTTCAGAAGCAGGTGCTAGCTACTTTCAAGCTAGTTGGATCTGCGCTGCAGTGGTGGGAGTCTATTACCACCGTGGAGGAGAGGGATACTCTCACTATTCAGGACTTTTGGGTGCGGTTCGATCGCAAGTACTTTCCGTCAGCTGTTCACACGGAAATGAGGAGGAAACTGATGAATCTGAAGCAAGAGGGTAAGACCGTGGCCGAGTATGAGGCCAAGTTCACGAATCTGTTGAATATCGTTCCAGATGAGATACCGATAGAAAAGAAGAAGATTGAGAAATTCACCGACGGGTTGACATGGAGGATCCATCAGCATCTGTTAGGGAACCTTTCGTTGGCCACTTATTCTGATGTGGTTAATGCTGCTTTGTTACACTTCCAGGATCACCGCTTTCATATGGTTGAGGGCAAGAGATCGGGAGAGTCTAGCCATCAGGGCAGGACTGGAGGACATGGTACCGGTGGGGTACAATCTGTTCAGGGGCAGAGACAGGGTGAGAAGGGTTCCCAGCAGGGGGATCAGAAGAGGTTCAGATCAGGGAATTACAGGCACGGACAGGGAGGTTTCCGTCAGGGCCATCAGGGTCCAAACGACCATCAGGGCCAATAGGGGCAGAATGGGCAGCAGTTTCAGCAGGGCTAGCAGGGCCAAGGGAGGAACGGTAACGGCCACCAGGGCCGGGGATAGTAGGGGCAGAGAGGAGGGAACTTTCCAGGGAAGTGTTTTGTTTATGGCAAGACTGGCCATAAACGACATGATTGTCCTGATAGGGGCAGGGCCCCACAGCAGCAGCAGCAGGGTGCTCGCCAGGAGCCGCAGAGGCCTATGTTTTTCGCCGCTCTCTCCGCACCGCCACAGATGGCAGCATTGTCACCCATTCCAGCAGTCCCAGCTCAGCAGGGGCAGCTACAGTATGGACGTGTCTATAACGTCCACCAGGCAGCAGTTCCATAGGCACCGCCCGCGATTGAGGGTACGTTTCCTATCCATGGCACTATGGGTCGGGTATTGTTTGATACGGGGGCTACACATTGTTTTATATCTACACATTTTGCAAAAGCCTTAGAATTGTTAGCTACGGCAGAAAGCACAGTGACGTGTGTAGACTCACCATTGGGGAGTGGGTCACTTATTTTCTTTATATGCCGGGGAGTGGGGGTGGAGATTGGTGGTTTGGTATTACCTGGAGACATGTTGGTATTAGATATGCATGTGCACGATGTGATTATCGGTATGGATTGGCTCGTAGCTTATAGGGCCATAATTGATTGCTTCAGCCTGAGCATTGTTTTTGCCATTCCGGGGCAAGAGATGTTTGTAGTGGCGATGCCTCGCCCAGAGGGAGGCTCGACCGCTCATCTGTATTACATAGAGGAGGATACCTCTAAGGAGGTTGTGATTCCTTTAGATTCGATCCCAGTTGTCAGGGAGTATTCTGATGTGTTTCAGGAGATACCAGGTCTACCCCCCAGTCGAGAGATAGACTTTGTTATAGACTTATTACCAGGTACGAGACCTATAGCATGCGCACCGTACCGTATGGCTCCGGCAGAGATGCGAGAGCTACGAGATCAGATAGAGCAGCTATTAGGTTAGGGCTTTATTCGCAGGAGTACCTCACCTTGGGGCGCTCCAGTTTTGTTTGTGAAGAAGAGGGACGGTTCATAGAGATTGTGTGTGGACTACCGAGAGTTGAATAAGGTCACGATACGGAATAAGTATCCGTTGCCTCGAATCGATGACTTATTCGACCAGTTGAGAGGAGCTTCTTTCTTCTCGAAGATTGATTTGAGATCGGGATACCATCAGTTGCGTATCAGGGAGGAGGATGTCTCGAATACTGCGTTCTTGTCACGATATGGTTCTTACGAGTTTCGGGTTATGCCTTTTGGTTTGACCAACGCTCCAGCAGTGTTTATGGACTTGATGAACAGAGTGTTCAGGGATTTCCTAGATCAGTTTGTCATTGTCTTCATCGATGATATTCTGGTTTACTCCCAGACAGAGGAGGAGCACGCCGAGCATTTGAGGCAAGTTTTGCAGACACTACGTCAGAACGAGTTGTATGCAAAGTATGAGAAATGCGGGTTTTGGCTGAAGGAGGTCCAGTTTTTGGGACACATTATCTCCGACCGGGGAATATCTGTTGATCCGGGGAAGGTATCCGCGGTGAGGGAGTGTGGACAGCCCACGACACCGACTGAGATTCGTAGTTTCTTGGGCCTAGCAGGATACTACATGAGGTTTATTCGGGGATTTTTGAAGATAGCGGGTCCTTTGACACATCTGACTCGTAAGGGTGTGCCATTCATCTGGAGTGATGCCTGTCAGTTGGCATTCGATGAATTGAAGGATAAGTTGACCTCAGCACATGTGTTAGCATTGTCGAGACTGGGAGTTGAGTATTTGGTTTACACCGATGCGTGTTTGCAAGGACTTGGAGGTGTATTGCAGCAGGAGAGACAGGCCATAGCTTATGCTTCCCATAAGCTTAAGCCTCATGAGAAGAATTACCCCACGCATGATTTGGAATTGGCGGTGGTGGTATTTTCCCTACGGATTTGGAGGCACTATCTTTTGGGGGAGAAGTTCTAATTGTTCACGGACCACAAGTCCCTACAGTACCTGTTCATGCAGAAGGAGTTGAACATGCGGCAAAGGAGGGGGCTTGAGTTTGTGAAGGACTACCAGTTCGATATACAGTATCACCCAGGTAAGGCTAACGTGGTAGCAGACGCGTTGAGCCGTAGGCCAGCAGATGAGGTGGCAGGGGTGTGGAAGGCAAAGTGGAAGGAGTTGGGACACCAGGATGCAGTGTCCCGATCTTTCATGTCTGTGATGACCGTTACACCGCAGATTGTCACAAAGGTAGTACGGGCACAGGCTAAGGACTCGTTCTGTCAGGAGCAGATAGTTCGATTACTAGCAGAGGGAGCCGAGTCCTATACCGTTAGCTCAGACGGGGGATTACGCTTCAATGGGAGATTGGTGGTTCCGAAAGGGGAAGAATTACGACACGAGGTGATGACAGAGTCTCACGGCTCACGATTCGCGGTACATCCCGGAGGGGACAAAATGTACCAAGACATGAGACGGTAGTATTGGTGGAGCGGTATGAAGAAAGATATTGCTGAGTTTGTTTCGAAATGCGCCACTTGCCAGCTAGTAAAAGTGGATAACCAGAAATCGACAGGACTTCTACAGCCATTGGAGGTTCCTGTATGGATGTGGGAAAGCATATCCATGGACTTTATCACGGGGTTGCCTACGTCGCAGAGGGGTCACGACTCCGTTTGGGTAATTGTGGACAGATTGTCCAAAGTCGCTCACTTTTTACCCGTAAGGACTGACTACACTACGGGGAAGTATGCCCAGCTCTTCATTTAAGAGGTTGTGAGACTTCACGGTGTGCCCCCAAATATCGTGTCTGACAGAGACAAGATATTTGTTTCGCGGTTTTGGGAGAGTTTCCAGGAGGCCATGGTCACGGAATTGCGGTTGAGTACGGCTTATCATCCGCAGACCGATGGGCAGACAGAGCGCACAAATCAGATGTTGGAGGACATGCTACGCATGTGCATTATTGACTAGGCCTTGTCATTCCCCAGCATGTTGGTTAGAGGTGGGAGACAACAAACTACTTGGGCCGGAAGTAATTCAGGATACTTCGGCAAGGATTGAGTTGATTCGGAGTCGCATTCGGGTAGCTCAAGACCGACAGAAGAGTTATGCTGATGCGAAGAGATATTTCAGGGAGTTCCAAGTGGGGGACCAGGTTTTTCTCAGAGTATCTCCTATGAAGGGGATTATGCATTTCGGGAAGAAGGGGAAGTTGGCATCGAGGTATGTGGGGCCATTTCCTATTATTGAGCGGATTGGACCAGTTGCGTATAGACTCGGGTTACCGGAGCATTTACACCGGATTCATGATGTGTTTCATATTTCCTCGCTAAGGAAATATCTCAGGGACGATTTGGCTCATTCTCACATCGCTTTGGAGGAGATTGATTTACAACCTGATAGCTCCTACGAGGAGGGGCCGATTGCTATTTTGGATCGAAGTAAGAGGAAGCTGCGTTCAAAGATAGTTCTGGTAGTGCGTGTTCAGTGGCGACATCACAATGTCGATGAGTCCACATGGGAACGCGAGGATGAGATGCGCGAACGTTATCCAGAGTTGATTTTATCAGGTACTTTCTAGTTCCGAATTTCGGGACGAAATTCTGTTATTAGGGGGGAAGTATGTAATACCCCGTATTTTTGGCGAATTAATCCGGATAAAATACTAGCGAGATGTGAGTTGGTATTTGACTATATTGAGTATATATGATGATATATGAATGTTGAATTATGAATTTGTCGTGAGATTGATATACGGCAATTTGGACATTTTATTGGGACGCGTGTGACAGTCGCGTCAGGATATAATTATTTTAATTATAAAAGTAAATTTAAATTCTATTAACCGTATGGTCGTTTTGAGTGCGCCAACGCATCCGGAAGGGTCGAGATAGTCAGAAAACACTAGCCGGGGGTTTAGTTTGGGTCCCGGGGTATTTTTAGGCCATACCGGCAACATAAAGGGTATTTTGGTAATTTTGTATTTTTGGGAATTAAAAGTGACGAAAATTAAGATTTTTTATCTGATTGGGAATTGACCCACTTAACCCACTAACCAACCCATATTAACCTAGAAGGCTACGTAGGTTATTAGAATTAGGTTTTCTAATATTTTTCCCAAAACAAACCCTAGCCACCATAGCTATTGGAGAAGAAAGCTTGGAGAGAGAGAGATAGAAGGGAATTCTGCAGTAAGAGAGAGGGAACTCCTTCAAATCGTCATCAAAATCTGAGATTGAATCAAGGCAAGTGGTTTAAATTACATTTTTATGCAGTAAATGTTTCTTCCATGTTAGAAATCTTGATTATCATTCTTGTTTGGGAGATAAAGGAAAACCCATGAAATTGGAGTTGTTATTTTAATTTTGGATGTAGGTTTGCATGTAGAAACGTTATTGGAAGATTGAATTAAGAGAATTACAAATTTATGCGATATAAAAACGGATTAAATTCTGGGAATTGATGATGATAAATTCTAGGGTTTCTGTTCTTGCAAAATTGGGGAAAAGAGTAGAGACTTGTGATTTGATGATGTGTAGGAAGAATTAATCCTTTAAAATACGTTAGTATGTGACTTTAACATGTTTAGGGATGATTAGAGACCTTAAACAACTGTTAGATTGAGGTTTGGATGAGATTTGAGGTGTAGAGAAAGTGAAAAAATGAGATAGGATTTCTGGGCTTGAATCTGGTCACTCGTTAGAAGACCTACCCAGGTCGTTCGAACGAGCTCGTTCGAACGAGCTTTTAACGAGTTGACAGTTTGGGGTTCTAACGAGAGGGATGTTCGTTCGATAATCTCGTTCGAATGAGATCTCGTTAGATAGCCCAGTTCGTTCGAACGAAATCTCGTTCGAACAGCCTCGTTCGAACGAGACTTCTAACGAGCTGGCAGTTTAGGCCTTTTTGGCCTGTTTTGATTTTGGGAGTCCCGTAAACTTGTTCGAGGATAGATATAACATTCCTTTGATGATGTGTTGGTATACTTGGGACAATTGGGACATAATGAGGAGTAAATTATATAATTGTAGACCGAATCAAATAGACACTTTGAGTTGAGACGTGAGTGCCTACTACGACGTGAGAATAAATTATGGCGTGTATGATTACGAACCATGATTATATAAATTGCATAAATTATAAGATGGTACGAGAATGCGATAAGTACTACAATTAAACTACCGTGATTACTAAGATGCGTGTTTACTTAGTATTGATATACGATTTGTGTGTATGACATACCTACCATACTTGCTATCACGGGAGGTTTGCGTTCGCTTAGGGCCCTCTAATCCTTGTGTTGCCCGGATTTAGACTGGTTACCTCGATGAACATAGGTCAGAGAAGGACTTATTGGGATGTTAATAAGTCTGCTGATCGTGGGAGCGCAGGTATGTGCGTGACCCATGTGATGTGACTGTGTTCGCCTCCATTATTTGTGATGTTGTTATCTGTGAACTATTCTTGAGAGATTCGGAATATGTGATCCTTATGTACGTGATGTACCGGGATGGATAGCAGAGTATGTGTGCACCGCAACTAATCTCGGGGTGCTTGTATTGTATATTTATGATGTGAATAAAATACACTTAATAAACTGGGAACTTTCATATGGTATTGTGTGTTTAATTATGGAATAACAAAAGGGATGATCTATAATGAGTTGTATTACTTTTATGTGAGAACCTGAATTTACGTTAAGCCCCCTATTTAATTGCAAGCGTTATAATGTTAATGGGAACCGAGTAATAAGGGTAGAACCTATGACAGTCTAGCTAGATATGATGTCACATGGCTAGTGGTTTGTGTCAATTTAGATGGGTACTTACGTTAGGAGTGCACAGTTAGACGAGAGGTGAGAATTTCATGTGAGTGCACGTCCTAACATGTACTTTTCATTTAATGTTTTAAATGTTTTTAAAGCACTTGCAGGTTTTTAAAATATCTCCACATTCGGGCTCTGACCCGTTTGCTTTCAAATCTATTTTTCTTGTAAAACCATTTTAGGTGCCCAGCCACAAGGACACCACGCATAGGATTCTCATTCCGATGACGAGCTGTAGCTGGTTGTGGAAGTTACAGAGATTTGCTTTTAGACGCTTCTACCATTTGGATTCCATATTCAGTAATCTTCAGTTGTAGGGCATGTTGCCCAAATTCTATTAGAGACATTTCCATTTCAGTTTTTCAGACTTTGGCATGTATTGATTAAGTATTCAGTATTTCGTTACTTATTTCAGTTGTGGGATTTGTTGTGAGGAGTTTTTCCTCCGTATTTATTTAAATCATGTGATGGTTATTCTATTATTTCGTTATGGTGAATGGTGATATTATTCTTGCTTTAAATCTTTTACTGCATGTTAATCAGACTTTAATTAAAATTTGACAACTTACTTTTTAAATACTAGGTGGTTAGTAATAATAAAATGTTTTCGACAGTGATGCTATTAACTGAGCCAACTTGGCATTTTGATTTAATTTCATAAAGGAGTAGCTACCCGGTATTTAATTAGTCGGGGTGTTACAAAACCATTTACCCAGGAATAACCTTGAGCACACCGCTAAAAAACTCCCCATATGCAAGACTGGTGGAGAATAAAAAAATTACATATCCCCTTCTCAGACATTTTATCAACCACAAAAAACCATCCTTTTTGGAATAAAAGTCTCCAACAAAATAAGCACACAAAGGACTTCCTACAGACAGAAACTCGAGATCCAGACTGAGAGCAATCACCCTGCTCATAAGTGGAATCAACACCTACAGAAGGTCATCATCCATGTCAAATTAACGAAAGGGACCCTCCTCCCAAACTTTACACATTCAAGAGATACCATGACCTTAGAATATGAGGCTCCCTTTCAAACATCCCTAATGAAGAAATAGTCACAAAATAGTGAGGCACCCTTAAAATAGGCATACCTATCACTGTTTCATATTTTATTTGTTATAAAAAAGATTAGGCTTATTCAATGTGCATACTCCTCATGACACCTTGTTCAATATGTAAATTAATAGAACAAGTTGTTTACTTTACGAAGTAACCCTGATCAATTATCCTCATAAAGATTGCGATTGTTGACAAAATTATTACAACCGCACAAAACATTTTTGTAAAAAATAGCCTAAAGGGATAAAAACCCATGTTTTTATACAAAGAATCACGAGAATACTTTTACAAAAAATAATTAAGGATTTCTTATTTTCATATAAAGATCCAACATAGAAGTCAGGACATCCCCAAACTCTAAAAAAGAGATATCACACTTTTTTTGGGGGCTGGTGGTGGTGGTGGTGGTGTGTGGTGTGTGGGGGAGTACATCAAGATCACCATAAAAAGATGGAAAAAGGTCATCATAATGCATTACTTATGAGGTTCTTCACACATGCACGTCCGGATAGGAGCTCTTTGGAGGCATCTGAACCGTAACCCAAATAAGGACACTAGGTATGGGTAACACTACTAAGCTTGAAGACCTAACCCCCTCCATGTTCAGACTAGAAGGCACAATATGTGACTTAGGTCACTACTAGGAAAATTCGTCGCTACCAATTGGCGCAGTGCAAGGTGAGTGGAGGACCAATGAGTCATCACCTCCAGGAGTTGGACAATGTTGACAAAGAATTTTTGAAAACACATAAAGCATGGAAAGTGTTAAACTACTAAATAAAAAAAGAAATACAAACGTACATCGTAAAATGATAACACTAAAAATAAAATATAAAATACTCACATCGTTTGCAAATATCGCAATATTTAAGTTATTTTTGCAACCATTCCAAAAGCAATAACTCGTTGGAGAAGATTGACCACTTGGTCCTCGCCTTTACAAATCACACTAAATGCAGACCGTAAGACGTGAAAATGCATTTGGGCAGGATCATAGAACGCCCCAAAGGTGATGACGTAACTCCCCTAACTGGGGGAGTCAACGAGACACATATGGGCATTTGCCCACCCAAAGAGATCGTCCTCCCCATAGAAAAGAGAATTTGGGAATCGGGTATATCAAAATTGGATGCACTACTAACATCCATATCGATTTTGAAGTTTAAAAATACATAATACATGGTTTTTAGTGGTGGAACCAAGAGAAATGTTGCCAAACATTTGCTCAAAAAGGTAAAGAAAAAGACTCAAATGAGATCCCTTTTATAGGCAACCTTTGCGAGGTAATTGACCATGTGGATAAATAATCAACCAGGTAGCTCTTTAGAATATTAACAACACGGTCAAAAGACAACATCAACCGTGAGGTCAATTGATCAATCACATGATTATGGAACTTTTAGAGATATTTTTGCAAAATATTTTCTCAAAAGAGTTTTCTTAAGTGAAGACTCTCAAAATCAACCTTTTCATTCCCATATTACTTTATATTTTGATGAAGCGTATATGCACACGCACACTCCCCATCTATTGCATCAGTAAACACCTCAAACTTTGCCCACGTCTCATTTTCAAGGTGTGCGTAGCAAGACTATGAACCTACCATTACCAAGGTACGCCTAGGTAGATGTGACACCCTACTCAATTAAATACTGGGTGATTAATCCTTTATTAAATTAAATCATAATATCGAGTTGGTTGATTTTTAGCATCACTGTCGAAAAGTAATGTTCATATTAATCACCTATTAGTTAATTAATTTAGTGTCAAAGTAATAAATTTTTAATTTAGTAAAATCCATTTTAACAATGTAAACAATTGATCATGCAATACATTCCACAACAATGAATAATAATTAAGTTATATTACAACTAAACTAAATGTAACTAGAATAAACTTGCCTATTTAAATGTCTCAATACCATCATCCAAATAAAATTGATCATAACAATACCGACATAAGTAAATACAATGTCTGAGATAGAAATGGAATAACTAGAATTCTGGCGACATGACCTAAATGAAATAGATACTACAAAGGTATGGATCAATAGAATATAACCGTCTACTACAAAATTTGCAACTCCCATAGCATCCATAGCACGTCTAATATCCAATACTTTACGCTGGGTGTCCCTGTGGATGGACACCTAATATAAAAGATACAAGAGAGAAGAGAATATGCAAGAAAATGGGTTAGAGCCCGATTGTAAAATATTTTAAAAATAGCAAGTGCTTAACAAGTGCAATTAAGCAATTATTATGTACATGTTAGCTTCTCCGGCTCTCGCTTGAGAATCTTACCTCTCATCTAGAGTGCATGCCTAACGTACCTCATAATCCTCATAGTTGAGGTTCCCAACTACTAGTTTGAAACAAGAGTCATTATGACTCTACTTCATATCATGTCCCTATATGTCTCACGTAATACGTATGATAATTATACATTTTCATTTTTATATAATATGAACTGACTTTTCAAGGCATTAGGATTAAGTATTCACTTACTTAATTCAATTCAGATATCATTATTCTTTTACATCTACTAATTTCACACAACAGATTAAATCGCAGTATATATATAACCACACACTATTATAAATATACTAATATGGCACCTCCCAGACACAACTGCAGTGCATGCATACTTTGCTATCATGTCCGGGTACATCTCTCACTGTACAAAAGAATGTTGGTTTTGCGTCTCTCACGAACCATAAATCTCATAACACATATTGGAGACGAGCATACTCCCTAGCCAAATGGGTCACACACATACCTACGCTCCCATTCAATAGTTGAAACTATCATTCTCACCGATAGCACGTGTCTAAGGTCCTATGCTCAGGGTAAGAATCTAAAATCCCCTCAATGGGCTCATCAGGATAAGATCGTCCACAATACAAAACCTCTACCCCGATAGCAAGCAGCGTAGCTATGTCATACACAATATAAATCATCATATAGGTATTCATATCACACACACACACACACACACACACATATATATATATGTGTATATATATATATATATATATATATATATATATATTAACAATAGGGCATATGCACAACCCATATAATAAGTCCCAAACGTAGTATATTTATATCTCGAATATCCTACGTATTCATAGATTATGACTTTACTTCTTAAAGTATGTTCCCGAGCTTTTCTCAACACTTGAAGGGTATCGTTTATTCCTCATGTAAATTCAGTAGGTAAACATCTACACCCTACTGGTCCATGTCATTACAATCCCTAAATTTCCATCAATTGAATTTTTCTTCACATTAGGTTTATTCCTCGATAATCCCTAATTCAATTAAACCCTTTATTCCATCTCATAGGACTAAGCCCATACATTTACAAGGCCTACTGGTATACCCCTATACTCCTATTATTTTAAGAATTTAGTCCCATAATAAAGTCCCAAATGATCCCACAAAATAATAATCAAAAGGAAAATTTTAACCAAATCTGGGCCCATGGAATCGATTCGACCTGGTCTGAATCGATTTGCCTCTATAGGTCTGCAAATTATGCATTTGAATGATTACGGGTTTTAATCTTTTTCATCCTCAAAACCATCACCAATGATCCCAAACTCCCCATCAATCATCCCAAATGATATATCAAGGTATGTGAATGATTTCTAACATCTAAACAGTACAAAATCATCAAAAAGTTTCCATTAAATTGAGCTAATTCCATGAAAATTCAGAAAACTCTTAACTCAGCATCTTTATTCAAGAACTATCATAAATCCCAAATTTCCTCACCAATTATACCCAAATTTCGTGGAGTTTATTCTATATTCAAAAAGAGATCAATCATGGTTAAATTTCATTTCAAGGAATCAATTAAGATCATCAAAATTCACCTTTGATTCATGTAACTTTTCGGAATATCATTACTAGCCTAACATTGAAAATATACATGCTATAATTTGCAATAATTAATCATTTGCCTCAAATTCTAAGGTCTAAACCATTGGAAAATATGATTCTAGGGATGTTCCTTCTTTTTCCAATCAACCTCCGGTGGTGGTGTAAGGTGACTCTTGGCTCTTGCTCTCCTACAAAAGCCTCTTCCTCTCCTAGAAAAGTCTCTCACTCTCCCCTAAGCCTTTTCCTTTGATTTTAGGTGAATGAATATCAATTCTAAGAACTCTATACTTATATAAGACCACTACAAATTCGTATGTACTATTCACTTAATTTGACAAATGACCAAAATACCACTCTGAGGTGTCGATTTGGTCCCAAATTGACCCGATACCCAAATTAATCCCCCGGGTAGACTTTTCGGACTATTGAAACCCTTTCGGACACTTTGTCATACTCGAAATGACCATTCAGATGAAATGAAAATAAATTACTTTTCATTCCATTTAAATATAGTCCCGACACGACTCACACGCGCGTCCCGACTTATTTACCGTAATTATCATATTTATAACTCGCGATAATTTTATAAATTCATAATCATATATTACCTTTAATCACTAAGTAATATTCAACATAAATCACATATTACTTTATTCTCGAGTAATATTTAAATCCGAATTAATTTTTAATTATCCAATAATTTATTCTAATTAATCCCATTTAAAAGTCATAAAATATGGGGTGTTACATACTTCCTCCCTTATAACGAAATTTTGTCTCAAAATTTGAAAAATAAAAGCATACCTGGTAAAAATAACTCTAGGTATCGGTCGCGCATCTCATCCTCGCGCTCCCAGGTAGAATCCTCAACATTATGGTGCGGCAACTGGACATGCACAAATGAAACTACCTTCGATCTGAACCATTTCTCACTATGGTCTAAGATCTCCACCGGTCGCTCCTCATAAGGACTATCTGGATGCAAATCAACCTCCTCCAATGCAATATGAGTATGAGCCAACTCATCTCGGAGATATCGCCTCCCTGAAGAAATATGGAACACATCATGTATACGATGCAAGTGCTCCGGCAACCCAAGTCTGTAAGCTACCGATCCAACCCTCTCAATAATCAAAAATGGTCCCGCATATCTCGGCCCAAATTTCCCTTTCTTTTTGAATCTCATTATACCCTTCATAGGAGATACTCGCAATAGCACCTGATCCCCCACGCTAAACTTCCTGAAGAATCGCTTAGCATCGACGTAGCTTTTCTGTCTATCCTAGGTTACCCGAAGCCGTTGTATATCAATGCCACCATTAATATAAACATGCGTAACATATCCTCCAACATCTGGTTAGTACACTCAGTTTGCACCTTCGTAACATATCCTCCAACACTATTGTATATTAATGCTACGCAACATACATAGGTACATCTCCGCAGTCGTTGTATATTAATGCCACCATTATTTAAGCATCACGCGTATCTAAAGGTCGGTTGTGTACTCGAGTTCTAACAACCTTGGAGATGAGTGTGCACACCCCAATAACCCTCTTATTGCTGAATTTTTTGAAATAGTACTTTTTGCCATAGTCACCGTGAGTTATTGATGATGATGTAAGTCCCGTGACAAGCGAAGTCACGAGGAATGGGAATATTGGATGAGGCGGAATTTGGGAAGGGAATGATAGATTAGGCGGTATTTGGGAGGGTAATGTTGGATGAGGTGGAATTTGGGGGTAGAATGTTTGAGTCCGCATTTCGGATAGGAAACTTGAAGGGTGGGATAGGAAAAACCTTGAGGAGGAGGGTGGGGGTAAGGGTAACCTTGAGAAGGCTGCATTAGAATCCCATAATTTTGAAAAAGAAGTTCAATGTGCCTGATCTCCATCCATTCGATATTAGTTTTTAAGAACCTATGAATTTTTGCACGTGGAAAAATTGGAGGAAGGGTATTTATCATTGATGTGTAGATATCCGTTACATGAACTCGAAATCCCATCATTTCAACTTGTTGTTAAGATTCAATTTAGCGTGCATATAACGCGAGGCATCATAGTCTATGTCAATGCTCTTTGTACGTAGTTGTATCCATAACAGGTGGATTTTTTTCCGCCTTCTCCAACAACGTAACCAAGGTCAGAGCTAGGTAGGGATTATGCGTGTGAAATATAGTTTGTATAACATCATTCCAGTTTTGTAAAAAGGAAAATAGAATACGATCGAATAGGTAATCTTGCTGGAAATTAACTCCACGATTTATAAGGTAGTAAAATAGTTTGATATTTTAATTTCCATAACTATAAATAGGAGTACCCTCTATATGATGCTCAGTAATAAAAGAGTTATGTGTGTGGTCTAATTCCAACCTCTCCAACTCTTGTTGCCAGTGATTATCACCATGCCTCATTTTTCCTGAGTAAAATATACTAGGGCGTGAATATGAGTCCTACGGTTAAGGTATAAGGGTATATTAGTTTGATTAAGGTTTTCATAATAAATAAAAGGATTTTGAGTATATTAGTTTGATTAGGCTACGGAACCTAAAATACTCAATTAATTTCAAACTCTAAATAAATACCAAGCCCTAAATGACAATAGCCTTAAATAATGAAATTTATTTTAATCCCTAAGTAATCACATTTAGTCAATACTAATAATACTAAATTAATTTCAAACTCTAAATAAATTTCAAGCCCTAAATGACAATACCCTTAAATTTCGCAATTTATTTTAATTCCTAAGTAACCACATTCAGTTAATACTAATAATGACAATACCCTTAAATAATGGAATTAATTTCAAACTCTAAATAGTAATTCCCAATCAATGTTAACAATACCCAATAAATACCTAATAAATAATGCAATAAATTTCAACTCCTAAATTTAACCTCCTTTTTCTTGAAAAAAATTATACACACATATACACACATATACACACACATACAGACACACACACACACACACACACACATGCACACACACACACACACACACACACACACACACACACATACACACACACATTCACAAAAATATACAAACACATACATGCACATATACACATGTACGCACACATACACATATAAACACACACATACACAGAAATACACACAAATTCATGCACATAGACAAAAATACACACATATACATTAAGGTTTAACATAGAAAGAAAAAAGTTAGGGTTTACCTTTGAGATTGAGAATGTTAATGGCCGAAATTAGGGTTTGAGGTTGAGAATCGCCAAAAGAGATTATTGCACGAAGAAATGAAAATAAGGTGAGTTTTTTTATTATTAGGACTGTGGTCACGCCTTGAGCCATGACCCTTAAATTTTTCCAAATCAGCGTGTAGGCAGCCATATGGTCACGGTGAACAGATTGATATGGTCACGACCCAAAGCCGTGACCCATTTGGTTTGCATTGTGCCCTTAGTCATAGTCCAAGTCCGTGAGCCATTTGTGATAAAACTTGGAGGGAAATTTGGTGCGAATTTGGCGCCATGGTTGTCATAGTGTGGTTATGGCTACAGGTCGTGACCCACACTAGTCAGGGATTTGGACCATGACCACTTTCAAGAGCATTCATGACCACATTGGGTCATGGATATGGTCACGCCAAAGTTTATATGGTCACGGCATTGAGCCGTGAGCTGGTCACGACATTGAGCCATGAGCTGGTCACGGCTTTGGGCCGTGAGCTGGTCACGACTTTGGGCCGTGACACCCTATGGGTGACCATTCGCAGAATTTAGTTAAAAATATTTTTAAAAATAGTTCCAAATGATTTTTCTTAAAAAAAAACACTCTAAAAAAATATATCCAATGACCATATTCAAAATGAATCTATACCCTATGAGATCCTCCATAAACATGAAGACAAACTTGGCATGAATAACACAACACGATGTATCCACTTTGAAGCTTGGTCATTATGTCTTCATCAAATATATCATAGGCTTACGAGATCAACAATACAAGGCCTATACTATGACTCAAATTTGTTTGTCTAGAATTAAGTAAATGACAAACTAATTGACTCAATTTAAATTTTTTTCTTACAAGTCTCACCCTCCGTATATTTCGGGACAAAACCAAAAACAAACATCCTATAGGCCATGAAGCTCTTTAAAAAGACTCAATCCCCTGCCCCAAAAGGAAAAAGTACAGACGCTTGACATACATATATGTTAAGTACCTTTGCTCGCTTGAAAATAACTTTGCCTCATTTTGTAAAACTGCACACTTAAACACACCTTCAAATGCGAAAAAAATATAGCAAGTATAAAATAAGCATGAGAATAAAATTATCCCCATGTCTAAACAATCTCATCCTAAGTATAACGTCTCCCTAAAGATAAAGATATCCTATATATGAAATGAGAGATACCATTTCTCCCCCTTTTGGTTCACGAATAGACAAAGTATGAAAGAGTAAAACTATTTCATCCCATAAGCCAAATCTCCCCCAGATGTGCGAATGTAAAATAATAAGGGAAATTACAGAATAAGTAATAATATCATGCAATGGTGTGACGTGCAATAAAAATACAACATGGAAATACAAGCACAAATAATCCAAACAATGATCAAATAATATAATTATCGATATTGATGCAAAAAGATACCAATATGAATAATCAATGATGCATTATACTAATTTGAAATTTAAAATTTCAATGTACACAATTAGATATATCAACATCATCATATAGCTTGCCAAAAGTAATCCTAAGATAAAGCATATGGAAAAAATGGACTAAACACAAACCGCAAAGACTGGAAACAAACGATACGTTATATCTTAATATGCAAAATACACCAATAAAAAATCGACACACACACACACACACACACACACACACACACATATAGACCCAAAACTGGAACAAAAAACATAAACTTTACACAATAGCATAATATCGATGTGTCTAAAATATGTGGGATGGAATGAATGGGTGTGAACTAGATACAAATGAATTATCATCCAAGAACTCAATTATGTTCAAGGAGTTTTATTTCACCGCAAAATTTTATCAAACTAAGATTTAGCCTCAAGTTACAAGATAAGGTGAACTTTATGAAGAAACAAGCACAATGCACACACAACTACATTATTAATAATTCTACAAATCAATATTGTCATGAAAAAATAAGCATCAATAAAATTCATTGTGCAAACCTGTTGATCTTTAAATATAACGCCCTTAAAAGATAAACATATATCATATTTTATTTTTACTTAATTCTTTTAAAGGCATCACTTTTTAAAATCAAACAAACTAAACATGTTGGATTTGAAATTTTTTCTATTTTTATTGCCTTTAAATCCTTTCATTAGGCTCTTGCCAATGGTGGCTTCCACGCAAAGGAGATTTTCTATTTTCATATCCTTTTCTCGTGAACCCTCATATTTTCAATGAAAATAAAATAATATCACGTGTAATTGTTTTTACATGAAAAAAAATACATAGTCGAAAAATATGAGGAGGACAAGATTGATGGGAAAACATATCACACAGATCAAATATAACTTGTTAAGTTATAATTCAAAAGAGCTCATGCATGTGTGTATAGAGGCATATACAAAGTTGAATCCATAAAGAAAATCAAAGTCGAAAAAACTCCATGTAAGCATGATTAAGAACAATCTAAGCATTTGTAAGGACAAATTTCCAATTGACTTAATTTTTAAGTGTCGGCTTAATTCAGAACAAAATTATTTGAGTCATAGGATAGAAGTTTCTGACCTTCAAGCCTATGAAATTTGAGTTGAAGATGTAGCTGCCAAATCTAAAAGAAGATCGTGTCATTGTCGTGTTTCTTGCCTTGTTTTGAGTAGAGCTGTCAACGGGTCGTGTTAACGGGTTAACGGGTGAAAACACCCGTAACCCGTATATGACCCGTTAAGACTAACTTGTCCAATAATAACACGCAAACATGACCCATTAATAATAATGGGTACATGACCCGAACCGTTAACACCCGTTAATATTAACGGGTCTAAATGGGTAACGGGTTGGGTGACCCTATATTACCCGTTAGTACCCGTTAATACCTATTAGTCTTCATGGGTGTAATATTAGTTCAGGTTGGGTTATAATGGGTGTAATATTAGTTTGGGTCACATGATCCAATAAAATTCGGTACCACTAACGGGTCATAATGGGTATTCACGGGTTTAATCGTGTAAGAGTACAAACCCAAACACGACTCGTTATGATAACATATCTACCGTGTTGACCCGTTAATGATCTAAACCCGATAAGACTAAACCCATTAACTTATAATTTCGTATCGTGTCTTGTTATCGTGTCGTGCCTCATTTTCCCATGTCCAGTTTTGAGTCATCAACTTTCCAAAACCTCTCAGGTATGAATGTATATGTTATATTGAGACTAGGAAATTTACTATTGGGTGATATAATTTTTGTCAATTTTTTTTGAATTCATACTATTTAAAGATTTTGTTCCCGAACACCTTTCAGTAAAAAATCATAACTAATTAAAAAAAATATGAAACTGGCGGCCACGCATTCGTATCGAAATTTTCTATATCTATGGCTTGAAATGTCGTTCGAATGACCCTTCAAACGAGATGATTTTTTTCTTCTAGATTCTTGTTTGAAATGACGTTCAAACGATTTTGGTTTTTTATTCGAATGATATTGCAGTTTCGAGCAGTTTTTTGTCATTTTTCTTAAAACTTCCAACTACTCCATTCTTTTTCCCACCTGTTTATTGAGTTCGCGAAGGAACTTTTTCAAGTGACTTTTGGAAGACGTTTTTCACATTTTGAGAGCAAAAAAAGTCCCTAGTGTTTTTTTATTCCTTAATGCTTTATCCTTCAAACAAAACACAAGTGTTTACACCCAAATGTAAATACGATCCGATTTTCTTTATAACATTTATTTGCAAATCATTGGTTTGGCATCGAGTTTCATTATCTACCCCAAAGAGATAGTTTCTTGTGGAGGATTCCGCTATTACGGTGATTTTACATGTGGTGGATTCCGTGTGTCTGATGGTAGCTTTGCCCCATTGGTGGATTCCTAGATGAAGGTGGATTCTGGAGTTATCGACTAGGCAGAGGTGGAGAAATAAAGAATGCCAAGGCTTGCGAGGGTGTCAAGTCTTGTATAAGTATTTTGTTGTGTCCTTTGTAATTCTGTACTTAGTGGACTTGTAGCTGGGCCATCCGAGGTTTTTTCTGTTATGGTTTTTTCTTGTACATCGTGGCATTATGGTTGTGTTTAATTTTTATCTTACAAAACATCATGTAGATGCATTCTTAGGTTTAACAAGATAAAAATCGATTTAATCACAACAATTGTGTAATTTGGGGCTAATTTAATTGGGTAAATTTTAGTTTAGTTTAATTCAAGTGAGTTGTCTAATTTCATGTTTGACTTAATTTAATACTTGAATTAATTTTGTTTGAGAGAAAATTTAAATATTTATTCCAATTTCATTTTAATTTTGATGAAATTAAAATTTGAGCTTTTGTGAAAGAAATTAGAATTCGTAATATTTTGTGAACCGTCCCTTTAGAATTAAAATTTTTGAATTTTCGCATTTACAATTTGTCACATCCCGATTTTGCCGAGGGTGAGGGTTAATCTAATAATTACTAAAACATAAATAAATCTGAATACTGAAATAACCGAGGCATTTATTGATTCTCAAATGTGTTATAACTGAAATCTAGGAACAATACAAAATTATTTCTCTTGCTAACTAGGCTCCTTTTCTTCTAATATGACCTTTCTTTGTCTCTATGTATCATCTGATCTCTGAAATATTCATTATGGCCTATTAGTACCTGTGCAAAATAACTGAAAAGAAGGAATAAGTAAAACTTTATCCAGTAGATAATTCTAGGTCTATAATAATGTAAATACGAAAATATACTTAAATAGCATATCTGGGTTTGAAATGCTCGAAATATAAAACAATGATGGCAATCTACTGGAAAATGAAATATCAACAAAACTAACAGGGGTAACTGAAGTCTGCGATATATGAAAGAACTGTATGGTGATTATAAGCGAATATGGTATTTATCGAGTTATAAATAAGGGTTCAAACTATAATACGATAACCCATAAATTATTGTTCATAGGGAATGCAAATGCATAGACATAATATTATAATATCGCTCAAGACATAAAATGAAATTGAACAAATAATTAGTGAATAACCAAATAACTTGCCGCACTTAGCTAGAGCAGCACTCATGCATAGAGAAAATATAACAACAAGGCACTCAACATCTGATTCTTTCAGGCCAATTAGATTTAGCGGGGGTTCATCGGGTCTAGTCCCTGAATTATACAGTATGCTAGTAAAGGTTTCATTGATAATAATTATAAAATGGTGGGCTATGTTGCAAATCAGATATGATAAGTGAGACCAAGTTCCCATAACAGGCATGGTATACTGCAATAATGTAAAAACAGTTATATCATTGTTCAACAGGATATCCGGATAATTTACTGAAATTAACAGGTTGTCAGGATTGAGCTGGCTTGAGTTTAATCAGATGAAAGGTTGAATCAATATTCACGGTACAGTTGAACTATCAAAGAGTTCATAAATAAGAATATGAGTTTAATGCTATCACATAGTGATATAACAAGCAGTAATATCAAAGACATAAGTTCAAGTAATAATAGTGAAATAGAATCACCTACCGGTGTTTACGCGCTTTTCATTACTATTCATAGATCTTTCATTGTGACATTCCTGTTCCCATAGTTATTGACTCAAGGGTTTTTAATGAAAGTGGTTACATCGGTGCTTGTAAAGAATGTTTTGGGTTAAGTATATCTGACATCATTTGGTAAATACAAATAAAGCTTATGCTATGATAAGCATAAATTTATGAATTTTGTATATAATTCTAAAATAAGCTCTTTAGTTCGTTTGACGAAATAAGTAATATTTGTAATTTAGGAAATACATTTATATGGAAACTCTATATTTGAAAAATATAATTTTCAAGAAAATATTCTTTATATGGAATCAAGAGACTCAATTTATCAAAATAAATTGAATAAACAACAATTTAATATTTTATTAAAATATTAATAAGGTCAAATAATCGGTTAAACTATTTTAACAAACTCTCCAATTTATATGACGTAAAAACTTGTTTTTGGTTTTTTTTTTCTCATATATGATATTAAAAAAATGTTAATTTCCAAAGTTGATACAAGATTAACTGTTTAACGAAATTAATTAAAATATTATTTCTAATCTGACACCGTGTTGGTGTTTACCATTCTCTGTCTGTTATATTTTATATTATTCGAGTGTCAACATTCGGTACGGGTAGTATAAAATTAATGTTCATGACATAATAAAATTTAAAATAAAGTCGAAAATTCCCTTTTTTTTATTTGGACAATAAACCAGTGGTCATGCCACTTTCAATATTAGTCAACACAACATAACAATTTGTCCAACACCTGCATAATAATATATTTAAAAAATGGCTCGTAATAGCATCTCAGATTATAACGACATAATTTCGAGTCATTTGGTGTCGTAACTTATTTTAAACGTACTTTTAAAAGAAAAGTGACAAATTTATTAGGAAAATGAGAACGAGTATAAATATGTTCGAAAAAATGTATGATTACTCATACGTGTCGGGATTCGTGTTTACAATTTTTTTTATATGTAACCGAATATAAAAAATAGAGAGGTATTTTTGGAATAAAAATTTACACTAATTAATGCCCAATTACTAATTCTTGTTTCGTGATAACATGCAATCTCATTTCTAACGACATTCAATCTCGTTTCTAACAGCAATCAATCTTGTTTCTAATGACATGCAATCTCATTTCTAATGACATTTCATCTTGTTTGAACGAGCCTTAAAAGAAAAAAAATCTTATTAAAAATAAAAATCCCTGTTCGTTTTTGATAAAAAAAGAAACATTCCAAACATAATTCTGTAAATTAATTTAAACTCTAAATTATTTTATACCTTTATCGGATGTCGAAAAATCTTCAAAACTTGGAGATGCTTGAGTTCGGTTTGTCTTGACGGTGCGTGATAATTTGTAACGGGATATGCCTATGGACAAAGGTTGAAAAATTGTTCTTACAAATCTCCCCATTTGGATATTCCAATACAAAACAAACAAAAATAATCGAAGACTAAATTAAAATAAAAAATCTCCTACTATAAAAATACTAACACCTTTCCCAACCCTAGAACGGAATGGCATAAGTCTCTTTATGTTCAAACTTCTTCTTCTTTCCTTTTGGCAAACTTTGTTTTCATCTATGTGTCTTTGAATTATGCTTTAAGTACAGACACACATGAGATAAAAACATATACCCTCGTGACGCATTGAGCTTGAAATAAATAAAACTTATAAATAAATAGACAAATAAGTAGAAACATAGTCATGAAATACGAAGCATCACGTAGAAGATAAGATATCATCACAAAAGGATATAAATCAAGCATGTGTAGTGATCATCTCGAAGGCAAACGCAGTCAACTAATTTTGAAAATTTTCAAGTTTTTGAAAAAAAAAATTCACAGATATAACATCCAATACCATATATAATATATGTAAAAAGTTTCAAAGAAAATCCAACACACATATATAGATATAAATGATCACAAAACACATAAGCTTTACACATTAGCATAGTATCGATGTGTCCAGACAAGTGGGATGAAATGAATGGGTGTGAACTAATAACAAAAGAATTATAACCCAAACACTCAAATATATTCAAGAAGTTCTAATTGATCTCAAAACTTTATCAAACTAAGATTTAGTTTCAAGTAACAAATACATATGAACTTAATGAACAAAACAAGAAAATTGCACACAAGCCTAGATTATTGATGATTCTACAAATTAATAGCGTCATGAAAAAATAGGCATAACTAGGTATCATTGTGTAAACCCATTGATATTCAACTAAACTTCCTCACAAAATATAAACATAATCACATTTTCTATTCTTTCCTTTTCTTTTCTTTTGAAGTGATTTCTTTTGCAAGATCAATCAAACTAAACTATATGGGTCCATTTTTAAAAAAAAAATTGATAATTTTATTGACTTTATTTTTTCTTGGGCTCTTTCAAAATGGTAGATTTTATGATGACTAAACTTGTCTACTGTATCCCTTTGTAAGGACAATTTTATCGTGTCCGAAATGTTTCATTTGTATATATCGTACGCTGCTACATTTGGCACGTCTCTACACGATCTCACACGACGGCCTCAATCCGAATTCTGGGAATCAAGCATTTATTATCTCCTTCATGTGTCCCTCATCTGCCTCACCTACTTCACGTTCCATGATTTTAGTCTCGTAATGCAAGTGGTACGCAAGAGAAGTCAAAACAGTGAAATAAGGCCTGATAAGGAAGTTCAAGGGCAATTTGATAATTTTACACCGACCGTCTGTAGGACCGGTCAACTGGAAAGTTGAAGAGATCGCCGCAATAAAGATACTGGAAGAAACAAATCCTCAATCCGAGATACGATGAATATGTTATGGCCCGTTGAAAATGAAGATAATTCTAAGAAAAAAACCTTGGAATTTTCCTAAGTGTTCTTGACCAGCGATTTTTCCCTAACCGAGGGTCGAACCGATTCGTGGGGAAAACCGATTCATAGTGTACCCGATCCGGTTCAGGTTACCTGTACGCTGGCAGAGTTTTAAATTTGTAAAACTCTTTTGTGGTTTCCTTATAAATACCAACTTCGGGGAAGTTGTTTTGTAAGACTTTGATAGAAAAATTTGAGAGTCCAAATACCTCAAGTCTTCACCTTTTTGTGTCCCAAGACTCATGTTTTGATTCACACAACTTTGCCAAACCTTTGTGAATCCGTTTGCAACCCAAGAACACAACCTCGTGTTTGTTCATACCCTTGTGGAGAAGACCGTCCTTCTTCTTCATTGCTTCCCTCCTCGAAAGGGAAAGTTCCAGCCGCCGACTACAGAACCGACGCCCGCAGGTATTTCTATGTCATTGTATTTTTACTGTAATCCGTGTAACCGTTTTTTATAATATTATAGTAAAAATAAAAGGTTTTGCCCCTTTGGGGGATTTTTCCTCACATATGTGTGTTTGAATGTTCTTGCATGTTTTATCATCTTATTCAATCACACCTAGATGCATGTTTAGGACTTAATTGATAAGAAATGTGTTTAATTAAATAATATCTCTATTTGAACGCACGCGCACTCTTCTCAAATTGGTATCAGAGACAATTACACAACTTTACCGTGTAATTTTTCGCAAAATTTTTCTAAGAGATCAATTTTCTGAAAAATTGATTTTTTGAAAAAGAGCATGTTCATAATGAAGAAATTATATAATAAAATGCCAGTTTTTGAGGGGACAAACTATGCATACTGGAAAGCCCGCATGAGATATGCATTAAAATCCATTGATGAACGTGTCTGGATTTTGGTTGAAAGAGGGTGGACTCCTCCTTCTGTCACTGTTAATAACGTGATTAGTTTAAAACCTAACACTACATGGACTGAAGAAGAATTTAAATGGTCATATTTTTAATCTAAGGGTTTAGTGCTATTTTTGGGACTGTCACACCTGATTTGTTCAAACGCATAATGACGTGCACCATGTCAAAAGAGGCATGGGATGTTTTGCAACTTACCCATCAAGGTACTAATGCTGTGAAAGAGTCTAAACTGCAAAATTTAACAACTCAATTTGAAACCATCACCATGCATGAAACTGAATGTTTTGATGATTTTTATGCTAGGCTATCTGATATTGTCAATACTAGCTTTAATCTTGGTGAACATATTCCTAATGCCAGAGTTGTTAAAAAGATTCTTCGTTCTCTTCCGAAGCATTTTATCCCTAAAGTCACTGTGCTAAATTCTATGGGTAATTTAAATACGCTAAAATTAGAGGAACTTGTAAGAGATTTGCAAACTTATGAGATTGATATGTTTCCTAAATCTGTCAAGCCTAAAGCTAAGGGAATTGCACTTAATGCCCAAGAGAGAAAAATTGAGGGTCGGCAAGAAAGAGGGAGTCATCTAGAAAAATAGAGATGGATACTTCAGATTCTGAGTGTGATTTTGATCTAGATGATTTGGCCTTGTTTGCTAAAAATTTCAAAAGAATTCTCAAATTCAAGAAAAATAGTAATTTTAAAGATAAAAAGAAGTTTGAGAAAAATAAGTTTGAAAAGAAAAATGAATTTTTTTTTAAAGATCCTCCTAAGAAAGAAAGTGAGAGATGCTTTGAGTGCGACGGTAGGGGTCATAGAGCTTTTGAGTGCGCTACGAGGCTGAACAGAGAAAAGGGGGACAATGAGGTCGAGTCATTGGATTTCGGAGACGAGTCACTGCATGATTATAACTTCACTGCATTCATGGCTAGTCATGTGAGCTCTTCTAGTACTTCTCACGACGATGAGGATGCTGCTTCACAGGGACACCTCGACAGTGAGAGCGATATGAGTGAGGGGGAGGATGATGCAAGTGAGAGCGAGTGTGATCTTCAATGCGCCTATGCCGAGCTATATTCTGAGTCTTTTAAAACTAAAAAGCATAACAAAGCGTTAGTTCTTAGGATCACCTCTTTATAGGAAGACTTAAGAAAAGAGAGAGAGAGAGAGTCCTCCACCTGCACTACCTTAAGAGAGAGACAGTCTGCCTATGTTGAGAAAGAGAGTTTGTTTAGAGAGAGAGATAGAGTTGTTTTGAGAAAGAGAGAGGGGACTTAACTAAACAAGTGGCTAGTCTTACGAGTGAGCCCCATTCCTCCGTAGAGACTCGGAAGAAACTTCAAGCTCTTATAGTCCAGCTTACTCATGATCTTGAGAAAGCACGGGAAGTCAAGGTACAAATTGAGGACAAATCTGGGAAGATGGGAAAGATGCTCCTCGGCCCCGCTTTAGGTTTTAGTGATAGGCAAGGAATAGGTTATGATGGTGCTTCCACGTCCCAAATTGCACCTGGACCAGTTCCTGAGTTTACTACGACTTCTTATAGCCATCGTCAAAAACCTCGAAGGGGAGTTCGACCAAGAAAAGCAAACCAAGGTCCGCCTAAGACTTTGTTCTTTTGTACATACTGCAAAAGAAAAGGCCACCTGAGGGAGTTTTGCTATAGTTTGAGTCGGACACGACGTACTACTGCTCCACCACATCATACAGACGAGTTTTCCAGTCTAAGAGAGTGTTGAGTTTTTAGCTGCCACATCACAGAGTTTGATGGAGGAATTCTGATGGATGTCTTTGTCGTCAGTGAATACTTCTCACATTCGGGCTAAAATCAACAACCACAAAGGTAAACAAAAGGTCACCACTTCTTGGGTGCCTAAGAAAGATAAAAAGGCCTTTGTTGTTCATGTCGCTCTCAAAGAACATAATAGCTCACAGTGGTATTTTGATAGTGGGTGCTCCAGGCATATGATAGGTGATGCCTCATTTTTTACTTCTCCCGAGGATTATCAGGATGGTAGAGTCACCTTTGGAGATGGGAGCAAGTCTAGTATTGTAGGACGAGGTACAATAGAGTTACTAGTATTTCCTAAGCTAGATAATGTTTTGTACGCCAAAGGTTTGAAAGAAAACCTTCTTAGCATTAGCCAGCTGTGCGACGCTGAATTTGCAGTAAAGTTTGACCGGGACGCGTGTAATGTCTATAATCAAGCCAGTAAACTTTTAGTAAGAGGGGTGAGGACAGTGGATAACTGTAATGGGACTGAGCCCACGTCCTCACTTATCTGCAACAGTGCCACGATCACTCCTATGGCTCTGTGGCACCAACGTCTAGGTCACGTGAACGTTAGAGATTTAACTCGTTTAGCTAAAAAGGACCTAGTACGTGGCATACCATCACTTGGAAATCCAACTTCGACGGTTTGTGGACCATGTCAGTTGGGAAAACAAATTCGTAGCCCCCATAGGAAGTTGCATTCCATTACCACCTCTCGTGTACTCAAGCTTATTCACATGGATCTTATGGGTCCTACTCGTACTGAGAGTCTCAGTGGTAAGAGGTATATCCTCGTTATGGTGGATGATTTCTCCAGATACTCAATTGTAGGTTTTTTGATGGAGAAATCCGATGCTGTGGAATTTTTAACGACCAAGTGTCGTGTCTTGCAAAATCAACACGGAGTCACTATTAATAGGATACGTAGTGACAACGACACTGAATTTAAGGAAGCTAAGGTAGATCTTTACTGTGATAGCATTGGGATCAAACATGAGTTTTCTGCTGTGAAGGCTCCTCAGCAAAATGGGATTATTGAGAGAAAGAATATGACGATCCAGGAAATGCCTAGATCTATGCTTCTAGGTCGTAAGGTTTCTAGGAGATTTTGGGCAGAGGCAGTGTCTATTGCATGACACACGGTGAATAGGGTTTACCCGCGTCCACACACACTTAAGATGCCTTATGAATTATGGACTAGCAAGAAGCCCAACCTTGCATATTTCCATCTTTTGGGGAGTAAATGCTACATCCTACGGGATAGAGAGAAATTAGAAAGTTTGACTCCCGAAGTGATGAGGGAATACTGTTAGGATACTCATCGAATAGTAGAGCGTACCGAGTTTTTAACCTGAAGAGCTCTAAGGTTATGGAGTCAATAAACGTCACCGTGCAAGATGATGAACCTTCGGCGTTTATTGATTACAACCTTCAGTGTGAGGATGAGGATCTTTCTGGTAGTAATTTTCTTGTACCTCACCCACACTCTGTGGAACCTACTCTCGTGTTAGGGGACACACCTTCTTGGGTTCGCAAGAGTCTAACCCTTCTGCAATTGTTGGTGATCCCACTTTAGGGGTCAATACTCGCGCTCAACTCGAGAATGTTGTTAGCCATTTTTGCTACACGTCCAAAGTCGAGCCCAAGAATCATAAAGAAGCTATCAAGGATAAACACTGGATATCTTCTATGCAGGATGAGTTGCTTCAGTTTAAAATGAAAAATTTCTCGGAACTAGTCCCTCGACCTAGTGAGACTAATGTGATAGGTACTAGGTAAATTTTTAAGAATAAAATGGATGAAAATGGTACCATAATCAGAAACAAGGCTAGGTTGGTCGCTCAAGGCTACACACAGATAGAGGGTGTAGACTTTGGGGAGACATTGACTCCTGTTGCAAGGCTTGAGTCCGTCCGCTTACCACTCGCCATTGCATGTCATCTGCGTTTTAAATTATATCATATGGATGTCAAGAGTGCCTTCCTGAATGTCATTCTAGAGGATGAGGTTTACGTGGAACAACCAAAAGGATTTGAAGACCCTAAGCACCTGGAGCATGTCTATTATCTGAGGAAAGCCTTGTATGGTTTGAAGCAAGCACCCCGTGCTTGGTATAAAAGGCTTATTATCTATCTCTTAGTCCGTGGCTTTAAGAGAGGGGGAGTTGGTATGACGTTATTCGTCAGGCGAGATGACGGTGCTATTTTGGTTGCCCAGGTCTATATGGATGACATAGTCTTTGGATCCACGTGCTCCCAGCAGCTCACCACTTTGAGGAGGAGATGAAAAGTGAGTTTGAGATGAGCATGGTAGGTGAGCTTACTTTCTTCCTTGGTCTCCAGGTTCGTCAGCTAGAGGATGGGATGTTCATCTCCCAATCCAAGTATGCTAGAGATCTAGTGAAGAAATTTGGTTTAGACTACGCTAAGCATGAACGTACACCTATGAGTACTTCTATCAAGCTTAGTAAGGACACTTATGGCAAGGACATAGAGCAAACCTTGTATCAAAGTATGATAAGTAGTCTTCTTTACTTGACTTTCAGTCATCCCGACATAGCCTTTAGTGTTGGAGTCTGTGCACGATATCAGACGTCCCCTAAAGAGTCACACTTACTCTCTCTAAAACGTATTATCAAATACATGAGTGGGACTCTCTCATATGGTATTTGGTATTCCTTTGATACCAATGACCGTTTGTCCGCCTATTCGGATGCCGATTGGGCCGGGGATGTAGATGGTTGTAGGAGCACTTCTGGTGGTTGTTTCCATTTTGGTTCTGCTCTTGTCTCCTGGTTGAGCAAAAAGAAAAACTCCATCTCTTTGTCCACTGCGGAGGCTAAGTACATTACCGCCGGGAGTTGTTGCACGCAACTCTTTTGGATGAAGCAGATGCTGGAGGATTATAGAATTTCACAGGACACCATGACCATTTGCTGTGATAACATGAGCGCAATACATATATCCCGCAATCCAGTCCAGCATTCGTGCACAAAGCACATCAGGATACGCGAGCACTTTATACGTCAATTAGTTGAGGAAAAAGTCGTATCCCTGAGTTTCATACCCACCGACCATCAGTTAGCCGACATTTTCACGAAACCTAGATTCCCTTAGATTTGAGAGTCTTAGGAAGTCTTTGGGGATTTGCACAGTTGACAGAGGGGTTGGTCTATGTCTAGGATAGGATGTTGTTTCATGCTCACATCATATGCTTCCTATTGCTAGTTTGTGTTATATGTATCATTGCTTTGTTGTACATATTTTTATTTTTATATAATTTTTTTGAAAAATCCAAAAAGATTTTCTTTTTATAAAGTTTTTTAGAAAAGCACAAAAACATTTTTTGTATTTTATTTGCACCTTTTGTGGATGAGCATTTAAGATAGCCCAGTCACAATTTCATTCCATTTATCCATGTGACTGTTTGATAGAGATTTGAGACGCTACATCATTTCATCCCTGTGCTTTACATTATTTGGAGTCTTTGAGATGTGATTAGTGATATCTTTCTACATGTTTGACTCCTATCTCCTTTATTGCACACATGCACGACTTTATTTAATTATTGTACTTGTCTATCACATATTGGCTTGAGTGTTTCCATCTCAATTCTGTCTATACAACTAACCATAAGCGATAAAACTTGACAATATTGGAATGCATATAAAAATCGTTTTGGTGAGACTGTGTGTTTATTTGAAAATGGGGAAGGCCTGGAAAGGTTCATTTAGCCTTTGCGATTCTAAGCCACCGTTAAAACGGACCTAAAAATGGAGGAATTTTATTATCCGGGGTCCAAAGAGGTTATAATATCCCGAAAAAATCTAAAGGCAATAAAAAGCAATACATGCCAAATATGGGCCATTAGGTTTCACCATAAATTCTCCAAAATTTGAGAATTTAGAAAGCCCCTTTTCAAAAGATAAATCTGAGGGAGTTTGGTTGGAGAATTTTAAATGGGTTTGCACTTCCTTGAAAGTCATAAAAAAGCATTAAATCGTTTTGGACGTTATTGGTGTGGAAATCACTTTGAGCTTTGATTTGTTGATTTGATTGAGTCAATGTCTCATATTTCCATTTTTTTACACCAAAGGCAAATTTTGAGTTCATTCGTTAGGAGTATCTGATATTCATCGTGCACATATGTCATGTTTATATGCATTGATTTTCCTATCGAATTTGATCACACCCATACATTTACGCTATCATAGACTTGGTTGTTTTGTGTTCGTTCATGGTGTGTTTCCTTGTTTATATATTTTGTGTGAAAAATTTTAAAAATTTCAAAAATAGCATTTTGTTGCCTTTTGACATTCTCTATGTGCATCTATTTCTACTTCTCATATCTGTTTATTTGGGGACATCATAAAAAGGGGGAGAAAGAATTATCATATTATGGGGTAGTTTTTTTTAGATTTGAGATTTGTCATATGCTTTCATTGTAAATTGGAGATTTGTTATATGCTTTCATTATAAATTGGTATCTATGTTTATCTCATTTCAAGTTCGATATGTCATTTGGTAATTATTTTTTCTCATGTGTGTAGGTACAACATTGATGTTCACTGAATTGCACAGCCTGATGAGAAAAGCTTTGAAAGTTTGGAAGAATTGAAGAACAATCGATGAAGACTTATTCATTTTTATCTTTCCAGTTTTGGGTTCATGGAAGGGTAGATTTGTATAGGGAATGTTGTTATTTGATAATTCGGATTTTTTATGTATGTACCGGCATAGACATAGGGGGGATTTATGAGGATAATTTTATCATGTCCGAAATGTTTCATTTGTATATGTCGTACGCAGCTACATTTGGCACATCTCTACACGATCTCACACGACGACCTCAATCCGAATTTTGGGAATCAAGCATTCATTATCTCCATCATGTGTCCCTCATCTGCCTCACCGACTTCACGTTCCATGATTTTAGGCTCGTAATGCAAGTGGTACGCAGGAGAAGTCAAAATAGTGAAATAAGGCCTGATAAGGAAGTTCAAGGGAAATTTGGTAATTTTACAACCACTGTTCGGAGGACCGATCAACTGGAAAGTTGAAGAGCTCACCGCAACAAAGATACTGGAAGAAACGGCTCCTCAATTCGAGCTACGGTGAACATGTTATGGCCCGTTGAAAATGGAGATAATTCCAAGAAAAAAACTTTGGAATTTTGCTAAGTGTTTAAAGCCCCTTGACCAATGATTTTCCTCGAACCGAGGGCCGAACCGATTCGTGGGGTGAATCGGTTCGCAGTGTACCCGATCCAGTTCAGGTTACCTGTACGCTGGCAGAGTTTTAAATTTGTAAAACTCTTTTGTGGTTTCCTTATAAATACCAACTTCGGGGAAGTTGTTTTGTAAGACTTTGATAGACAAATTTGAGAGTCCAAATACCTCAAGTCTTCACCTTTTTGAGTCCCAAGACTCATGTTTTGATTCACACAACTTTGCCAAACCTTTGTGAATCCGTTTGCAACCCAAGAACACAACCTCGTGTTTGTTCATACCCTTGTGGAGAAGACCGTCCTTCTTCTACATTGCTGCCCTCCTGGAAAGGGAAAGTTCCAGCCGTCGACTACAGAACCGACGCCCGCGGGTATTTCTATGTCACTGTATTTTTACTGTAATCCGTGTAACCGTTCTTTACAATATTATAGTAAAAATAAAAGGGTTTGCCCCTTTGGGGGGTTTTCCTCACATATGTGTGTTCGAATGTTCTTGAATGTTTTATCATCTTATTCAATCACACCTAGATGCATGTTTAGGACTTAATTGATAAAAACTGTGTTTAATTAAATAATATCTCTATTTGAACGCACGGGACTCTTCTCACCCTTTCTCGTGTTCACTCATATTTTTCAATACTAAACAAATTCCTCTCACCAACAACGATTCTTACATGCACAAATCCCCCATAGATGCATAAAACATGTAGATGACAAAATTTATGGGGGAACATCTCACCAGGAATGAAATATACAGTGAAGTCAAAATTCAATAAGCTCATGTATGTATGTGGGAAGGCAGATACAAAGTCGAATCCGTAAAGCCAATCAAGTTTGAAATAACTCCATAAACATAGTTAAGATCAATATAAGCATCTAAAGTCATAACCAAATGTCTTAGACATATGGAAATTGTGTAGTGAATTGGATTTAAACACGTCAATAAGCCTTACCAAATGTGTAAAACTAAAATACACAAAAATCGAAAATCATTTTGTATTTTTTAAACATTTATGATAATAAATTATTTTTATATTTTTCAAACATGACTCAATAAAAGAAAATAATAATACAAAATATATACATGTCATAACACTAGAAAATATATATTATGAAGCGCAACTAGAGTATGACAAACAAAATCATGCAGGCAATCATCTATAAGAAGCAAGAGAAGAATCATGTGCAAGCATATGAGAATTAACAAGTCTAACATCTAGCTCCTCCAAAGCAGATTTCCTAGCCCAAATAGATTTATACTTAATGCGTTAGGATTCTAGAACCAAGAAAACACTAGACTTCAACTTCCTAGGACCTCTACCAAGATCAAAACAAAAACGCCTAAGGTGATCTTTCCTACTACAATGTGAACATATGTGTTAGGAAATTTTTGTCCATTAGCATTTTATATGTCGTACGCCGTTACACCGTTGAGAAAATTCAAGAATCATTCGCTCATCAACGGAATCCGAATATCAAAAGCAGAAAAGGAATCAGGGAACAAACCAGACCGATCCGGCTCAGATAAAAGAACCGATCCGGTTCCTCCGGACCGATCCGCCTAAAGAGACCGGACCGATCCGCCTGCTGAGGTGAGGCTAGTGTACCCCGGATCCATAGCGAACCGATGAAGCCAAAATGCCGAACCGATCCGATGCCAACCAGATCGATCCGCCTTCAGATAAAAGAACCGATCCGGTTCATCCGGACCGATCCGCCTAAAGAGACCGGACCGATCCGACGAGGATAATTCCAAACAGATCGTGTTCAGATCATGTTCCGAATTTTAGGGCTCAAGTTCTCCTATTTAATCCCACTACGGGAATTGGTTTTTCCAAGACTTCTACACACGATTTTCAGAGTAGAGAAAGCCCCAAGTCTTCACCTATTAAGTACCAATACTCTAGGTATTTTGATTCACAAAAAATTCATACATTTGTGAATCCTTTTGGTAACCCAGGAACGCAGTTTTTGCAGTTCAACCCTTGTGGAGGAAACCGTTCTTCTTCTCCATTGCAGCCCTACTGGAAAGGGATAATTCCAGCCGCGACTACTGAATCCGATACTTGAGGGTAATTCTTAGTCATCTTGTATTTTCATTGTAATCCGATTGTAAGCCGTTTTCTTACAAATTATAGTGAAAATAAATGGTTTTGCCCCTGTGGGGGATTTTTCCTCAATTATGTGTGTTTGAATAACTCTTGCATGATTTCATATTGTTTCAATCACACCTAGTTGCATGTTTAGGGTTTATTTGGGTTAAAAGGTATTTTAAATATAATTTGATCATTTGAACGCAAGCACACACGTTTCTCAAATTAGTATCAGAGCAGGTTACGCTAATCTATCGCGTATTCCTTTTTTCGCAAAATTTTTCTAAGATATCAATTTTCTGAAAATTGATTTTTGAAAAAGTGCGTGTTCAAATGGAGAAGTCATATTATAAAATGCCTATTTTTGACGGGACAAATTATGCTTATTCGAAAGCCCGTATGAGGTCAGCTTTAAAAGCCATTGATGAACGTGTCTGGATTTTGGTTGAACGAGGGTGGACTCCTCCCACCGTCACTGTTGATAATGTGACCAACTTGAAACCTGACACTTTTTGGACTGATGAGGAATTTAAATGGTCATCCTTTAATTCTAAGGGTCTAAGTGCTATTTCTGGGTCTGTCACACCTGATGAGTTCAAACGCATAATGACGTGCACCATGTCAAAGGAGGCATGGGATGTTTTGCAACTTACCCATGAGGGTACGAACGCTATTAAAGAGTCTAAATTACAAAATTTGGCCACCCAATTTGAGACTATCAACATGTCTGAGTCCGAATGCTTTGATGAGTTTTTTGCACGCTTGTCGGACATTGTTAACACTAGTTTTAATTTGGGTGAGGTAATTGATAACACGCGAGTCGTTAAAAAGATTTTGAGATCTCTCCCAAAACGCTTTATTCCTAAAGTCACTGTTTTGAACTCTTTGGGAAATTTGAAATCACTTAAGTTGGAAGAACTTGTAGGAGATATTCAAACCTATGAGATTGACATGTTTCCCAAAACCATTAAGGCTAAGGATAATGGGATTGCTTTAAAGACTCATTTTCAGAAAAAGAAAGAAAAAGTTTTTGAGTCCAAGTCTGAATGTGATTTTGACTTAGATGACTTGGCCCTGTTTGCAAAAAATTTCAAAAGAATTCTCAAATTCAAGAAAAGTAGAAATTTCAATGATAAAAGGAATGTTGAGAAAAATATTGTTGAAAAGGAAAATGAGAAAGATTTCAAAGACCCTCCTAATAAAGACAGTGAGCGATGTTTTGAATGTGATGGTAAGGGTCATAGAGCGTTTGAGTGTGCCACCCGCCGAATAGAGAAAAGGGTAAAACTGTCCTGAATACTACCCTTAGTGACGACAGTGAGGTCGAGTCCGTGGGCTCGAGAGATGAGTCACCGCATGAGAGTAACTTCACCGCGTTCATGGCAAGTCATGTGAGTACCTCCAATGCTTCTCACGACGATGAGGATGCTACGTCACAAGGTCACCTCGACAGTAAGAGCGATGAGAGTGAAGGGGAGGATGAGGCAAGTGAGAGCGAGTGTGATCTCCCACGCGCTTACGCCGAGTTATATTCTGAGTTTTTTGAAACCAAGAAGTATAATAATGCTTTAGTCCTTAGGATCACCGCTTTAGAGAATGATTTAAGATTGTTTGGAGAGAGAAAGAGTTGTGGTGAGAATGAGAAAATTAAAAAACTTGAGAAGATAAGATGTTTTGAGTGCGATGGGACAGGGCACAAGAAATTTGAGTGTCCCACTAGACTTAAGAGAGAGGGCAAGAAAGTTGATATGCCCACTTCTCTAAGTGATAGTGAGGATGATAATGGTGATGATAGTTTGATCCAAAAAGCCTTTAGAAAGTTGTTTATCGAGACCATGGAAATAAAAAGGACTAATAGGATCCTAGGTCTTCGGATTGGTGTGTTGAAGGGAGAGAATGATGAGCTTAAAAGGGAAAAAGGTGACTTGACCAACACGGTGTCTAGTCTGACGACACGTGTATCCCATCTCGAGGATGACCTCAAACAAGCACAGGAGGTTCAAGTCACATTAGAGAATTCACCCGAGCCTATATCCACCATTGTGAGTGAGACCCATGGGTGTTCGTCTAGGAATGTTCATCCCAAAATTGTTGATAAATTACTTCCTAGACCGATTTATGTTTGCTCCCACTGCAAGAAGTGAGGACATCTTAGGGAATTTTGTTCTAAGTTGGGTTTTGTGCCATATCATGCCACTTCGCACATTCATGCACATGCACCCACTCATGATACTTTGCCTGCTCATTTTGATAGAGAGTTTGCACATATTCACGAGCAAGTGAAGTTTTTGATCAAGACTACACATGATCTAGTGGAGTTGGTTCAAAAGATGTCACCATCTTTAGAAAACTCCACCATTACTCCCGGTTGAGATCTAGTCTTGATTGCTAGCATAGGTTGTTTATCATATTTTTTTTACCTATTGCTAGCATGTATCATTAGTTAGTTTTTCATTTTAAAAAAAAAAATACAAAAAGATTTTCCTTTAAGAAAATTTTGAGAAAAGCACAAAAAGATTTTATTTTGACAAAATTTTTGAAAAATCCAAAAAGATTTATGTATTTTGATTCTTTTATGGATGAGCATGTAAGATAGCCAAGTCACAACTTCATTCCATATATCCATGTGACTGTTGATAGAGATTTGAGAGGCTACATCATTTCATCCATGTGCTTTACATTGATTGGAGTCTTTGAGATGTAATTAGTGATATCTTACTACCTGTTTGACTCCTATATCCTTTATTGCACACATGCACGGCTATATTTGATTATTGCACTTATCTATCACATGTTGGCTTGCGTGTTTTCATCTCAATCCTGTCTATACAATGTACAATATGCGATAAAACTTGACAAGATTGGAATGCATGTAAAAACCGTTTTGGTGAGACTGTGTGTTTTTATATAACGGGGAGGGGCTGCGAAAGGTAATCATCTATCCTTTGCGCAAAAGCCACCGTTAAAAAGGACCAAAAAAATGGAGGAATTTTAATATCCGAGGTCCAAAGAGGTTAAAAGAGCCCGAAAAAAATTTATAGGCAATAAAAAGCTATTCATGCCAAATATGGGCCACTTAGGTTTCACCATCAATTCTCCAAAGTTTGAGAATTTAGAATGCCTCTATTCAATATAATATCTGAGGGAGTTTGGTTGGAGAATATAAACGGGTTTGCACTTCCTTGAAAGTCCTGAAAAAGCATAAAATCATTTTGGACGTTATTGGTGTGAAAATCATTTTGAGCTTTGATTTGTTGATTTGATTGAGCCAATATCTTATACTGTCACTCTTTTACACCAAAGGAAGCATTTGAGTTCATTCGCTAGGAATATCCAATATTCATCGTGCACATATGTCATGTTTGTATGCATTGATTTTCCTATCGAATTTGATCACACCACTTCATTTACGCTATCTTCGACTTGGTTGCTTTGTGTTCATTCATGGTGTGGTTTTATCCCAGTGACACCCCGCTCTTGCTTATTTGATTTATTGCTCTCATTTGTCTATTTGGGGACATCATAAAAAGGGGGAGAATGAATTATCTTATTATGGGGGAGAAATTATGGGGGAGAATTGAAATTTGAGTTTGCTCATAAATTGATATATATATGTTTATCTCATCATTTCAAACTCGATATGTCACTTGGGGTATTTTGCTTTTTCTCATGTGTGTAGGTACTACATTGATTATCATTGTATTGCACACCCTGATGAGAAAAGCGTTGAGATTCGTGAAGATTTGAAGATCAAACGATGCAGTCTTATTCACTTGTAATCTTTTAGTTTTGGGTTCATGGAAGGGTAGATTTGTATAGGCAATTTTTTATGATTAATAATTCGGATGTTTGTTTTTATGTATGTACCGGCATAGACATAGGGGGAGATTTGTTATGACATTTTTGTCCATTAGCACTTTATATGTCGTACGCCGTTACACCGTTGAGAAAATTCAAGAATCATTCGCTCATCAACGGAATCCGAATATCAAAAGCAGAAAAGGAATCAGGGAACAGACCGGACCGATCCGGCTCAGATAAAAGAACCGATCCGGTTCCTCCGGACCGATCCGCCTAAAGAGACCGGACCGATCCGCTTGCTGAGGTGAGGCCAGTGTACCCCGGATCCATAGTGAACCGATGAAGCCAAAATGCCGAACCGATCCGATGCCAACCGGATCGATCCGCCTTCAGATAAAAGAACCGATCCGGTTCATCCGGACCGATCCGCCTAAAGAGACCGGACCGATCCAACGAGGATAATTCCAAACAGATCGTGTTCAGATCATGTTCCGAATTTTAGGGCACAAGTTCTCCTATTTAATCCCACTACGGGAATTGGTTTTTCCAAGACTTCTACACACGATTTTCAGAGTAGAGAAAGCCCCAAGTCTTCACCTATTGAGTACCAATACTCTAGGTATTTTGATTCACACAAAATTCATACATTTGTGAATCCTTTTGGTAACCCAGGAACGCAGTTTTTGCAGTTCAACCCTTGTGGAGGAGACCGTTCTTCTTCTCCATTGCAGCCCTACTGGAAAGGGATAATTCCAGCCGCGACTACAGAATCCGATACCTGAGGGTAATTCTTAGTCATCTTGTATTTTCATTGTAATCCGATTGTAAGCCGTTTTCTTACAAATTATAGTGAAAATAAATGGTTTTGCCCCTGTGAGGGATTTTTCCTCAATTATGTGTGTTTGAATAACTCTTGCATGATTTCATACTGTTTCAATCACACCTAGTTGCATGTTTAGGGTTTATTTGGGTTAAAAGGTATTTTAAATATAATTTGATCATTTGAACGCAAGCACACGTTTCTCAATATGTAAACGTGAGGAATGTTACCTATGGTGTGACATTTTCTAATGTCCTTGGATTTGGTTGACCTTTTAAAACAAATAATGGTCTTGGCTTCAACACTCAAAGTTTTAGAAACATGTGAGCCATTACCATCACTACTCAAACTACTCGAGTCTTTTAAATCATATTTTAACTTCAAATTTTAGACTTAAGCAAAGAATTAGACTCTTTTAATTTTAGGGACGCCTTCTTTATATGAATCATTCCTATAAGGTTATCTTGCTCCCCCTCAATGAAATTTTTTTTATCCCTAAGAGTCTTTTCACGTGCCTTAAAATCATTAATCAAAACACTATCCTCAAAGCACAAACATTAACCCTAGAATTTTTAAAGTCATCTAATTCCTTTTCTAAAACCCGAACTCTATCATTACTCTCCTTCTTGTACAATTCTAATTTTCTAAAATCGCGGTCCATGTCCATAAGTCTCTCACAAAATAAATCTCTTTGATTTTGAACAGTCAACAAAAGATCCATTGCAGCTTTAAAATGAAAATTTTCTATTATAAGATTTTCAATCCTTTTAGCAAACTTCAAATTCAAATGATTTAATTCATCAAAACTATGAGAATCCATCGAGATAAAAATAAAATCACTCAAAAGCACTAAACACATATATAACATAATAACTTAGTTTAACTGGATCTGATACCAATTTGTAGGGGTCTAAATAATGAGGGCTCTTATTACGTGAAAGCCAATTTTAAAAAGATTTTATCTTTTTATCCCAAACATACAGCTATGTAATAACACAGATAAATCAAATCAAGCATTCAATAAAAACAAGGTTTAAGGAAAAAAACCTTTCAGTTAAAACCTTTATTCACTTTATAAATCTACAAGATAATCAACTTACAATACTACTCGATAACTGCCACAATCATAATGCGATAATCTTTCGCAATTCTCTAATGAACAACTATGATCCTCACAAGGATCATAAGACCGTAGTCCTTCCTCTTCAGCCTTAGCTTTTGTCATCAACAGTGATCTCCCTCAGGTATCACAAGTCATCTACGGAGATCCTGTCCACAAGGTGTATGCAAAGATACTAAACTATTTTAAGGATTAAACGAATTCACGAGAACAATATTCAAGGATATTTTGTTGTGAATTAAATGGTGTTTTTACAATACAAAAGTTGAAAACTTTCACAAAAGTTATGCAGAAATGGAGTTAGCAAAAGTCGTAAACATTCTGAATACAAAACAAGTATTTTGAGGACGTTCATAAATTTCAAGGTGACACAATCGTTCGAACAAGAATGTAGGGATGTTTTCAAGATGATGATCTTGTTTGACCGAGATAAGTCTCGTTCTAATGACATAAAAATAGTGAGCCCTCATTTGAATGTCATTTGATCGAGGTTTCTAACGACATTCAATCTCGTTTCTAATGACAAGCAATCTCGTTCGAATGTGCCTTAAAAATAAAAATATTTCTTTTTTAAAATAAAAAGCCTTGTTAGTTTTTTATTAAAAAAAATAAACATTCCAAAACATAATTTCATAAATTAATTTAAACTCTAAATTATTTTATACCTTTATGGGATGTCGGGAAGTCTTCCAACTTGGAGATGCTTGAGTTCGGTTCATCTTGACGGTGAGTGATGATTTGTAACGGGATATGCCAAACTAGTCTAAAACTATGCTATGAACAATGTTGAAAATATTATTCTTACAAACGGGTTTAGCAGGGTTGTGCAGTTAGACTTGTAGCTTTGTATATCTGTCTTGGTATCCTTAGCATGGAGTGGTTGGTTATATCTTCGGAGATGAGTTAGAGGTGGTTACTGTTATACTCTACTATATTTCAGTAGAGATATTGTAATATGAGGAAGTTTCAATTATATTCTTTTATTTAGTTGAAACGATTGTAATAAAATATTTTTATATAGTGGATTTAGTTTTCTCAATTTAATAATTTTTAGTCATCACCTTTTATTAAGATCTTTATTGTGTTTGTTTAGTTTATCATGTTTTTTATTTTACATTGATGCTGAAAATGATATAAATTATTTTAGCGCTCCCAGTATTTTGTGTCCAGCCTGATCAGCTGGGCGTAAAATAAGGAATATCACATAGTAATTCCCCTGCCCACTTACTCAATTATTACCCCACCACGAGCCTCAAATGCTTTTCAAGTTATATGAAGTGTGTAAATTGTGGTGCTATGGGTCGCCTAGCCACTGAGTGCCGTAAGGCAAGGAATATTACCCTACTTGTGCCTGGTGTTTAAAAAATTATAGATAATGAGATAGATGATGATGATGAGGAGGAGGAGGAATAAGTCTAGCACCAGACGTTGATTGCCACGATCATCCCTGTTGAGCCCGATTCAAATAGTGTTCCCCTTTGAGTTCGAGGTAGAATCCCTTTTATGTAGGGGAGAGTTATTGAAATTTATAAATCTTTGAGTATACCTTTGTATTTTTATCCTTTTTGTTTTATTAGTTTTCTATTTTTACATTTTTGTTGCTTTTATTATAGGGCTAACGTGAAGCCTTATATAAAGGGAATTATAGGAATATGATGTAAGAAATTCTCTTAGGTCATGTGAAACCACATGGGCCTATGCCCATTTCCCTATTTAGTGTATCAATTCAATCATTATATATCCTTCCAATTCCCCCATAAATATACCTTTATCCCAATATAGTAAATCATTCTACGCATCCTAATATTTAGTGTTAATTTCTTACTCAAATGTCTTTTGTATTGCCATTAAAAGTTTAATTTACGAATCTCAGATTTATTGGGAAGATGAACTTTGTCCAATTCTCATTATATTACTTTGTTTCATTATCTTCAATTACGCTCATCAAGTGGTGCAAGATGAGGACCATCTGTGGAACCGATGCTATATACATATACATATACATATACATATACATATACATATACATATACATATACATATACATATACATATACATATACATATACATATACATATACATATACATATACATATACATATACATATACATATACATATACATATACATATACATATACATATACATATACATATACATATACATATACATATACATATACATGCGCGCGAGGGGGAGAGCGAGAGAGAGAGATAGAGAGATAGAGAGAGAGAGAATGTATAAGAATGGGTATATTAGTCATAAGGGGAAAGAAGAGAGATTATAAATTAGACTTGGCGCATAAAAGGTATATGGAACTTGTAGGACGATAACCTCTTAATAGGTACTTGTATGTGAATCTCCTTAATTTATTTTGTACATGCAAAGTATTTTATATTTTTAAAACAATATCAATAAATTTTGTATATGGTGGGGGTGCGAAAAAAATTTCCAATAATAATGCTTGTTGTTTGTATAATTATGTGGAATTTGATTTTATCAAAGTGAAATGTGGTCAAAGGATTCTTGATTCATGATCTTGTACATAATTTATTATATAATCTATATAATTCCTTGTAGATAAAGAATAAAATGGATGAAACTCAAGGTTACACTCACAACTAATGATACATCTAGATTTTATTTAAGGTAAATAATGACTGATTATATAGTTTTATAAAAAAATCACGAAAATGGAAATGACCGGAATTTTCTTACAAATCACTTATAACAATAAATCTACATGATGCATACAATTATTTATGTATATTAATCACATATTAATTGGCTATGGAAATTGGTGCTGACTCCTAAAAGTTTCACCTATGATTCTCCGTGTATAAGAAATATGAGAAATGCTTTGAGTCCCCAAAAGATCCCCCAATTCATCCACAAACAACAATAAGTGTTTTACCTTTTTGTATGGGTCCCGTCAGGGCATAATACTTTATTATTGTTTGGGAATGAGTTGGGAGATTTATTAGAACTCATAGCAGTGCTCGAATAATATTCATAAGAATCAAAAAAAGAAATTTGAGATCATGTTATGATTGAGCAAAGAGACTTCACCTGGTGATGTTGAATTGAAGACAAAAATGGATTTTGATGGATGTTGAGATCATATAAAAGTATCTCTGAAACTGCACTGCACTTCACTTTTAATTTTCCTTTTCTCTCTAAAACATCAAACAAACAATTTTACAAATATTTAATGCAATAAGAAATACGACATGTGAAGATAGAGTGTTTGAGCAAGCCTCTAAATAAAATTGGGCAGATCCAACTATACACAATGTATTAGTGCATCAATATTGCATATTGAGAAATCTGGTCTAACGCAAAAGTACAAATAACTAAAGAAGGAAATTAAGTCCAATCTTTATTAAATCCGGACAATGAAAAAAAGCAGAAGGCATGCTACTTTGACCAGAATGTAGTGTATTCAGTGAAAACTACAAATTAGTTAAAAAAAAACTAAGTCAAACTACTTATTCAAGAACTCAGACTATGAAGGTGTTAAAGAAAACCAGAGGCACGACTGCCTCTCTTTTATCCCTTTCTCTCTAGAATATTCTTGAACCATATTTCCTTATTCCATTGTGAGGAATTATACAGCTAGTTCTTTATCTAGAACATACACAACCAACTTAAATTTGTGGCTAATATGCTTAAACGCACCGACTTTAGTAAGTATAAATATGAGACCCATCTCTCATTTTGGGAATTAAGCAAAGTGAGAGAAACAAGTAAGAGAGTCAAGTGAGTAATAAATAGTGTCCAAATAAATAATGTTTTAAAGTAACACTACACCAAATAGGTTATTTTATAACTAATTGAAAAAATGATTTATAAGTGTTCGTGACACTTACAAAATTTGTAACAGTTTTAGTCACTTACAAAATTTGTAAGTGTCCATGCCCGATACAAACTTATTAATATAACACACAAGAGCTAATATAGAACACGCGAGATTCACGTGCATCCCCTTCTAAGACTTTGAAAGTGTTAAAAAAAATTCCCCTTACCTCTATGGTATTTTCAACCTTCCCTCTTCAGATAGCCACTCAACTTCATCTGTTTCTCTTCCACTACTCTCTCTCTCTCTCTCTCTCTCTCTCTCTCTCTCTCTCTCGATGGCAGGTAACTCTCTACATCTGGTTCTCTCTCTATCCTCTCTCTCTCGATCTCAGAGTCAGATCGATCGAGATCTATAAGATTTGGGTATACTTATCGTTTTGTCCTCCACCCGCCAGACCCTACCAGGTATTCCAGTGAGACCCCACTAGGTATTTTCTTGGCCACTCTCTCTCCCATATGACTTTTGATTTAGATTTTAATTTTAATTTTTATTTTGAGTACTGGAAATTTCAATTCACATAAGAAAGCATGGCATTTAGTTTAGCAAATCATTTGTTTTCTAGGGTTTTTAGATTCTCAAGGATTTATTCTTCTACAATCCATACCCCAATTGCCTAAGATAATCTATCTGATAAAAATATCACTTATTCTCTCTCTTCTAAACTGTTGTTGAGTGCAGAAGCATACAACAAACTATATGTTTGTTTTTCTTCGCATGTTTTTAGTGTTCCTTTTGACAAGAATTATGTTTATGTGTCGTGTTCTTTTAATTGGATCAGGTAGCAAAAAAAATCATGGAAAGTTGCAAGGCTATTTGCAAGATCAGGTTGTAGGCTTTAAAAATCTTACATACTCACACATTGGTATTTTTATTATTCAACTTTTATTTTTGTACATTTTCTTCATTCAGTATTATTTTGCCTTACAGTTTCCCCTTTGACACACGTTGATTATTACTATTTTTATCATCTACCTATTTTGTATTCCATTTAGTTAATAGTTTTGGGATTTTATTAGACTACGAGGTATATTTATTATTATATCTAGGTATGCATTTTGGGGGAACTCTAGGGTTTGAAGATTTGGGTATACTTATCGTTCTATCCACATCTTCTCTATAAGATCTTACACGACCTATTATGCAACATGATTACTATTTTTTTCTAGGTTTGATTTACATTTGATTCAGTATCATGTTCTTAAATCGTTTATCTTCAATTTTAGGGTTAAGAGTGCATGTTTGGGCTTCAACTATTAGAATCTTGATTTGATTCAAATGGAGCTTTTGATTTGCTTCAAATTAGGGATTTTTTGGATTTTGGGTTCTTTGTTTCATTTATGTATATATTTGACTGGATTAAAATGGAGATTAATTTTTGTTTAGTTTTGCAGAGCTGAAACGAAGGTTTCAAATGGAGATTTGCAATATGCCAGGTATACTTGAGTTTGAAGTTCTTTTATTAGTTTATTGGGTTAAATTAATTTCTATAATTTGTAGTTAACATTAAGTACTTGCTCAACTAGCACCTTTTGTTTTTTAAGAACTGATTATTGTTTTATGTTAATTAACATCTAGAGTACATATTTGGTATTTTTTTGGGAATATGATTTATATATTGCCAAATGATATTTGGTAGTTTCTGGGAATAGAAATCATATTCCTAAAAAATATTTGGTAGTTTTTGGGAATATGATTTCAAGAACTGACCACGAATTTATAGAAATGATTTGTTTCAAGATGATGAAAGCAAATAGCCGGAAAAGTGACAGTAACTTCCCTATTTTTCTACGTAAGATGATTTAAAGAAAAAAGGATAGAGTCTGTAATCTCGATTGCCTAGATAAAGTTTTCGTATTAGTCTATAATTGATATTTATCAATTTGTGTTTGTGGTTAAAGTAGGTCAAATTCAAGACTTTTATTGTGTCTTTCATTCGTAATTTAGTCTATAATATTGATTCCCATAATAAATTTGTCATATTTGTTTTTGGGTTTTAAATTTTGAATTTTTTGGTTAAGATGGTAATTCTTTTGTATTTTAGTTTTCTTTACTTTTTTTCTCAAAATCTTTTAACATTTGTGTGTTATTATAAGGATGATAGAATATGGTTTACGTGTAATGGAACACATGAGAGTCACATGTATCCCCTTTTAAGACTTAAAAGTGTTAAAACAAATTCCACTCCCTCTAATGTATTTTCAACCTTCCCGCTTGAGATATACCGTGGCCTCGCTACTCAGCTTAGGTTCTCTTTCTCTCGATCGTAGGTAACTCTCTACCTTCCACCGTTTCGCTTCGCTTTAGGTATATGTTACAATGATAACTCAGATCTATCATATGCATTTGAGGGGAAATCTAGGGTTTGAAGATTTGGGTATATGTTACAATTATAACTCCATCATTTCACTTCATCCTGATACTATGGAGAAGCTTCATCTTATTCGCAGCGATACGATCTTGATCAAGGCATTTTATTATGTTATTCTTTTGATTTTGTTGTTTATAAGGTTGAATTTTGATTTGTGGTTAGTGTTATTGTTTAAATTTTCTCAAGTTAGGGTTTTGGAAGTGTTTGTTTCTTAGGAGTTGTTGATTGGAAGTTTTATATGTATATTCTCAAATTAAGATTAGAATTACTATAGGTTAGAGCTTTAGGTGTAAATTGGTTCGGATTTCTATGATTATGTAATGCTTTTGCATGGGGATACAATCTTAATCAAGGTTTTTGATTGTTGTTAGTGCTTATTTGTTCCGTGTTCTTTTGATTCTGTTGTTTTTAAGGTTGAATTTTGATTTGTGGTTAGTGTTATTATTGAAAGTTGCTGAAGTTAGGGTTTTGGAAGTGTTTATTTCTTAGGAGTTGTTGATTGGAAGTTTTTTTTGTATATTTTGAAATTAAGATAGGAATTACTACATGTTAGAGCTTTAGGTTTGAATATTAACATATGTGACAAAAAAAATTCTAATATACAGTGACCTAATATAACATAGGGAATGCACACAAGGTTATTTTAGTTTTTAAGGACAACAAGAGAGAGGATTTTGTTGTATTTAATGTTATAATTGAAGATAAAAGTGGATAGTTAATGAAATAGGTTAATTAGTGGCATAGTGAGTTTATACTTCTAAATAATAATGCCTTTTTGTAATGAATGAGTTATTGGGAGTCACACTTCATTTGAAATTATGAATTCAAATCGTAGTAGGATTACAGTTTAGTGTTATATAGTTAAGAATGTATTTCATTAATTAGAGAGTTGAGTAGTTAGTAATTAGTAATTAATTATCCTAATACTCCCTCCAAAATTAAGATTCCCTATTACTTCTTTTTCATGTAGATTAATGATACACTCAATCAATTGTAACACGTGTTCACTATCATGTAGTTTGGTTAGTTGATTATATCAAAAAAAGAAAAGTGGCAATCCTTAAAAAGGATTAGTGGACTTTTAATTTGGGACATAGGGGGTATATGTTAGGACATGTAATAGTTAGTACCAAAATTACTTGTAAACATAGTATATTTGTAATGAGTACTGTGGAGTCATGGTTCATTAAGAATTATGAATTCAAGTCTTAATATGACTATTAGAGTTCAGTAGCCTATAATTAAGAATTTATCCCATCAATTAGAGAGTTGAATTATGATTTGAGCTTTTGGAATTTTTTACTTTAGACTTCTAAATAAATATATACCATTAGTTACTAATTAGTAGCATAGTTATTTTAAGTTTGGATTAAAGTATATTCTATTCTCTTTCTCCTTATCCTACATTTGAGTGGTAATGATAGAAACTTTGTCCTTTCTCTAAACATACCCTTCCAGGCCTGTTCTAAAGCATTGTTGCTGAACATTGCGTTTTTCATCTGTCAAAATGGTATAGTCTCCGCAAGAACCACTATGAAGACATAACTCAACTTTGAAATACTTCATTCCTTCATTTAAGATATTTCTCAATTGTATATTAATAGTGTGAAAAAAAATATTGTCTTTAAAATGGTACAGTCTCTTATTGCAAGAACCATTATTAAGACATAACTTGACTTTTGAAGAATTTCGTACCTTCGCCCAAGATTCTTCTCAATTGTATATTATGACCTGGAATTTTTTTTGGTCCAAGCCTTATATTTTCTAGTCATAATTTCTCCCGAACTGTTCAATTATACTAACCATTATAGCTTTCATATTCCTTTTCCACGTGTTCTACATATTAAGCAAACTACATAATGGAATTATTCTTTGACAATGATATAAGACTTCTTTGGAATAAGTACCTAGCATTTCTAGGTAATAACTGTTGATATTGTAATTGGAGTTTCACCTTTTAAGGTTCGTGTGGTGTGAAGGGTGTGATGGAGTTCATGGACTTCTTCATGGGATTTTATAACAAAACTTCTTTAACGTGATTGTTGATATTGGAATAGGACATAGTTTTCGCTAATTTTTATATTCATACCATCCATCAAGTTTATTTATTTTATACCTTTTTTTTATGATCAGGAAAGAAAAAAAAAGATACTATCTGCATTGCCCTTGTTGATGACACTTATGATGCACCAAAGATAATGATGAATAAGGTTGTCAGATCGAACTTGAGGGTTAGGCTAGAAGATGTGGTTTATGTGCATCAATGTGATGATGTCAAATATGGAAAGCGTGTGCACATTCTTCCAGTTGATGATACCATTAAAGGTGTCACTGGGAACCTGTTTGATGCTTACTTGAAACTTAAGTTTAGATATTTTAACTTATTTATCCTGTTTTTATTACATGCAGTCAAATTGTTGAATCTTAATTTTAATTTAAGAGTTTTATTATTTTAATTTGAATCAAAGATTTTTAATAAAATCTTGATTTGTTAGGCTGTCAATTTAGTCTGGCCCACCTGACCTAACCCATCTTGTAATTTTATAAAAAACTAACGCTTACTTTCAACTATTTAGCTGCCCACATTACATTTTAGATTTTCAGATATCAAATCCCGCTTGTTGCTGATTGATAGTGTTTTTAATGTTGATTCATATTTTTATTTTTGAAGGCACTATGAATTTCTACAAAGTATTTGTTATTAATATTGGAATTTGGCAATGTAAAGTATGTGGGAGTTGGAAGAATGTTGATTTGATTGGTGTAGTTAGTTTACATAAGATAAGAGCTTTGAGGAGGAAAAAAATTTGTGCATAGAGATGGCTGATGCAACTACTCTCATGGAGGACACGAGCAACAAGTAGAAGTTTTTTTGTCAATCTTTTTGATTGCAAATAAAATTGAGGACAAGAGGAAGAATAAATAAATGAGAATATACATACGTGATAATATATTGCTCGTCTGTGGTTTTTGCTCTTAGGCATACTATTGTTGCTTATCGAACGAGATGCAGAGCATGGAGGAAGCTTTTGTTTCACCGAATTGATCCTGAAATAGTGACTTTACAAATCCTTTTTTATGAAATAAAAAGAAGAAAAATATTCTCGATCACTTATTACACGTATTGACTTATGAAACAACTTAGTATCTTCAACATTTCCCGTCCCAAATTAAGTGTCCATTTCCCTTTTTCGGACGTCCCAAATTAAGAGTCCACTTTTCTTTTTGGGATGTAATCAACGAAACAAATTCAACGGCTGTCATATTTTCCATTGATAGAGTATATCCTTAAAAAGTGTCGTTTTCATATATGGACTATTATTTTGGGATGGACGAAGGAGGGAGTATGTAGTTTTCAATTGCATTTACAATGCTTGATTCAGTTAAATGTGTCTTATTTCATCTGAGTTCTGATTGGTATTTAATTAATTGACATGTTCTTTCCTGCAAAATTGTGTTTTTTGGCTACCAGAAGGTTCCACGATCTTCCATTCCTTCTGCAGGGAAAACACCAAAAAACGACAGTGAAATGAGGAGAAAACCTTCAGGGGCAACTCGAGATAAAGGGGAACTCCCAGTTAGATTACTAGCTGACATTAATAACTTATTTATGGCTTATAAAGGACTTACCCTTCACTATAAGCTTAGCATGTATGGTTCTCCTTCTCGTTCATTATCCTCGACAACATTTCTTGATAGGCCATCACTAAATATTGTTTCGAAACACCAATATTGTCTTCACAGGATCTTTAGTAATCAATTCCTTGCCTCTTCTCTTCATACTCCACTATTAGAAGTTGCTACTTTTCCTGCACTGTATGAAGAAATGCCTATCTTGAGCCCAGATGATGTTCATTACGTACTGGATCAAACGGAATATTATTATACACATCTCTCAATATGCGAAGGGTTCATCTATATAGATACTATGTTTACACATAAACTTCTATTTACTAATTGATAATACGCTTCTACTGAAGTGAATTGGGATGTTATCTTAACTTTAATCATCTTTGCCCCGTATTGATTTTAGAGTTATTTGCAAATCTCTAGTAAGAGATTATGCAAACGTATCCCCTATTGGGTTATGAGAAGACTCCACTATTTGGTGGAGTATATTTGTTTATGACAAAGCTCTAACCCATTTGGTGGTGGAGTCTTCTTCTACACAAGAAGTTCTCTAAGTGGACACCCAACTAAGCCATTTTATATGGCCTTATTTACCATTGCCCACCTATAAATAAGCTTTATGTATTAAGAGAAAAACACACCAGCAAATAGGAGAGAAGCAAAGCATATAGAGAGTCTTGTTTGAGAGATAATCAAGAGAGCAAGAGTGTTTGTAATTCTCCCCTTCTCATAATATAATTCCGCTACCCCGTGGACATAGGCAAATTGCCGAACCATGTAAATCTCTTGTCATTATTTGTGATTGAGTGTGAGTTTGATTTTTGGATTGTCACTGGGCACAATAATTGGTATCAGAGCCAGACACAACCGTTATTGGCGATTTGTTCATTTTTTTTAGCCAGAAATCAAAATCTTCAAATTTTAATTTTGAACACACCAGGAGGAGCGTATCGTCGATACGAGTCCAACGAAACAAATTGGAGGCCAAATGAAGCTCCGAATCTCCCAAATTTTCCAACTGAAGAGAAAAAAATTTCCAACCAAGCCGTTGACCAAGCCACCAAACTGTTTGACCAAGCCACCAAGCTTTTTGACCAAGCCATTGACCAAGGTGACTGGGCTGCTTATGTCACCAAACAGAAAAGGAATATTCTGTTAACTTTAACGGAATATTCCCCTTGAGTCAACTCGGTCCAATAATCTATTTTTGGGCCAACGTAGTCCATTCTAGACCCATTTACGAACGAGTCGGACCCTTTCCTAGCTATTTCGATCATTCTGGACACAACCGTGCCCTCCGTTTCTACTAATTTAGCTCTTAAGTTGCTATATTGACTTAAGAGGGACATATAGCAGTATTTTAAGGCACTTCCAGGCGTCGAACCTATTTTTTTTAGGTGGAGTCTAAGGAACAATGAAAGGTCAAAATTCTTCCGATTCAATTGAAGTACAAACTCCGATAACCACCATTAGATCTTGGAAAAGAAGTTCTATCTCAAATGCAAAGTTTGATGTCAAAAAATTTGACGGTACAAATAACTTCGACATGTGGAAGTGTGAAGTTTTGGATTTGTTATTTTGAGAAGGGTCACATATTGCTTTGGATTCCAAGCCCTAGGATATTTCCGAGGAAGATTGGAATTTTGGAAACCGTTAAGCTTTCTATATAATTCGATTGTGCTTAGCCAAAGACCAAGAGTATTTTGTCATGAAGGAGACTGTGGCAACAAGTCTCTAGAAGAAGCTAGAGGACAAGTACATGACGAAAAGCATAGAAAACTGGCTCTATCTCAAGAAGAAGCTTTTTTTCTTCCAATTTAAGCACGGTACGTCTATGAATACTCATTTAGACAGTTTCAATACAATTTTAGCCGATTTGCAAAATTTAGAGGTTGAAATTGCTAATGAGGATAAGGTACTGTTATTGCTAAATTCATTGCCTGATTTGTATGATCACTTGACTACTACCTTACTGTATTAAAAAGATGAGGTATAATTTAACGATGTTTCTAATGCTTTGATGAACAACGAGGTACGAAAAAAGGATCTGCAGGTCCATCGATACCCCTTATCATCAGAAGCATTGACAGTAAGAGGGAGGACATCCAATAGAGGACGAGGAGGAAAATTCTTCTCAAAGTCAAGGGCAAAATCATTTGATAGACGATAACTTGCTAAAGACAAATGTGCCTACTGTCATCAAAAGGGGCACTGGAAGAAAAACTGTCCGAGTAGAGACAAGAAAAAGGAACCAAATGTGAACGTTGCACAAAATGAAGAAGATGACCTGGAGTTAGCGTTGGATGCTTCATCATCAACCTACCATTCTGAGGAATGGATTCTTGATTCAGGGTGTTCCTATCACATGTGTCCCAACAGGGACTTGTTTTCAATCTTCTAAGAGCTTGACATGGGATGTGTTTTAATGGGCAATAACAACGCCTGTAAAATAAAAGGGACAGGCTCAATCTGATTGAAGCTGCATGATGGATCAATCAGAGTACTGACAGATGTACGATACATTCCAAACTTGATGAAGAATCTCATTTCACTAGGAACCTTTGATGCCAAAGGATATTCTATTATCATTAAAGGTGGAGTCCTAAAGGTGGTTCGAGGAGAACTTATAACCATGAAAGGCACCCAAAAAGGAAATTTTTATTTTGTTGATGGGAGCACAGTCACTGGGAGAGCGGTAGTTTCTAAAAGCTCAGACGATTCAGATGAATCCAGACTATGGCACATGTGCTTAGGGCATGCTGGCGAGAAATCTCTACAAGGTTTTATAAAGCAAGGTCTGTTAAAAGGATCTAAGACATGGAAGATTGATTTATGTGAACACTGTGTCTTGGGTAAACTGACCCGAGTCAAGTTTGGTACTACTGTTCACTGCACAAAAGGAATTATTGACTATATTCACTCAGATGTATGGGAACTACCAAAAATTCAACTTTGGGAGGTAAACATTGGTTCGTGACTTTCATTGATGATTACTCCAGACGAGTCTGGGTATAAACGATGCGTCGAAAAAATGAAGTTCTGGAGATTTTCCTTAACTGAAAAAAGATGATAAAAACTCAGATAGGTCGAAAGATCAAGAAACTATGAATATATAATGGTGGAGGGTACACTTTAAACCCATTCCTTAAAATCTTCCAAGATGAGGGAATTGTCAGACATTTTACCGTACGAAGAACGCCACAACAAAATGGAGTTGCAGAACGTATGAATCGTACTATGGTGGAGAAAGTTTGATGTATGTTGTCCCGTGCTAGATTGGGAAAGGCATTCTGGGGTGAAGCAGTGAATTATGATTCTCACCTCATCAATAGACTTCCTATAACCGCAATTTATGGGAACACTCCTATGGAGGTATGGTTTTGTAAATCTTCTATAGATTACGATTGGTTACATGTTTTTGGTTGTCCTTCTTATTATCATGTGACTGAATCAAAGTTAGATCCTAGAGCCAAGAATGTTGTATTCTTGGGCTTTAGTGCTGGCGTAAAAGCGTATAGACTCTAGTGCTCCAAATCAAAGAAAATTTTTCTGATCAGAGATGTTACTTTTGACGAGTCTATAATGTTGAAACAAATAGTTTTGAAGAAAGAGAACATGAATTCAAGTTCTTTACAACAGGTGGAGCTTGATATTCCAGTAAGGACTATTCAGACAATCAATTTTCCTGATGTGGAATCTAATGATAATGATGAAATCTCAGTTGAGGTGGAGGTTCTAACACCAACACCAGCACCGATGATCAATCAGCAGCCTTACTCTATTTCCACTGGTAGACCTAAAAGGGATACCCAAAAGCCTGCTCGATTAACGGACATGGTGGCATATGCACTTCCAGTGACTGATCATGATGTCCCGTGAACTTACAGAGCACGCAGTTTCAAGTGGAAGAAGGCGATGGATGAAGAAATGGTATCACTTCAAGAATCAGACTTGGAAGTTGGTTCAGCTTCCAAAGGGTAAGAAAGCTATCGGCTGCAAGTGGATCTATGCTAAAAAGGAAGGTGTTCCTGATAAAGACAACATTAGATACAAGGCCAGACTAGTGGCGAAAGGCTATGCTCAGAAGGAAGGAATCAACTACACTGAGGTTTTCTCACCTGTTGTTAAGCATTTGTCCATTCGAATATTATTGGATTTAGTAGCATAATTTGATCTCGAGTTATCTCAACTCGACATGAAAACTCCATTCCTCCATGGTGACTTATAGGAGGAAATTTACATGTCTCAGCCATATTATTTTAAAACTCTTGGACGCGAGAACTGGGCTTGCAAGTTGAGTAAGTCGTTGTGTGGTTTGAAGCAGTCACCACGACAGTGGTATAAGCAATTTGTCCATTTTATGATGGATCATAAGTACATGCGTAATCAGGTTGATCATTGCGTCTACTTTTATAAGCTCCAAGATGGGAATTTTATCTATTTGCTCTTATATGTGGATGATGTGCTGATTGCATCTAAGAGCAAGGTGGAGATCGACAGGCTAAAGATTCTATTGAGTTCAGAGTTCGAGATGAAGGACCTTGAAGAGGCCAAGAAAATTCTTGGGATGGAGATCAAGTGAGACAGAGTAAAAGGCACAGTCAGTTTGACAGAGACTCAGTATCTGAAGAAAGTACTTCAGAGGTTTGGCATCGATAACAAGTCTAAACCTGTAAGTACTCTATTGGCTGCACATTTCAAGATGAGTGTGCCGATGTCCTCAGATACAGATGATGAGAAGAAGCAGATGGATCATGTTCCATATACAAATGCAGTTGGTGCCTTAATGTATGCCATGGTGTGTACCAGACCAGACATTTCACACGTAGTGAGCATGGTGAGTCGTTACATGCACAATCCAGGGAAAGGACACTGGTAGGAAGTGAAGTGGATACTACAGTACATTGAAGGTACTGTGGATGTCGGTTTGAAGTTTGAGAGAGACATGATAGTTGGTAAGCATCTAGTCAGATATGTGGATTCTGATTATGCTGGAGATTTTGACATGCGTCGATCTACTACTGGTTATGTGTTCACTACAGCAGGAGGACCAGTGAGTTGGAGATCAACTTTACAGTTGATAGTGTCTTTGTCTACAACAGAGGCAGAGTATATGGATGTAGCATAAGCTTTTAAGGAAGCCATTTGGCTTCATGGTTTGATTGATGACTTGGGTATTGTTTAGGAAAACATGTAGGTTTTCTGTGATAGTTAGAGTGCCATTTATTTGGCAAAGAACCAGGTTCATCATTCTCGTACCAATCATATTGATGTCCTCTTTCACTGCATTTGGGAAATTATAGATGAAGGGGATATTTTACTCTAGGAAATTGGGACTGTAGATAATCCTGCAGATATGCTGACAAATATGGTTACGGGGATCAAGTTCCAACACTGTTTAGACTTGATAAACATCTCTCGAGCACGTGGCTCCTAAGGGCGCTGGTGGGGCAGCGTTGAATGGTGGACTCTTACCAAGGTGTAGATTATTGGATTATGATAAGACTCCACCATTTGGTGAAGTATATTTGTTTATGACAAAGCTCTCACCCATTTGGTAGTGGAGTCTTCTTCTCCACAAGAAGTGATCTAAGTGGACACCCAACTAAGCCATTTTATATGGCCTTATTTCCCCTTTCCCACCTATGAATAAGCTCTATGTATTAAGATAAAAACATACCAGTAAATAGGATAGAAACAAAGCATATAGAGAGTCTTGTTTGAGAGAGAATCAAGAGAGCAAGAGTGTTTGTAATTCTCCCCTTCTGATAATACAATTCCGCTTCCCCGTGGACGTAGGCAAATTGTCGAACCACGTAAATCTCTTGTTATTGTGTGTGATTGAGTGTGAGTTTGATTTCTGGATTATTACTAGGCACAACATCCCCTTGATATAGATTATGGGTTTATCACTAATACTTTATATGATTTGAACTGAAGAAATATATCATAACTTATTATTATTTGGTTTGTAGGGAAAGAGCAGATCGCCCCTTCCGTTGCCTTGATTTTCAGTATAGGAGAGAACTTGTTCGGGTATATTTGACGAATGTAGAGAAAATTTATCGCCGTTACATAGAAGAGAGAAGATGAAAGCTTGGGAAATTGATAGAGGATAAAGCTAGATGGTCAAGGTAGGCGATGCTAATTTTCATTATTATTAGTTCTGTAGTTCCACATATTTATTTGTTTGGTTTTAAAAAACCATTTGAATAGCCGATCTCTAAATAAAAGTAGTTTTTTTAACTTAAATATCTATTTTTACTAATTGACTATGAGTTTGTTACCTTTTCCATTACTATTCTGTTACTTAATGGGAACATGACTTGTGGAAAAAAATTAAAATTTTTTTAGAAAAAAATAGAAAAGACCTAAAGAGAAGAACCTAAAAAAGAAAAAATGAGAAAAAAATAAAAAAGAAAAGAAAAAACCATATCCATTTTCCTCCTACAGCTCCCCCAGCCCCCTCCTCTCCCACCCTGCCACCCACCCTCTGTCCCCAAGAACAAAATCGATTTTGGTGTTTTAGAATTTGTGTTTGCATTTGGACAAATTGATATTGGATTCGAACATATTGATATGGTTTTCTCGCACACACACAAATATACAGAGAGGGAAGGGGTGGGAGGGATATCGATTTTATTTTATTTTTTCTTTTCTCATCATTTTTAGTTTTATTTATAATTTTTTTTTTAATTTTTTAATTTCCTTTTCATTTTTTCCCACAAATCATGTGCAAGGTACGTGACTGTTAATGTAACAAAACTTTAACGGAAAAGGTACCAAACTCAAAAGTCAATTAGTAAATGGTACCAAACTCAAAACGGAGTAATTATGGACGTATTTAAGTCACAAAAACCCAAAAAAGTAATATCTTTCAAACCAAATGACTTATAGTTCTTATTGTTATTAATTTTGAAATATTGGTTTCTTATTATTTTCTGTCTAATATTTTAAGGCCATATATTTATTTTTTAGCCACGAATGAAGAGGTTTATATTTTCCTCTCTATTCTCCTTTATACTTTACGTTTCTATTGTCATTCATGTTTGAGTAACATTTGAATGCGTTTCAGCTTCTGCGCTTTCTGGCTTGGAATTGATCAAAACGCTAGGCGCCATGTGTCCAGGGATAAAATGGATTCGATATTGAAAGTAGTTGTTAAGAACTTATTTATATAGAAGGAAGTCGCATATACTTTGGTAATGGATTCCTTGTACAGTTGACTAAAGGCCCTTGAAGGTCAGATGAAGAGAAAGAAAGCTAGGGGAAAATTTTTTGATGTAGAAGAACAATCGATCCCTATTGTTCGAGCAGAGAAGGAAACATTTGTTTTGGTGGATGATGTGATACTACTACTTGAAAGGGTTTCCATCAAACTGTTGCGTAATCCGTATAAGCTTGAAACTCAGGTAATTGTCCAGTCTGAAATCACCGCTCTCTGTTCTCGTGAATAACTAGATAATTAGATTAGGGGAACTTAGTAATGCTCGCGCTTACTATATGGGTATGACAAGATTGTTTTCTATAGTTAAATTTGTCTTGATAGAAGAGGTGACCTGTGCGAGTATGTATAAAAGGTGACCTTGCGAGTACAACAGGTAATTGGAGTAAGGGCCAGTGTTTAAAGGGGGAGTGCGAGTACACACATGGCATATTTAGTGCCGGATGCACCCCTCTCGTTATCGTATGCAACCATGACGGTATGCACTGTAGTCTTAGGGTTTATTGTTTTGTTCATACACTTGACCAACTCTGGATGCCCTCTCCCCGGGTCGACCTGGGACCCGAATCCTACGATAGGTCCCTAGGTCGGGTTCTTTATTCTCCGCTATACAGTAGTTATTCAACACTAGTTAACTTCTGCACATTAGTCTATTACGCGATAGTCGACCGGTCAAGTGGTATCAGAGCTAGACTTTACAAAATATTTTTTCTCTAAACTCTTGATAAATGCTTTTTACCTTATTTTAATGGACGGTTCAAGTAAGTGTCTTAGGTTAGGACATTTCAGTAGACCTCCTATTTTCGATGGGACAAACTTTCCATACTAGAAAATTAGAATGATTGCATTTATTCAAGGAACATTAGGAGATGAAAATTGGGATTTAATTGAAAATGGATATAGGGACCCCACTACTCCTATAAATGAAGGTTGCACTATTTTTAGAAAACTTAGAACAACTGAATTAAGTGTTGATCATAAAAAGATAAGCAATTTCAATACTAAGGGAAAAATGCAATTTTCATGAGTGTGAGTGAAATTGAATTAAAAATATATTTCATTGCACTACTAGCAAGGATGCTTGGGAGAAATTCGTAATAACATACGAAGGTTACGCAAGGGTAAAGGAATGTAAAACAAAAATGTTGGTTCCATAATACAATATGTTAATAATGAAAGATAACGAACTATTTGATGACTTTTATATGCGTTTGACTGATATAATTACCCAACCACATTAGAATGGTATAAAATATTTTGATAAAGAAGTGTGTGCTAAAATTTTAAGGCCCCTTGTCCCTAGATTTGACCATAAATGTTACATAACAGAAGAGATTAATGATCCATCTCTCACATCAGAATTGCTAAGCTCAAAATTTAGAACTATGGAACTTGAATCATCCTTTAGGAACACTCTCATATTTTATGCTAAGAATGAGTTGACCAATTCTACTAAAATTTCTTTTAAATCGGCATGTCCTGATAAAAATAAGCATAAGGTAGTTAAATAACAATCTGAGTCGGATGATGACTCTGGTGTGTACTCGGATCAAATTGACGAGATTGACAATCAACTTGTAGTTATGTCTTCACAATTTAAGAAACTTTTGAAGCACATAAATGCTATTGCTAAAAGACGTATGCAAGAAAATAATCAATCAAGTCAATCCACTCGGCACCATAATAGAAATTCAATGCAGACTTGTGGTTTTGATATTAGTAATAAAACTCATAAATCTAAATTGGATAGTCACAATTGTAGGAAACTCGATCACTTCATTGTTGAGTGTAGGTCTAAGACCCAATCCAAGCATTCTCAGAAATACAAGGATCACATAACTAAAACTTGGGATGAATCTTTCAATTCTGAATCAGAAGATGACCAAGGAGATTCTGAATCAAATTGCCTTGCATTTTTAGGAGAAGTGTATGACTATTGTGGAGACTTGTACTTAGAAGGAATGACTGATTACGAAGATGAATGTGAATTTAATGAAGTACTTGAGTTGATTAATGCCGCTAAATCTTTATTAGCCAAACAACCTTCTATGCTTGAACTGACTGCTCCGTCTGATGCAAAACGTGCTGTGTGTGTATGATATTAAGTCTGATGATAGAAACACTCCTCACATGGACACTGAGGATATTAATTTTTGTATTGAATATGATGATTACTCGGAACAATATATTAGAACATTACAAAATAGACAAGAATTATCAAATATAGTTTAATTGCTTAGTGAGTCCTTAGAAAATCAATACGAGATAGTTAACCAAACTAAACATAACATAATTGGTATCAAATAAAATTTTGAAAAAGAAAGAACTGATTTTGAAAAGAAAAAAATCTAATTTTGAAAATTAAATCTCTGATCTTACCGAAAAGGTTACTATTTTTGAACAAAAATATAAGTCCACATTGGTTGATCTTGAAAAAACTAAAGTAATATGTGTCGACTCATTTAAAAGGATTAGAGAAATAGACTTAGAAAAATTAAAAGAAGGTTTTGATTTGGATAAACTTTTATACTCTCAGAAATATTATTTTTATACAAAAGGTCTTGGTTATGAAGAAAAATTTCAAAACAATCCTTGTATTAGACCTACTATACTTATTAGGGATAGTACCCAAGTCAAACCAAATCTGAGTAGTTCCACAATTGATAAAGTGAAACAAATTTTGAATGAAAGTACTTCTCAAACTGGTTTTGATCTAAATTATCCTTTTCTAATGTTTGCTGATTCTCCCAAGTACATTCAACCCCCTAAAAGGACAAACATGATTACTAAGCATGACTTAGGTGGCTATAAGTATAGAAAGTTCGCTCCTTACGTTAAACCGCCTACTGTTAATTGCTATTGCAGCATTTGTGATGTTTTTGGTCAACAAAATTGGAAATGCCTTAGTAATCGCAAGAAATGTACTCATTTTAAAGGCCTTGACCATAAACTAAAGCGATTTACAAATTTTCTTAGGCAGTGCACTAATAATAATTGGAATCATTTCTTCAATAAATCTAGGCTTCATATTGAAAAGAAAATATTTTCTAAAGAAAAATTCTATCCTAGATTTCGAAAGGAGTAAAAACATTTGAAAACTTTGCCTATTTGGATCAGGACTTGTGATTTGAGACCTTAAATGGATTTTTAAATGCCCAACTAATATTTATGACGCATCCAAAATTGAGGATATAACTAAGTCTCCTCACGAGAAGGTTAAGGGCTTAAATGTGATAACCCGCCTACAAAAATAATAGGTGGCCAGCCCAATACTCCAATAATCACAGGAATCATAGATGGTCCATTCTTAGCATAACTGTCGATTAAGATAATAGTATGAGATAACCACCAATCATTTTAGAAAACGGACTGTCAAATTTAAAATTTTAAAAGTAAAAGAAAAACTCTTAGACAATCCCATTTATAAAAAACGGTGGGTATCAAAAATCGATGAATGAAGTGTGACAATACAATAAATAATCACCAAATAAGCTGTCGATGCACAGACCAATACAAATAATACATCGAGTATTACAATTCAATATTTACAATATAATGAATGAGTGCAATACCTTGGGCAAACACGCCCAAATAAATATACTGAACATAACTAGAGTACAGTAGAAAGGAGCGTCTACTACAAGTATCCTACAACATCCGCAATATGCTGTAGCTCCATGACAACTGGAATGGAATATGTAAATACGGGTGTCCAGGCGGAAGAGCACCTGTAACGGCAAGGATATGCAGGAACAGAGAAATATAGATACGGGTCAGGGCCCGGTTTGATATGATTACCATGTGACTAAAAATGCATGACAGTTAAGTGCGTAATTCTCTCACAGATTACAGTAATATTTCTCACCTCTCAATCTAGCAGCAACCTAGCGCAATATTATGAGATGTTCTAGTTAACCCTAAGTACTAAGGGCTAACTTCTCCCCAGTCTCAACACTATGCCCTATTCGTGCGTGGGGTGTCTCGTAAAGAGAAATCCAAACAAGGAACCCCCCCGATACACTACTACTTAGGCAAGGTTGATCGTTGATATCCATTAGATCCTTAGCACGAAATAATCAATAAATGTGTGTGCATAAGTGTGGGAGGTCACATCTAGAGCTACTCAAATAAGTGAAATAAAACCCATCCATCATCAAATGGCAAAATTCCAAATTTCTTTCTTTAGGAATATACATATAAATGGTACAACATTTTATCAAATGTTTACCAAATTACATTCATCATATACTATTTCATTTCGTAATTCCATTCCTTATCAGGAAATAAAATCAGAGTTTCTATGCTCTTTGTGGCATTTTATCTCAATTACACATTTGTAAAAATCTCTTCCTTAATAGGAATATAATCATCATTATATGCTCTTTATGGCATTTCATTGTGCTCTTTGTGGCACTTTCTCATGCTCTTTGTGGCATTTCAATTGTGCTCTTTATGGCACCCATCATACATCAAGTCCAACTTGATTTAGAATAGTTATAAATATATATATATAACGATTCTAAGACCGCCCGTCGGGGTTTCCCCACTGTGCACACCCCTAAATGGCTATCATCTTCCAGGGCCTCCAAGACAACCTGGGATCCTATCGAAACGTCGGGAAGCGACCATGTGCCTGCGGGATAGTCAAGACCACACCCGAAATCTCCTAACCAGCACAAAAATATATATAACAACAAATGCTCACATGGCCTAGGGACTATATCCACCCTGCATTCATTAGCCAGGGGGCTTCACCACAACGCACGCAACTTCCCTTATGATAGCGATTTAGAGAGGTGTGTATCCATAAATTAACATTTATGAAAAACATTACTTTTTCCATTTTGAAAACTTCCAATTTTCCTTTTTCCAAAAATCATTCATTTAGCCATTTGGCACCAAGTTTTAGAATGTGAAATTCATTCTTATTAAGTCATATTTTATTAATGACCTAAGACCCAAAGTGCCACTAACTTCAACCTAGCCTCGAAGAGTTCATATAATTTCATAAACCCTCAAAGTGAGTCTCCATGGAGGAGTGTCTCCCAAAAGCTCAACATTAATATTTTAACTTCCAATTTATCTTTAGGTTAACCTCCAATATCATTCGGACATTAACCTATCCAAACTAGCCCTCGGGTAAACCCAAATATCCCACCTTAACTTAGGACATTAGTCTACCCAATAACAACCCTCTAGGACTCCCCATTACTTCCCAAAGGAAGGTCCCTAAACCTTGGAACTAAAAAGAAATGGGATAAAAATCAAACTAGGAAAATCTCACAAAGACAGGGCAACCGAATCGATTCACCCATCGGGCCTAATCGATTCGCCCTGGCGAATCGATTCGCTAAACAGCCGAATGGATTCGGTGAGCAAAAACTGACTTCCTGTAATTGCCGAATCGATTCGGTCCCAACCCGAACCGATTCGGTTTGCCCAGACCTGTAGGATGACCCTTATCCGAATCGATTCGTCCTAGGGCCGAATCGATTCGGTCCTGAAATCTTGCCCAGTTTGGACTACGGGTTATATGAACCCTAAGTTCCCAAAAACCCCAAAACTTTGATTTCTCCCAACATCAACAACAACAATTCGACCTAAATCAGTCCTACACCATTTATAACTAATATATACTCCTCAAATCCAATTTAAAACTAAGATTTAAGGGTTTAATCATCAAAATCAACAAATACCCATTTATGGGTTAAATCTCTAAAACCTAACCATACATGCAATTTATCACATTAAATCACATCTAGCAAGTAAGAAACTTGCCTCGTGGTTTGTAGTCTCTGATCCACCTTCGGTAGCAACGAAATTCCGGCCCAAATCTTCACTTCTCTCTCTTTCTCACCATTTCTTCCAACTCTCTCTTCTCTCTCTCTCTTCTTTGGCTTCTAACACAAATGAAGAAAGAAAAAATTTTGGGGGACTTATACGGGTCTCAAAACATAAATCCCCACCTTTAATTGTTAATACACCACTAAAATGACTCGTAACCACTTAATTGAGTCATAACCCCTTAAAAATGCCCGAAACCCAAAAATATAACGGGACACTTATTTCGACTATCTCGACTATTTTAAAAACAACCGCACCCCCTATTTTGGCATTCGGGAAAGTGTGAACTATTCTTTTACGTTCCAATTTCATTTTATTTCATTAATTATACCCAAATTTAAATATAGGTCATAACCGTCGTTTTACACATAACGACGTAGTAATACACAATATAATGCCATTTACCTTCTCATAACGGTAAATAGGCAAAACATAGTAAACATTATCCCTAAGTATCACGGGAAATAATATTTACTCCAACATCCCCAATTTTATAAAATTAGCCCATCAGGCAAAATCGTATAAAATAGTCGCTCAAAAACCTGGGTTGTTACATACTCCCCCCCTTAAAGGGGAATTTTCCCCTCAAAATTCAGGCATAACCCATAACCCTATCAAGGGTATACTATACCAAAAACCGTGCTATCATACTAGCAAACCTCTCTACAGTGACGCGTCCCCATAGGACACAGACTAAGGTCATCACTATCGATATCAGTCCACATTCTCTTTGCTCTAACATAGCACCAATTCGTTCTTCAGGAATATCGATCCTACCCTTCTACTAAGGGAGAAGATACTTACACAATCTCGGCACACATTGCCTTACTTCGAAACACACTACGCCCTTACTAGGGAATAACTACACTAACTTACAATCGCTAACCCCAACACTACTAACTCCTATTCGCGTTGTCGTAGCCCTCAAACGAATTCGGCTCAATGAGCCCAATCTTGAAAAAGATATTCTCGGACTACTCCATGCCCAAAAATATACTATTCGCTGTTTCCATTCCAACGAACAAACAAGGCACACTGCCAACTATACTAGGCTACACACGGCATCGTGTTTATCAAAAACGATCCGAACTATAGTACGGAAATTCGATCCATAAGAACTACTACTCCAATCCTTCCTTTAAATCAAACCCACCCATCCACTTATGGGTGGTAGGATATACCCCATATCCACACGGTTCCCATTTCTTCCTGGAAACTTTACTAGTACCTCGACACGAATGTCTCTCTTAGTTCACCACTATTGCTAGGAACCGCAAATAGTTCTAGAACTCCACCACGCAGGTCTGGGCGTACTCTCCTGTACTTAGTCCGCCCGTTTCCATTGAGTAAGCAGCGATTGATCCAATGATCCACAGTTTTCTCAACTAGACTCATGACCGTTGCATTATCGGCAATTCGATAAAAATGCCCACGGATATACCCATCCTCATTCCACACTACTCTCTATACACAAGTAGGTGAAAGGGTCAATCACGGACATAAATGCTCTTATAATAGCGTCCCCTCGGTTAAGCTCACTCCGCTTGGCATTCCATGCCACGAATAAACTCTAAGACAGTTTCTACTCGGCGCCTATACTACTCTCGTTCGCATTGCCTAGAGAAAGGGAATATCCTATCGATAGTCCTTCACGATCACAAACTTGTCGTTCGTGGAAAGATCCAAATTCCTGCCCAGGAGAAATGCCTCTAATTCTTTAAGGCAAATACTACCTCTATAAACTTTAAATTAAGCGGGGGATGACACTTCGTAAAAGTGTGAGACACACGAACAATAGGTCCATGCTCCTGTATTCATACTTCCCTTTCCTGGCCAAGAATCATTTGTTAAATCCACTCTCGATCATAGCAACATGAGTGCAGGAGAAAAAGTCAGCTTATACTTCAACTCCCCCAAAGGTAGGTTACCAATGTAACCCCTATCTACGAGAGGCCTCACCGATAATGGCCTAACATTCCGAATAGTTCAAGATCCCATACTTCTCGTCTAGGGACCAAATCCTACTTAGAGTCAACCCAAAACCTATTGTGGTCAACTCCGAACCATCTTCCTAAAATAACGTCACATGCCCTAAAGGCCTAGCGTCCTAAGAATTCTAAAGACAATCTATATTCTATCTAGTCTAGTCGTATAAGTATAATATTAAATATATCCCTAGTGTCCAAGACCTTTCCCGACTTCCGAAATTAGCTCGGTTTCATGCGTGGGACGTCTCGCCGAAGCGAAATCCAAACAAGGAACCCTCCCGTTACACTACTACCTCGCATTGTCGGTCGTCGAGAAGTAACGGTCGAAGACACATGATCGGGAACAACGAAATCCTAACTCAAAACTCTACTAATACATATATACTTCTACGTCCTACCATAACAATCAACTAAGGCATTCACTTTCAGTAAAATGCCATAAACACTTTATCCCAAAATACACATATACCTCTATACAAATGGCCTTCTCATTAAGGCACAACCGTAAGTCTCTATCGGACTTTCATAACCTTAGTCTTCCCCACATCGATCAGAGGAAAACTATCATAGTGCTCATATATCGCACATCAACTTAGCCCTTAATCACTCATATACGTGATTCTTGGCTAAACCTTCCAACCCAGCACTTAACCAACAGAAAATGAAAGAAAGAAAAGAAAATAAAAGAAAAGGCACATCTCTCCACTCCCAACGTCGTTAAGGTTCATGCGCGGAGCCTCTCACCGAAGCGAAATCCATACAAGGAACCCCTCCACACAATCCCCTTAACAAGCCGGTCGTGGAGATAAGGCACAACATACACAAGCAAAGCAAACAAATCAAGTAAATAGAATAAAACAAAAATAAAGGAAACTATCTACATACCGTAAACCACCTCTATAAAGTCTCGACCCGTATCCAGGGGAGATATTATAGAACAACTAGTCCTTCTCCCAGAACTAGAAATATGATAGCCTCGCGATTTATTCGCTTGCTATCACACCAACCCCATCTAAGAAGATCCCTACTCGTATGATACATATAATAAAAGTAGTACATACCACACATATCATCACTCGCCCCATAACGAGTGAAAGGAAAATACAAAACTTCCCTATTATGGAAGACATATAAATATACTTACTATATATAAAAATATATACCGATACTATCACAAGCTCGATATACACACCAGAATCTAGGGTTAACACCATACTACTCCAACTTACCTTAAGGAATGCACCACTCGCACCCTAGTTGGAAATTCCACCAACATACTAGCCAATCTCCTTCGCTACTACCAATGGTTCCAAGACACGTCACTCAAGTCTTATCGGAACCAAAATACTTCCATCAATGTCTCCACTAGGAGTCCCATCCCTGTCGGTTATCTTCGATCGACAAGATCAGAATGCGTAGTTCCCTTGACTTCTTCAGTAAAGAGAACATTCGACCAACCTCCCCGACCTTAGTTCCACGAGTCTTCCCCGGGTGGATGTCCACCAATGTGGTCTCATGAACACTACTTCTCCGGAAGTGTTACCAACACTTACTTACTAGCCTAGCATTTCCACAAAAAGGCTCTTTCTTATGGGCAAAACATTCTGCCCCCCAAAAAGAGGCGACTATCATTTCCGCCACTTCAACCGTACTCCAATGGGTGAAAGGTTCTCTTCAAACCCTCACACCTGGGGACTTCTATACCCATCCCTTAGGCCAAAACTCTCGGGCCTTACATTCTCACCGAACGAGGTTACACTTCCTCTATCCAATCGAACTTCAATATGGGGTCCTTGTCAAGGACCTCTCAACTTCGAATTGACATTGCTTAGAATCCCAAGCATAGTACCACACTCTACCGACAACGGTACTTGGGAAAACTATTTTCACCGTACTTAGTAGTCACGGCAGCAATATAAAATAATGCTAGAAAGGGAGAGACCTCCAAAGTGGCCCTTATTCCCGACCACAGCCTACAGCGTATAGTAATCCCATCCTATGACGTCTTCACCACGACCTTCCTCAACGCCCTTCATCTGACGACTTACAAGTCTCACCTGAACGCGCAGAAGATCTTCGGGATTCTCATACCATAGCAGGAGAACGAAATCTCATAAGAGAATTCAACGACCTTATTCCTAAGGCTCTACATCAAATAAAGAGAAACGCAGAAGACGTAGAACATCTGCACAGATTCCTAAGGACTCTAAAACCTAATGCTCTGATACCATTTGTGACAACCCGCCTACTAAAATAATAGGTGGCCAGCCCAATACTCCAATAATCACAGGAATCATAGATGGTCCATTCTTAGCATCACTGTCGATTAAAATAATGGTATGAGATAACCACCAATCATTTTAAAAAACGGACTGTCAAATTTAAAATTTTAAAAGTAAAAGAAAAACTCTTAGACAATCCCATTTATAAAAAATGGTGGGTATCAAAAATCGATGAATGAAGTGTGACAATACAATAAATAATCACCGAATAAGCTGTCGGTGCAAATACCAATACAAATAATACATCGAGTATTACAATTCAATATTTACAATATAATGAATGAGTGCAATACCTTGGGCAAACACGCCCGAATAAATATACTGAACATAACTAGAGTACAATAGAAAGGAGCGTCTACTACAAGTATCCTACAACATCCGCAATATGCTGTAGCTCCATGACAACTGGAATGGAATATGTAAATACGGGTGTCCATGCAGAAGAGCACCTGTAACGGCAAGGATATGCAGGAACAGAGAAATATAGATACGGGTCAGGGCCCGGTTTGATATGATTACCATGTGACTAAAAATGCATGACAGTTAAGTGCGTAATTCTCTCGCAGATAATAGTAATATTTCTCACCTCTCAATCTAGCAGCAACCTAGCGCAATATTATGAGATGTTCTAGTTAACCCTAAGTACTAAGGGCTAACTTCTCCCCAGTCTCAACACTATGCCCTATTCGTGCGTGGGGTGTCTCGCAAAGCGAAATCCAAACAAGGAACCCCCCCGATACACTACTACTTAGGCAAGGTTGATCGTTGAGATCCATTAGATCCTTAGCACGAAATATTCAATAAATGTGTGTGCATAAGTGTGGGAGGTCACATCTACACCTACTCAAATAAATGAAATAAAACCCATCCATCATTAAATGGCAAAATTCCTAATTTCTTTCTTTAGGAATATACATATAAATGGTACAACATTTTATCAAATGTTTACCAAATTACATTCATCATATACTATTTCATTTCGTAATTCCATTCCTTATCAGGAAATAAAATCAGAGTTTCTATGCTCTTTGTGGCATTTTATCTCAATTACACATTTGTAAAAATCTCTTCCTTAACAGGAATATAATCATCATTATATGCTCTTTATGGCATTTCATTTTGCTCTTTGTGGCACTTTCTCATGCTCTTTGTGGCATTTCAATTGTGCTCTTTATGGCTCCCATCATACATCAAGTCCAACTTGATTTAGAATAGTTATAAATATATATATATATAACGATTCTAAGACCGCCCGTCCGGGTTTCCCCACTGTGCGTGCCCCTAAATGGCTATCATCTTCCAGGGCCTCCAAGACAACCTGGGATCCTATCGAAACGTCGGGAAGCGACCATGTGCCTGCGGGATAGTCAAGACCACGCCCAGAATCTCCTAACCAGCGCAGAAATATATATAACAACAAACGCTCACACGGCCTAGGGACTATATCCACCCTGCATTCATTAGCCAGGGGGCTTCACCACAACGCGCGCAACTTCCCTTATGATAGAGATTTAGAGAGGTGTGTATCCATAAATTAACATTTATGAAAAACATTACTTTTTCCATTTTGAAAACTTCCAATTTTCCTTTTTCCAAAAATCATTCATTTAGCCATTTGGCACCAAGTTTTAGAATGTGCAATTCATTCTTATTAAGTCATATTTTATTAATGACCTAAGACCCAAAGTGCCACTAACTTCAACCTAGCCTCGAAGAGTTCATATAATTTCATAAACCCTCAAAGTGAGTCTCCATGGAGGAGTGTCTCCCAAAAGCTCAACATTAATATTTTAACTTCCAATTTATCTTTAGGTTAACCTCCAATATCATTCGGACATTAACCTATCCCAACTAGCCCTCGGGTAAACCCAAATATCCCACCTTAACTTAGGACACTAGTCTACCCAATAACAACCCTCTAGGACTCCCCATTACTTCCCAAAGCAAGGTCCCTAAACCTTGGAACTAAAAAGAAATGGGATAAAAATCAAACTAGGAAAATCTCACAAAGACAGGGCAACCAAATCGATTCGCCCATCGGGCCTAATCGATTCGCCCTGGCGAATCGATTCGCTAAACAGCCGAATCGATTCGGTGAGAAAAAACTGACTTCCTGTAATTGCCGAATCGATTCGGTCCCAACCCGAACCGATTCGGTTTGCCCAGACCTGTAGGATGACCCTTATCCGAATCGATTCGCCCTAGGGCCGAATCGATTCGGTCTTGAAATCTTTCCCAGTTTGGACTAAGGGTTATATGAACCCTAAGTTCCCAAAAACCCCAAAACTTTGATTTCTCCCAACATCAACAACAACAATTCGACCTAAATCAGTCCTACACCATTTATAACTAATATATACTCCTCAAATCCAATTTAAAACTAAGATTTAAGGGTTTAATCATCAAAATCAACAAATACCCATTTATGGGTTAAATCTCTAAAACCTAACCATACATGCAATTTATCAAATTAAATCACATCTAGCAAGTAAGAAACTTGCCTCGAGGTTTGTAGTCTCTGATCCACCTTCAGTAGCAACGAAATTCCGGCCCAAATCTTCACTTCTCTCTCTTTCTCACCATTTCTCCCAACTCTCTCTCTTCTCTCTCTCTCCTTTGGTTTCTAACACAAACGAAGAAAGAAAAAAGGTTGGGGGACTTATACGGGTCTCAAAACATAAATCCCCACCTTTAATTGTTAATACACCACTAAAATGACTCGTAACCACTTAATTGAGTCATAACCCCTTAAAAATGCCCGAAACCCAAAAATATGACGTGACACTTATTTCGACTATCTCGACTATTCTAAAAACAACCGCACCCCCTATTTTGGCATTCGGGAAAGTGTGAACTATTCTTTTACGTTCCAATTTCATTTTATTTCATTAATTATACCCAAATTTAAATATAGGTCATAACCGTCATTTTACACATAACGACGCAATAATACACAATATAATGCCATTTACCTTCTCATAACGGTAAATAGGCAAAACATAGTAAATATTATCCCTAAGTCTCACGGGAAATAATATTTACTCCAACATCCCCAATTTTATAAAATTAGCCCATTAGGAAAAATCGTATAAAATAGTCGCTCAAAAACCTGGGTTGTTACATACTCCCCGCCTTAAAGGGGAATTTTGCCCTCAAAATTCAGGCATAACCCATAACCCTATCAAGGGTATACTATACCAAAAACCGTGCTATCATACTAGAAAACCTCTCTACAGTGCCGCGTCCCCATAGGACACAGACTAAGGTCATCACTATCGATCTCAGTCCACATTCTCTGTGCTCTAATATAGCACCAATTCATTCTTCAGGAACTATCGATCCTACCCTTCTACTAAGGGAGAAGATACTTACACAATCTAGGCACACATTGCCTTACTTCGAAACACACTACGCCCTTACTAGGGAATAACTACACTAACTTACAATCGCTAACCCCAACACTACTAACTCCTATTCGCGTTGGCATAGCCCTCGGCGTAGCCCTCAAACGAATTCGGCTCAATGAGCCCAATCTTGAAAAAGATATTCTCGGACTACTCCAGGCCCAAAAATATACTATTCGCTGTTTCCATTCCAACGAACAAACAAGGCACACTGCCAACTATACTAGGATACACACGACATCGTGTTTATAAAAAACGATCCGAACTATAGTACGGAAATTTGATCCATAAGAACTACTACTCCAATCCTTCCTTTAAATCAAACCCACCCATCCGCTTATGGGTGGTAGGATATACCCCATATCCACACGGTTCCCATTTCTTCCTGGAAACTTTACCAGTACCTCGACACGAATGTCTCTCTTAGTTCACCACTGTTGCTAGGAACCGCAAACAGTTCTAGAACTCCACCACGTAGGGCTGGGCTTACTCTCCTGTACTTAGTCCGCCCGTTTCCATTGAGTAAGCAGCGATTGATCCAATGATCCACAAATTTCTCAACTAGAATCATGACCGTTGCATTATCGGCAATTCGATAAAAATGTCCACGAATATACCCGTCCTCATTCCACACTACTCTCTACACACAAGTAGGTGAAAGGGTCAATCACGGACATAAATGCTCTTATAATAGCATCCCCTCGGTTAAGCTCACTCCGCTTGGCATTCCATGCCACGAATAAACTCTAAGACAGTTTCTACTCGGCGCCTATACTACTCTCGTTCGCATTGCCTAGAGAAAGGGAATATCCTATCGATAGTCCTTCACGATCACAAACTTGTCGTTCGTGAAAAGATCCAAATTCCTGCCCAGGAGAAATGCCTCTAATTCTTTAAGGCAAATACTACCTCTATAAACTTTAAATTAAGCGGGGGATGACACTTCGTAAAACTGTGAGACACACGAACAATAGGTCCATGCTCCCGTATTCATACTTCCCTTTCCTGGCCAAGAATCATTTGTTAAATCCACTCTCGATCATAACAACACGAGTGCAGGAGAAAAAGTCAGCTTATACTTCAACTCCCCCAAAGGTAGGTTACCAATGTAACCCTCTATCTACGGGAGGCCTCACCGCTAATGGCCTAACATTCCGAATAGTTCAAGATCCCATACTTCTCGTCTAGGGACCAAATCCTACTTAGAGTCAACCCACAACCTATTGTGGCCAACTCCCAACCATCTTCCTAAAATAACGTCACATGCCCTAAAGGCCTAGCGTCCTAAGAATTCTAAGGACAATCTATATTCTATCTAGTTTAGTCGTATAAGTATAATATTAAACATATCCCCAGTGTCCAAGACCTTTCCCGACTTCCGACATTAGCTCGGTTTCATGCGTGGGACGTCTCGCCAAAGCGAAATCCAAACAAGGAACCCTCCCGTTACACTACTACCTCGCATTGTCAGTCGTCGAGAAGTAACGGTCGAAGACACATGATCGGGAACAACGAAATCCTAACTCAAAACTCTACTAATACATATATACTTCTATGTCCTACCATAAAAATCAACTAAGGCATTCACTTTCAGTAAAATGTCATAAACACTTTATCCCAAAATACACATATACCTCTACACAAATGGCCTTCTAATTAAGGCACAACCATAAGTCTCTATCGGACTTTCATAACCTTAGTCTTCCCCACATCGATCAGAGGAAAACTATCATAGTGCTCATATATCGCACATCAACTTAGCCCTTAATCACTCATATACGTGATTCTTGGCTAAACCTTCCAACCCATCACTTAACCAACAGAAAATGAAAGAAAGAACATAAAAGAAAAGAAAATGTACATCTCTCCACTCCCAACGTCGTTAAGGTTCATGCGTGGAGCGTCTCGCTAAAGCAAAATCCAAACAAGGAACCCCTCCACACAATCCCCTTAACTAGCCGGTCGTGGAGATAAGGCACAACATACACAAGGAAAGCAAACAAAGCAAGTAAATAGAATAAAACAAAAATAAAGGAAACTATCTACATACCGTAAACCACCTCTATAAAGTCTCGACCCGTATCCAGGGGAGATATTATAGAACAACTAGTCCTTCTCCCAGAACTAGAAATAGGATAGCCTCGCGATTTATTCGCTTGCTATCACACCAACCCCATCTAAGAAGATCCCTACTCGTATGATACATATAATAAAAGTAGTACATACCACACATATCATCACTCGCCCCATAACGAGTGAAAGGACAATACAAAACTTTCCTATTATGGAAGCCATATAAATATACTTACTATATATAAAAATATATACCGATACTATCACAAGCTCGATATACACACCCGAATCTAGGGTTTACACCATACTACTCCAACTTACCTTAAGGAATGCACCACTCGCACCCTAGTTAGAAATTCCACCAACATACTATCCAATCTCCTTGGCTACTACCAATGGTTCCAAGACACGTCACTCAAGTCTTATCGGAACCAAAATACTTCCATCAATGTCTCCACTAGGAGTCCCATCCCTGTCGGTTATCTTCGATCGACAAGATCAGAATGCGTAGTTCCCTTGACTTCTTCAGTAAAGAGAACATTCGACCAACCTCCCCGACCTTAGCTCCACGAGTCTTCCCCGGGTGGATGTCCACCAATGGGGTCTCATGAACACTACTTCTCCGGAAGTGTTACCAACACTTACTTACTAGCCTAGCATTTCCACAAAAAGGCTCTTTCTTATGGGCAAAACATTCTGCCCCACCATAAAGAGGCGACTATCATTTCCGCCACTTCAACCTTACTCCAGTGGGTGAAAGGTTCTCTTCAAACCCTCACACCTGCGGACTTCTATACCCATCCCTTAGGCCAAAACTCTCGGGCCTTACATTCTCACCGAACGAGGTTACACTTCCTCTATCCAACCGAACTTCAATATGGGGTCCTTGTCAAGGACCTCTCAACTTCGAATTGACATTGCTTGGAATTCCAAGCATAGTACCACTCTCTACCGACAGCGGTACTTGGGAAAAATATTTTCACCATACTTAGTAGTCACGACAGCAATATAAAATAATGCTAGAAAGGGAGAGACCTCCAAAGTGGCCCTTATTCCCGACCACAGCCTACAGCGTATAGTAATCCCATCTTATGACGTCTTCACCACGGCCTTCCTCAACACCCATCATCTAACGACTTACAAGTCTCACCTGAACGCACAGAAGATCTTCGGGATTCTCATACCATAACAGGAGAACGAAATCTCACAAGAGAATTCAATGAACTTATTCCTAAGGCTCTACATCAAATAGAGAGAAACGCAGAAGACGTTAAACATCCGCACAGATTCCTAAGGACTCTAAAACCTAATGCTCTGATAACATCTGTGACAACCCGCCTACTAAAATAATAGGTGGCCAACCCAATACTCCAATAATCATAGGAATCATAGATGGTCCATTCTTAGCATCACTGTCGATTAAAATAATAGTATGAGATAACCACCAATCATTTTAGAAAACGGACTGTCAAATTTAAAATTTTAAAAGTAAAAGAAAAACTCTTAGACAATCCCATTTATAAAAAATGGTGGGTATCAAAAATCGATGAATGAAGTGTGACAATACAATAAATAATCACCGAATGAGCTGTCGGTGCACAGACCAATACAAATAATACATCGAGTATTACAATTCAATATTTACAATATAATGAATGAGTGCAATACCTTGGGCAAACACGCCCGAATAAATATACTGAACATAACTAGAGTAGAGTAGAAAGGAGCGTCTACTACAAGTATCCTACAACATCCGCAATATGCTGTAGCTCCATGACAACTGGAATGGAATATGTAAATACGGGTGTCCATGCGGAAGAGCACCTGTAACGGCAAGGATATGCAGGAACAGAGAAATATAGATACGGGTCAGGGCCCGGTTTGATATGATTACCATGTGACTAAAAATGCATGACAGTTAAGTGCGTAATTCTCTCGCAGATAACAGTAATATTTCTCACCTCTCAATCTAGCAGCAACCTAGCGCAATATTATGAGATGTTCTAGTTAACCCTAAGTACTAAGGGCTAACTTCTCCCCAGTCTCAACACTATGACCTATTCGTGCGTGGGGTGTCTCGCAAAGCGAAATCCAAACAAGGAACCCCCCTGATACACTACTACTTAGGCAAGGTTGATCGTTGAGATCCATTAGATCCTTAGCATGAAATAATCAATAAATGTGTGTGCATAAGTGTGGGAGGTCACATCTACAGCTACTCAAATAAATGAAATAAAACCCATCCATCATCAAATGGCAAAATTCCTAATTTCTTTCTTTAGGAATATACATATAAATGGTACAACATTTTATCAAATGTTTACCAAATTACATTCATCATATACTATTTCATTTCGTAATTCCATTCCTTATCAGGAAATAAAATCAGAGTTTCTATGCTCTTTGTGGCATTTTATCTCAATTACACATTTGTAAAAATCTCTTCCTTAACAGGAATATAATCATCATTATATGCTCTTTATGGCATTTCATTGTGCTCTTTGTGGCACTTTCTCATGCTCTTTGTGGCATTTCAATTGTGCTCTTTATGGCACCCATCATACATTAAGTCCAACTTGATTTAGAATAGTTATAAATATATATATATAACGATTCTAAGACCGCCCGTCCGGGTTTCCCCACTGTGCGCGCCCCTAAATGGCTATCATCTTCCAGGGCCTCCAAGACAACCTGGGATCCTATCGAAACGTCGGGAAGCGACCATGTGCCTGCGGGATAGTCAAGAACACACCCGAAATCTCCTAACCAGCGCAGAAATATATATAACAACAAACGCTCACATGGCCTAGGGACTATATCCACCCTGCATTCATTAGCTAGGGGGCTTCACCACAACGCGCGCAACTTCCCTTATGATAGCGATTTAGAGAGGTGTGTATCCATAAATTAACATTTATGAAAACATTACTTTTTCCATTTTGAAAACTTCCAATTTTACTTTTTCCAAAAATCATTCATTTAGCCATTTGGCACCAAGATTTAGAATGTGCAATTCATTCTTATTAAGTCATATTTTATTAATGACCTAAGACCCAAAGTGCCACTAACTTCAACCTAGCCTCGAAGAGTTCATATAATTTCATAAACCCTCAAAGTGAGTCTCCATGGAGGAGTGTCTCCAAAAAGCTCAACATTAATATTTTAACTTCCAATTTATCTTTAGGTTAACCTCCTATATCATTCGGACATTAACCTATCCAAACTAGCCCTCGGGTAAACCCAAATTTCCCACCTTAACTTAGGACATTAGTCTACCCAATAACAACCCTCTAGGACTCCCCATTACTTCCCAAAGGAAGGTCCCTAAACCTTGGACCTAAAAAGAAATGGGATAAAAATCAAACTAGGAAAATCTCACAAAGACAGGGCAACCGAATCGATTCCCCCATCGGGCCGAATCGATTCGCCCTGGCGAATTGATTCGCTAAACAGCCGAATCGATTCGGTGAACAAAAACTAACTTCCTTTAATTGCCGAATCGATTCGGTCCCAACCCGAACCGATTCAGTTTGCCCAGACCTGTAGGATGACCCTTATCCGAATCTATTCGCCCCTAGGGCCGAATCGATTCGGTCCTGAAATCTTGCCCAGTTTGGACTACGAGTTATATGAACCCTAAGTTCCCAAAAACTCCAAAACTTTGATTTCTCCCAACATCAACAACAACAATTCGACCTAAATCAGTCCTACACCATTTATAACTAATATATACTCCTCAAATCCAATTTAAAACTAAGATTTAAGGGTTTAATCATCAAAATCAACAAATACCCATTTATGGGTTAAATCTATGAAACCTAACCATACATGCAATTTATCACATTAAATCACATCTAGCAAGTAAGAAACTTGCCTCGAGGTTTGTAGTCTCTGATCCACCTTCGGTAGCAACGAAATTCCGGCCCAAATCTTCACTTCTCTCTCTTTCTCCCATTTCTCCCAACTCTCTCTTCTCCCTCTCTCTCTCCTTTGGCTTGTAACACAAATGAAGAAAGAAAAAAGGTTGAGGGACTTGTACGGGTATCAAAGCATAAATCCCCACCTTTAATTGTTAATACACCACTAAAATGACTCGTAACCACTTAATTGAGTCATAACCCCTTAAAAATGTCCGAAACCCAAAAATATAACGTGGCACTTATTTCGACTATCTCGACTATTCTAAAAACAACCGCACCCCCTATTTTGGCATTCGGGAAAGTGTGAACTATTCTTTTACGTTCCAATTTCATTTTATTTCATTAATTATACCCAAATTTAAATATAGGTCATAACTGTCGTTTTACACATAACGACGCAATAATACACAATATAATGCCATTTACCTTCTCATAACGGCAAATAGGCAAAACATAGTAAATATTATCCCTAAGTCTCACGGGAAATAATATTTACTCCAACATCCCCAATTTTATAAAATTAGCCCATCAGGAAAAATAGTATAAAATAGTCGCTCAAAAACCTGGGTTGTTACATTAAACACCGCCAAATCCTTATATTTATTCAATCATGGGAGAGGTGAGTCTAATAAAACTCGAGTTATCAAATATTTTGAGACTAATGAGTATTCTTACGAGTTTAGTGCTCCCAAAACTCCCAGACGAATTGGGGTACTTTCTACTATTACTAGTGATCTTTAACTTGTCGATATACTTTCTATGCCTTTCAATAATTCTTGTTTAGAAATAACTTCCACATGTGATTGGAGAGATTGTACTTGAAAACTAGCTTGTGTTTATTTTGTGTCCTCATCACTAGATCTCTGAGGTTTTAGGATAAAGATATCTACTAATAACGGTGTCTCTTAAAACCATGTTTAATGTAGGAGACATTTATTTAGCTGTTTATAAACATTTATTATTTTCTATTACCATTTTATAATTTAGTCAAAATGGGGGAAAGTTGAGTACATATTTATGATTATTGTGTTGATATTATTTCATTCATAGTATCTTGTCTTATTTTTACCAATATATTTATTTCTGTCCTTTAATAATTTGGTAGAACAAATGCTACTAACTTGATTTCTCGCCAGGAAGGTATTTATGTTTTTCAAGTTTTCTCGTCGGTCGTCATGAGTTGAGTCTTTTCTTTTCTAGGATGGGTGGGTTATTAGAAAAACTTTTGTATAGGACATTCTAGGATTTTTTTTGCCTCAGTATATCATTTGATGTACTCAAGGGTTTTGTCAAAATTGGTCCAATGAGCGAGTTTGAAGGTACCTATATAGAGCACTCCCTGGGTTTGTTTTTTGTGTTGTAGCTATATAGACCTTCATCAAGTTGGACTTATTTTGACAAGATTTTTTTTGTAATTATGTTGTGTCTAGATGCCTACGCCAAGCTCTGCAATCTTTTCACTTAAGCCTGCATCAAATTCATAATCCAACAATACCTAGGTAGTCTTACACCTATTTTTTTGGCTCATAGGATTTATTACACATCACATAGGACACCACATGACACTTCATTTTATCATGATTATTGATTGTGTGCGGGTTTTATTAAAAATAATCTTTAAAATTGTTTAAAATTTAAATTGGAATTAATATGATTAAACATTTTTCTTATATAAAATTCTAAATTAAATTGAAGGCCTAAATATTTTTTTAACTATTTCGTGCCATTGAAAATGTTCAGTGCTGTTTGATTTATGTGTGAATATCCCGAGCTCATTTGAAACTGATATGTTAATATGTTTAGCATCAGTTTTTTCTGTTTTAGTGGTTTTTTCTTTGACGATATTATAGTATATATATGTATGTATGCTATATTATTTGTATAGTCTTTACTGTTGATGTGTACATCTTGAGGTGGTCGATTTGAGTGCACCTTACCTTCTCAAGGTTGGACTTAAGTAGGTCTCTTAGCCAAGCCTATTTGGTCTATTTGGTCTTCACGTTTTGACCATAGTAAGTTACTATTAGCAATTGGAATTGGCCATAGTTTATAATTATTTGGATCTACATCTCTATAAATGATGTCGTGTCCCTCTTTCCACACGGTAACTTTAGTAAATTTCAAACTGTTTTGTACACCCATGGTTTCTCCTCAAAACCACTGTTGGTTTTTACTTTCCTTAAAATGATGTCGTGGTTCCATTTTGTTGCAACGGTAATATTATTGATGGATTCCAGTTGGCTTCGAAGTGTTATTAAATGACAATACACGTTTTTATTGTTGGTTACAACTGTTATGCGGCGTGTCTAATTTTTATATGGTGTATTTGTGTTTCTTTCTAAGACACATGATCTAATTCTTATCTAAGGCTGTTATCAGTTGTATTCAATCCTTGTGTGTCTTATTTCCTCCAATCAGTACACACCCACTAAGTCTATAAATTAATGCTTTGGGCATTTATTTTTCAATAACCGAGAAAATTAGTTTTGTGCCCAAACTCTGCCAAATTTTATATAGAGAGAGTTTTTATTTTCTACACACTGATTTTTCACTTGTGTTAATGTTTGAAGAAATAATTTCGTCATAGATTATTCCTAAAAACAAACACTACATTTTTGCCTATATGTGTACGTTTTTTTTTAAAACATTTTTGATATCTTTTAAAGAAAAAATTAAACTCTCTTAGTGTTCATATGTGTTCTTGAAAATTTTATCAAAATCAACCCTACCTATTTTTCATTACTAATTTGTGCAAAAATTCATATAATAGTGAAATATCTCTCTTTTAGTGTTTTTAGATCTGATCTCTTGATCTTGTGTGAATATTTAGTCTTTTTGGTGTATATTCATTATATACTTATTGCATCTCACATAGCCCTAGTATATCAAGAAAATCCCTAAAAGGATTAAAGGTATTTGGCTATTCATGTGAGAATTACTTCATACACTGATTCACATATTTGTGTGAGGTATATCTGTTTCGATCTGTAGCAATATGTGTTTGCATGTTTTATATTTGCGCGTAATTACACAAATTACGCATGACTTGTCACAATAAAAGTAAAAATCTATTTTGTTCTCTTAGATCTATCGTAGATCTGTTTTGGCGTGTAAGTTTGAACAATACTGCACACACAAATCACGATTGTGTGTATATGCTTTATCAACCTTGTTTCTAAGTTCATGCTTGCTTAAAACGTGTTATTTTAAATCACGTATAAAAAGGGTTGGTTAAAATAAGATTTGATTTATAAGAGGTTTAGAAAGTTAAACCTATTCTGCTTAAGGACCGAAATTGGTAGAAAGAAATATTGGTTGTCCTTAATCTTCTACTTGAACCTTACTTGAATTCGGACAAAGGACTCTAAATCAAAACTGTTAAGAACTTGCATAGTAAGTTGTTAGATTAATCTTGCTTTAATCTGAACAAATTTTAAAACAGTTTTGTAATTGACTTGTTTTTAAATTACTATATACATTACTCAAATATTGTGTGTATATATTCTATCATAGAATATTTGTGTTCTTGATTGTGGGTGTCTCATTTGAATATATTTGTGGCACAACTTTCTGTCACGCACTTAGAACACCACAGTCACTTAGGCACTGATTATTGTGTACATATAAAAAATCAAATCTGATTGTTCTGATTTTGAAAATAAAGTTTGTTGAAAGTTGTGTTAAATCAAGATAGCTTGATTTAGACAAGAAAGAAAGAACATAAGATTTGTTGCTGATATTTAGGATATTAAAAATTATTTCATAATGATTCTGGTTGTAACATTATGGGTGAGTTTGTCATACAGTCTAGGACGCATCATAGGAGAACTGCACTACCACTAGTTACTATTAAGATCAATAGGCACTAAGGCAACTTGTGCTGAAGAAGCTGGAGGGAAGGCTGATACGTGAAGAAAGTAAAGTGGAAAAGAGTTGCATAGTGAGGATAATTACGGAAGAGCAACCAGAGTAAAGAGAGGCTTGTTCGTGATAGGTAATAGCTTGTTCTGATATATCTTGATTTGAGTCTCGTTGCATGTTTATGAGTCGTTCCTTTTTGTGTTGTTTTAGTGGACTTGGTAGACTAGGTGACCGTAGAGGGTTCGTCATTTTTCCCGAGGAAGGGTTTTTGCGACGTAAAATAAACATCACGTGCTTTAATTTCTGCATTAATCACCTCACTGTAAAAAGTAGGATTAAAGTCTAGAAACACACCTAAATAAACTAATTTGATTATTATCTTCTTATTCATCTAGTTTAATTAAATATAATAATTAAGACTTTTAATAACTTGCCAAACTCAAATCAGTTTCGAGTTTAGTTATCAATTTAAATAAAGTTTAAATTGGTCCCCTTTTGATAATCTGTAAAACTCATAGGTAATTTGGGTCTATTCAACACTTTTGACTTCCGCACATTAGCCCATTGCGCTATAGTCGCCCGCTCAACAACCACCAAACAATCCCATTCGGGGAACGAATACCTCGAACGAGACCAATGTAACTCATAGGAACTAACGACGTAGTCACATGATGCTCGATTTGAGAATATGACTAAAGATTTTAAATAACCAAACTTAGGTTTTAAAACATGATGTTAGTGGGGGGGGGGGGGGGGGGGAACCCAAAATAGCCCCCAAAGAGCCCCTAAGGGGTAAGAACACCTCACATGGGACCAAGGTAACTCGTAGGAACTAACTGCATAGTCATGGGATGTCGAGTCTGTGAATATGACTAAAATTTGTACACAACCCGACCTAGGCTTGAAAACATGTCGCTAGAGGGAGAACCCTAAAATAGGCCCTTAAGGGCACGAACACCTCACATAGTACCAATGTAACTCGTAGAAACTTACTGCATTGTATGGGATGCCCATACAGTTTAGAGGCACAAACACCTCACACTGGACCAATGTAACTCGTAGGAACTAACTGCGTAGTCACAGGATGTCTGGTTCTAGAATAGGGATAAAATTTAGAAATAATAAAACTTAGTCTTTAAATAATGCCACTGAAGGGGGAAATCCCAAAATAACTCCCAAATGGCTCTATAAATTTCCCAAACACCTCGCACAAGACCAATGTTACTAGTACAAAATGATCGCGTGGTCACGAGACGCTCGGATTGAGAAAAGGGATAAAATTTACAAATAACCAGACTTAGGCTTCAAACATGTCGCTAGAGGGGAAAAACCTAAAACAACCCACAAAATGGCGCTTTAAGGGGAACAAACACCTCGCACGAAAATAATGTAACTTGTAGGAATAGAATGCATTTCCATGGGACACTTGGTTTGAGAATAGTGATAAAATTTGCACAGAACCAGACTTAGGCTTGAAAACATGTTGTTATAGGGGAAAACTCAACACAACCCCCCAAACGGCCCCATAAGGAGCACGAACACCGTGCACGGGACTACTGTAACCCGAAGGAACTGATCATGTAGTCACGGGATGGAAGGTTTGAGAATAGGGCTAAAATTTGAAAATAACCATACTTATGATTGAAAACATGTCGTTAGAGGGATAAATCCCAAACAAATCCCCAAAACGGCACCCTAAGGAGCATAAACACCTCGCACGGGACCAATGTAGCTCGTACGAACTGAACGCATAGTCACGTGATGCCCAGTTTGATAATGGGACTAAAAATTTCAAATGAGGAGACTTAGGCTTTAAAACATGCCAATACAGGGTGCAAACCCAAAACTACGACCGAAAGGCCCCATAATGGGCATAAAGACCTTGCATGAGACCAATGTAACTCCTAGGAACTCACCGCGCAGTCACAGGATGTTGGGTTTGAGAATATGACTAAAATTTACAAATAACCAAACTTAGGCTTGAAAACATGCCCCTAGAGGGAAAACCCAAAATAGCCTTCCAAACAGCTCTCAAGGGACACAAACACCTTGCATGGAACCAATGTAACTCATAAGAACTGATCGCATAGTCACGGGATGCCCGATCTTAGAATATGACTAAATTTTTTTAAATAACCAGACTTTGACTGGAAAACATGCCGCTAAAGGGAAACATCCCAGGAATGGCCCCTTGAGGTGCACGAACACTCCCCACGAAACCAATGAAACTCACAGGAAGTCACCCTATAGTCACAAGACGCCCAGTTTGATAATAGGACAAAAAATTTCAAATAACCAAGCATAGGCATAAAAAGATACCACTAGAGGGGAAAATTGAAAATAACCCCTAAACTCCCCCTAAGGGGCACAAACACCTCGTACATGACCAATGTAACTCGTAGGAACTGACCGCAAAGTCACGATTTGCATTGTTTGAGAATACGTTCCAATAATAAGACTAAGGATTGAAAAATACCACTAGTAGGGGGGACCCACAACAACCCCCAAACGGCCTCCTAAGGGGCATGAACACCTTTGAAAGAGTGGTCCTTATGTGTGTGATTCAAATCAAATCAATTTTCACAAAAAATTATCCAAATTTTTATTAGCACCAAACCAAGTTGTGAAAAACCAATTCTTAATTTAAACCAATTTTATCTTGATTAATCCTAAACATGCATCGAGTGATTAAAGCAAGTAAATTAAAGTAAAGAATACTCACAACACTGGATGTACGAGGAAAAACCCAAGATGGGAAAAACCCTCGGACGACCCAAGCCAGACAATCACTATGATAAAAGGTTTTACAAAGATAGATTAGCCTTACTCAATGACTCGATCCCCACAGGTCTTGATGCTCCTTCCGATCTTCTACCGTTCTTCAATAGTGCCCATGCAGAAATTCCATCTTCCACGATACTTGTCCACAACACAAGCGTCCACGTATGTCTCGGTGTCCATCGAATGGCTTTGATACGTCTACGATGTCGAACAAGAAGTCCTTCTCTTTTCTTCACCGTAAAACCCAGATGTTCAAGTATAGAACAAACCTTCTTGGTGAAGCAAGATCACATAAACATATAATAATGATAACTCGGATCTTTGCAAACTCTAAGGATGTGTTTAAGCATTGAAACCTTAGAAAAACATGTGCAAAACTCGTACTGGATTGAATACTATTTTTTTCCAGAATGCACACTTATGAAACTCTGATTAAAACATGCTTTAAATAAGAATTAAATGCCTCCTGGAAAATAGTGTCGCTCGAACGACATTGGCATGTCGTTCACACGACATAGCCATCTCGCTCGAATGAAGGACATATGTCGTTCGAATGACTTGCGTGTCAGTTTGACTTTCCTTTTAAAATGTTTCTTCAAAAGAGAACCAATTGAATCAAACTCCTTTCTGTGTTTATCAGAATAAAACGAAGTGTAAAAGATTTAAAACACTTTTAAAACGTTTTAAAATATTTTTCCTTGTAAAAATACATCCATATCTTTTTATAAAAATATTCCAAGCACCATTAATTATACGCATTCATAATTGTGTGATCTCGGAATGTAATTAACTTGAAGACGAATAAACTTGCACCAATTTAAACTTCGGCATGATTAATTCTTTGAAGCTTTGTCGCAACGTCTTCAATTTATTTAATACGTCATAGACCAAGTGTGATCGTGACAAAAATAAAATCTCCCTATGACATATTACAAACACAGTTTTGTTCACGGAATTAAGTCAAAACAATACAGGAACTCAATTGAAAATTTATGTCCTTACAAATCTCCCCCTTTGACTATTCTGAGATAAAACTAAACCAGTGAAATGGCTAAGATGGGCCGTCAAGCCATATGTCGCCTAAACCCCATCCCATAAACCCAAAGTCAAAAATTACAGGACACGGACTAGAATGTGTAGCACCGGCAAACATGAACTGTTTGAATGTGATGTAGACTTGAAATCTCGAATCGCTGAAGCATACCTATACACATGAAACAAATAAATAAATACCCAGTCAAGTATGGAGGAACAAATGATACTAGTTTATATGTCCAATTAGAACAAATCATTTGTTAATCATGTGAGAAATAATTTGATATCAATTTGTAAAATATGTAATCAAACAATATGTAAATACAGATATCAATAAAAATGCTCAACAAATATCCCCCTACATCACATACATCTCTCCCCCTTTTTGTCTCGAATAGACAATTCGGTGAAAAGATAAACAAGTCAATAAATATCTAGCATGAGAATATACCAATTAAAAAAAACTAGATAATCATGAAACAACCAGCTAAATATGATCAAGGAATCACACAAAGAATATGGCAATCTAATCAGGTGTGATAAACGGAATCATATGCAAAAAACCAATTATGCAGACAATAGAACCTGCATATAAACTAGTTAGTTCAGAAAGCTTCCAGCAGTATCAAAAATATCACAATTTTAACCAGAGGACTGAAAACCGAAAGAAGCAAAAAAAAGCCAGACTTTCGTTCGAACGAGCCATGGACGTCGCTCAAACGAGATGAGGACGTTGTTCGAACGAAACTTCGCGCGACATGGAGATGTCATTTGTACGACTTCTCACGACGGGCCAAATTTTCCCAGATTCCCAGAAATATTATAAATTTTTGCCCAGTGAAAAAATTTCCAGAAAAAGTACCAGGAAGGGCCTGACAGCAACAACACAGTGCGAAAATAGTAAGCTTTTAACATAAAATGCAAAAATGCATAAAAATAATAATGCGAGTTATATGCAAACATAGTACCAATGTGCTCAAACATGGACATGGAATGTATGGGCGTGAAACTACAACAAATGAGTCACAATTCCAACACATCGAAATGATCAAGAAGATCTAATTGATAGCGATAAATAATCAAACTTTATCATAGCCATATTACAATTAAAGTGTGAGCTTAATGAACTAAACATACTACATGCACACAAATTCAGAATTTTGACGATTCAACAAACATTAGCGTCAAATTGCAATGTTTCAACATTAGGATTAGTTGTGCAAACCCGTTTAAATTTTCTCCAACCAACCTCCCTCATAAATATATATTTTTTTCAAGTTCTTTTGAGGTTTCTAGCATTCTCAACTTAGATAAAATCTTATTGGACCTTTTCATAGGATTTTCCTTTTTCTTTGGGGCTCTTTTAAACAAGGGCTTTCACGACGAGTCTATTTTGAACTCTCGCAGCCCTTTCCCGTGAATCACTCATCATTTTTTCAATTAGATAACAATTCAAATCCTCACGGTAAACTGTTCTTATATGCACACTTCTCCTTAAGTCTACTTGCGTATAGATGATAAGATTGAGATAAGAACGCCTCACCAAATTCAAATATGCAAGAGAAGTCAAACATCCATATAAACTCGTGCATGTGTTCAATATTGGCATATGTACAAAGTCGAATCAAAATTCATATCAACTTCGAAACAACCCCATATAAACAATGGTTAAGATCATTCTAATCATCGATAATAATGACCAAATATCCTAGCCACATGGATAATGAAATGATGGGGGGGGGGGGGTCCAAGCACACCAATATGCCACATCAAACATGTAAACTCAAAAACAAAACCAAAAATCTTTTTGGCTTTTCAAACATATTCTGACTCAAATAAAAGCAAAATCTTTTTGGATTTTCAAAAGTTTTATCAAAAACAAAATCATATTGCATTTTTCATTAGGACTCAAACAAATGAAAAACTATAATATAAAGAGATAAACATGTCACCATACTAGAAATGAATATATCATGAAGCAAACTAGCATATGAAAAACATGGCAACACTATCATCATTTAGATTTAGCACAAGAAGAATCAAGTGCATCCAAACGAGAATAATGAAGTTTTATTCCTAAAGCCACTAAATCCGATTTCCTAACCCAAGTAGGTGTAAAATGACGCATGGGGGTTTAGGGAACCTGGGCAAATTTATTCCTAAACTTCCTAGGGGCTTGTCTAAGGTCGTAATAATAATGCCTAAGGTGACCTTTCCTACCACAAAATATGCAAGTGTAGCAGTGGTGGGAATGATTACCTATATGTGGACCTTTTTTTAACCTTCCTAGTGTTTCTCACACGTGCGGGGGGAATGGGAACAACTCTCTCATCAAAACCTATACCTCCACTATCTTCCTTAATTTTGACGGTGCCTAAGATCTTATCTTACTTCTTCGAACTAGACTCCAAATCAAACTTGACTCTAGACGAGTTTATCAATCTATCTTCCAACTTAGGAATCCTAGACTCGAGTAAACACCTAGACTCCTCAAACTCTAAAATCTCTTTTTTCAAAGACTCCATCAAAACACGGAGATTATCTCTCTCACCCTCGACATACTCTAATTTATCCCTAAGAGTCTTCTATCGTGCCCTAAGATCCTCAATCAAACTATCATTATTTTCTATGGCACGCTCATTCAACTTAGCTTGCAATTTTGCATTTTCCTTTTTCACCTTCATTGTCTCGACATACAACGCATTAAATGCAACATCCAACTCTTTCACATCTATTTCCTCCTCTTCACTCTCTTCTCCCTCACTAACATGGGATTCACTCAAAACCTCCTCAGAAGTTTCATTCACATGAGAATCGTCGTCGCTCACATGACATGCCATAAACGCAACAAAGTTATGCTCAATGGGGGAACTCTCTCCCTCTTCCAGATCACTATCACTTAAGGTGACATTATATATAACGGGTTGTTTTCCCTCTTTCTTAAATCTAATGGGACACTCCTTAACTTAGTGACCGTAACCCTCACACCCAAAACACCTATCCGACTCATCTCTCTTAGGCTTCTCAAACTTATCCTTAGAGGTGGAATCTAGTTTGTTATTCTTGAATTTTTCAAATTTCTTTGCATCTTTCGATTGCTTTTGAAACTTAATAAATTTTTTAAATTTCTTTACCAAAAAATCAACATCCTCAAAATCGGAATCGGAATCGGAATCAAAAACTTTAATTTCCTCCATTTGGGTTTTCAAAGCAACACCCTTTTCTTTCTTAGGCACTTTCTTGGAGGTAATCATGTCGATTTCATAAGTTTGTAAGTCACCTACAATCTCTTTTAGTCACCAACTTTTAAGATAGTCACTTTCGCATCAAACCTACTAGGCAATGACCTAAGGATTTTCTTAATAACACGGTTGTCAGGAATTTTCTCACCTAGGTTAAACGACGAGTTGAAAATATTGGACAACCTAGATTAAAACTCATCAAAAGTGTACTCTCTAACATCCTAATGGTCTCAAACTATGTGGTGAGATTTGGAAGTTTTGATGCCCTAACCGTGCTAATTCCCTCATGAGTGAGTGCCAAAATATCCCAATCCTCTTTTAATGTTTCACAAGTCATAATTCTATTATATTCTTCCGGTGTGACATTTGAAGAAATAATGTGCAAACCGTTAGAATTATATTGCGAAAGTTTATGTTTAGTTTCGGTCCATGACTCAACAGGCTTTAAACTAATGACCTCTCCTATAACACTGACAGGGGGTGTCCAAACTTTCTCAACTGCTAGACAAATATGCTCATCAATAGATTTTAATGCACTTTTCATTCTCATCTCCCAGTAAGTGTAAGTGCCATAAAAACAGGAGTTTGAAGAAATCATTATTTCCATAATTCATCTTTGAAAACACACGGGATCATAAAACAAATAAATTATGTTTTCTAAATCTGATACCAATTTGAAAGAGTGGTCCTTATGTGTGTGTTTCAAATCAAACCAATTTTCACCAAAAATTGTCCAACTTTTAATTAGCACCAAACCAAGTTGTGAAAAACCAATTCTTACTTTAAGCTAATTTTATCTTGATTAATCCTAAACATGCATCTAGTGATTAAAGTAAGTAAAGTAAAGTAAAGAATACTCACAATGCCAGATGTACGAGGAAAAACCCAAGAGAGGAAAAAACCACGGACGGCCCAAGCCCGACAATCACTATAAACAAAGGTTTTACAAAGATAGATTGGCCTTACTCAATGACTCGATCCCCACAGGTCTTGATGTTCCTTATGATCTTCTACCGTTCTTCAATAGTTCCCATGCAGAAATTCCATCTTCCACGATACTTGTCCACAACACAAGCGTCCACGTATGTCTCGGTGTCCACCGAATGGCTTTGATACGTCTACGATGTCGAACAAGAAGTCCTTCACTTTTATTCACCGCAAAACCCAGATGTTCAAGTATAGAACAAAACTTCTTGGTGCAGCAAGATCACTTAAACATATAATAATGATAACTCGGATCTTTGCAAACTCTAAGGATGTGTTTAAGCTTTGAAACCTTAGAAAAACATGTGCAAAACTCGTATTGGATTGAATACTATTTTTTTCAAAATGCACACTTACAAAACTCTGACGAAAACACGCTTTAAATAAGAATTAAATGCCGCCTCGAAAATAGTGTCGCTCAAATGAGATTGGCATGTCATTCGCCCGATATAGCCATCTCGATCGAACGAAGGACAAATGTCATTCGAACGACTTATATGTCAGTTTGACCTTTCTTTTAAAACGTTTCTTCAAAAGAGACCCAATTGAATCAAACTCTTTTTCGTGTTTATCAGAATAAAACGAAGTGTAAAACATTTAAAACACTTTTAAAACATTTTAAAATATTTTTCCTTATAAAAATACATCCTTAGCTTTTTATAAAAATATTTCGAGCACCATTAATTATACGCATTCATACCTGTGTGATGTCGAAATGTAATTAACTTGAAGATGAATAAACTTGCACCAATTTAAACTTCGGCATGATTAATTCTTTGAAGCTTTCCCGCAACGTCTTCAATTTCTTCAATACGTCATAGATCAAGTGGGATCATGACAAAATAAAAATATCCCTATAACATATTACAAACACAGTTTTGTTCACGGAATTAAGTCAAAACAATACAGGGACTCAATTGGAAATTCATGTCCTTACAACCTCACGTGGGACCAATGTAACTCGTAAGAATTAGTCACGTAATCATGGGACACCTGGTTTGAGAATAAGACTAAAAATTCTAAATAGTTAGTATAATTTGGTTGTTGAATAATGGTTTTCTCTTCTGGACTGCCTAAAAATAGATTTATTTTATTTTATTAAATGGATATGGTCATGGACCAAAGCCGTGACCCCTATTTTTTTTAAAACCTAATAATACATGATCACGGTACACGATTGTGAGCATGTTTTTATTTATTTTTTAGAAAAATCGTGGTCATGCATTTCGGTCGTGATCATTTTTCAATAATTCCGTTGTATGGTCTCGAACTTAGTCTTTGACACCTAGTCCACAACTAGTCATGGATCAGGTCTGTAACCCCTAGTCCTCAATTGGTCACGAATCAGGTCCGTGCCCCCTGGTCACGGCCCAATCCTATCGCCACGGATCCATACACTTCCCAACGCTCCAGGACATGACCCATAATTTAGATCATGAATAAAGTTTGGGACAACCAATTTTGGTCACGCCAAAAATGGTCACGGACCTCAACCGTGGCTCGGAGGCCTGGTCACGACCAAAGTACGTGACAATTCTTGTTTTTTGGCCTTGTAAGATATCCCATAATGTATTGAGTGCTTGTTTTAATCTCAAGTACATTAGAGAAAATATAGTGAAGTGTGATCATACATTAATTTTGTTATCATCATAAAAATCCTTTTGGTTGAAATACATTTTGGTTCATAATCTCCCCATTTATTTATGATGACAATATGATTGATCTAGTTTGAGAAAATGTTTAAAAGTCTCCCCCTTGGTTTGATATTGGGTTTAAAAAAAATTATCCCATTTTTTGTAGCATCTTTTTCTCATATAATTATTTCTCCTCGTTTGTCATTATCGAAAAAGTGGGTGTATTTGGAATTTATCTAAGGCTTGTCCTTTTCTGATATCTTTCTCGATATATACTGAAAAACAGAGTTAGTTGGAAATTCTAGGTGGAAATATCATTGGTATGAAAAATCAAGGTATGTAATGGATTATATTTGTCTAGGGGAGCATTCACGAAAGTAAAACACTTAATCGTGCGAGCACCATACCCTGATAATATATGTTATGCAGTGATTGAATAAGAAACATATCAGGGTATACTGTTAATATTGTGGTTGATATATTTCTAAATTTGAAGCACCAATGAGGTTCGGGGATTTGGATTTTTTGGTGAGGTTGGATTTTTAAAGTGTATTTTTTTGACATCGTGGGTATTTAGCATGTGCAAAAGCAAGGTTTCTTATTGGATGGACTGCATGGAATATATGGAAATAAGTAGATTTCATGCATGTAATTTAGTAGTATTGCAAAGGTCTCTAAACATTCTCAGTTGGGGTTGTGATGGCAAGGTCACATTGGATAGTTTCACTCCTACATTTAGAAAGATATTTTGTAAAAAAAATTAGTGAGGTTGTTTACGGTATAATCAAATGGAAGTTTAACATCCCATTTTTGAACATAACCCCATAAAAAGTGGTGTATGATATTATTGGTCTTGGTTTAATAATGTTGCACCTAATTTTTATGATTGACATCGCACTTGAAGATCTTGCTGGGTTCATTTCATTCTACTAGAGTTTCTTCCTCGTGTAGGTTAGTGGTTGTTCCTATATAAATGGTTTCTATTTGTTTTCTTACTTGGTTAACCCTTTGGTTTTTTTATATAATATTAGTTGGTTTCATTAAATGTAATGTGCATGGATTGTTGGATGACATGGGTTCTTGTGTAGATATTGATGAGCTTCATTATTTGGATAAATGTTATCTTTTAAATGAGTTTCAGGGGTGTTAATGGAATGAATGTGCATATGTTGTTTTAAAATGATGGTGTTGTTGTCATCATCATCTATTTATTGAGGAAGAAAATGATTCATTTCGTTGAAAGTGACATGAATAGATTCTTGAATGAGTAAAGTTCGCTTGTTGAAAATCATATAGACTTGACTATTTGTGAGTACACCAAAAAGATTCTTTCGTTGGATTTATGATCAAGTTTGCAAACACAATCCCAACCATTTGAGTATTAATATTTTGTCTAATTTTTTTTGAAATACCCAACGTTTTTTTTTCATTCCTTCTCCAAATTTTATGAGGGGTATGGTTAACCATTATTCTGATTGTCATGTTGCATGAAGTGTTCATATCTTATAACCAAAAGGTATTCTAAAAATTATGAGGGATTCATCATATTCACATACTAGGTAAGGATGCCACCACTTGTAAGAGTGATAAATAACCTATAAAGATGTTTTCTAAAATCATAAGCCAGTGTGATAAAATCATAGTATAACTCATGAACTCAAGTAGTTAGGTGTTTACGCGATTCAATAGAGAGTGTAGGATATGTTGAGCTAGTCCTCGAATGTTGTTCAAACTAAGGTGAAGTAAGGGTCAATTTAGTTTCAACATTTTCTAATGTTTTTTATCCAACATCATTTTTTCCCAAAACTTTCATAAGTTGTAACACAAGGTTTTTTATTTTGCGTCCTTCCAAATTTTTTGAGATTCTCAAGTTTCCCCATTTTCATTTTATAGGACGTGCATATAGTGTAGGTAGATTATGAATCATATATTATTCATCTTTTAATAATCACGTGGAACTAATTTTGTATATTTTTTTGGCTCCGTCCAATTTTCTCAAACTTTTAATGTCTCATTATTATTTGTATTCTTTCTCTTTCATCGTGAGTGTCTCTTCTCCATACATTCCACTTTTTACATTCTAATTGCTTTCTTGCCTTACTTGTGCATTAACATAAGGTCTTTTGGTATTCTTTGAGCACATACAAAATATGATGAATGGTCATTATTTTCAGTACCCTTTGAGTTATGGGTCCTTGCCGATTAGAGGGGTATGACAATATCCTTTATTTATTTTACAAACATGAAACATATTTTTATCTTTCTCAGAATATGTCTAATGAGAATTAGACAAACGAGATACACAATCAACATATGTATGATCTTTTATTTTCAAATAATACAAAAACGATTATTTTTAAACTTTTGTTGGGCATGGTGATTTAAAAAAATATGAATTTTCTTTTCGAAAAGAGTGGAATGGACATCATGTTCGATGTTTTGCATTTTTGTACCAATCCTTTTGTTTTTTTATACTTTCTTTTCAAAAATCAATTCTTCCTTTTCTTTTACAAAATTTGTATTTGATTTTGATTTCGCAATTTCTTTGGGTATCCTAGATCGTCCTTACCGGACTCATATATTTGTTAGTTGAGGAGTAGGATTAAACTTCCACTACATGACGTGAATTTCTCAAAGGTTTATTTTAAACATTTAACATCTTCTTTTAGTTCGATGCTTTAAAGTTGTGTCCCCTTCTCATTTAAATTTAGGTTCTCATTCTCTTCTTTTACTCTTTCATTTTCAATTTTAAGATTTTTGTTTTCTTTGATCGAGTCGTCATTTGAAAGGTAAATATATATAATTTTCTTTTCTAAAGAGATTTATTCATCAAGCTAAGTTTTATATCCACTCATGTATTGATAAAAAAACCTTTTAATTCTTTTAAAGTGAGTATATAATCCTTTTTAGCGAAACTATTGAAATATAAAGATTTAGTAGAATAATATATATACTTCATAAATACTTGATTCTTGTTGGGAGCACGATGAAATTTATTTTGCCTCTTTGGATGAGGAACATGATGAATCCTCCATTATGTCTACTTATTTTTTTGTTTGAATGTGTTGTTCGTTTGATGGACTGAACATCATTTCTTTTGGTGGAACTTCATTCAAGTACTCTGTAATAACCCTCGCTTATGAGACCGTATTTTATAATAATTTTTTAGTATAGTAATTAGAGACCAGTGTTGGGTTATGATTTGAATGATTAATTCAATGTAGAAAAGTTGATATTTATTATGAGGTTGCATACATATCATAATTATGGGAAAATATTGCTATGTCATGCTTATTAATATCATCTGAATCTAAAATGATATTTGGCTTAATTACGAGACCGAAACCTAAATTGAATTTTAAAATGTCCAAATGATAAATTGGAGGTTGCAGTTGATTCCGGAACGTGCGAAATAGTCAAATTATGTACCATATTGTATTTTGTAGTTTTGGGCATTTTTGACTGGTTGTGCTTTAATTATGCTATTGCGTATTATTTTATCTCACTTTTGGTTAATTAAGTGGGGCATTTACCTTAAGTCACGACTTAAGCCTATTAAGTCTCCTAATTTCCCCAAAATCCCTTCCTAAACCTAAGAGAGTAAGAGAAGAGTAGAGAGAAAGCTTTGGAGATTGAGAGAGAGCTTGCTACTACATCAAGAAATCTGCATATTTGCTGAATCAAGGCAAGTTTTTACTTGCTATTTGTGTCTTGAGATAGATGATTGGTTGTGATAATGGTGTATTGATTTTTGTTTAGTAAACCTAGGGTTTTCTTATGTATATTTTGGGTTTTGATTCACTCTAAGTTGATTCATGAGGTTTTAAGATGATCAATAGCATCTTTGATGTTCTTATAGTGTTGGTATATGAGTTTGGTTTGGAGAAATTGAGTTGGGGTAGAAAATGGAGTCCAAGACTCCATAGCCAATTCTTGGCAAAATCACAGGCCCGAATCGATTCGGTCCCCTGGGCGAATCGATTCGGCTAGGGCCAGTGCTCAGGTCTTGTTGACCGAATCGATTCGGAATTGGTCCGAATCGATTCGGCAGTTATGCAGAAACCCAGATTTTCAGTCCGAATCGATTCGGCCCTCTGAGCGAATCGATTCGGCTATTATGCAGAATCTCAAACTTTCTGGCCGAATCGATCCGGCCAAGGGGGCGAATTGATTCGGTAGCCCTGCACTTTTTCAAATTTTTCTTTTTCATTTTTAACCCCTTTCCTTTAGGACTATTAATTAGGGACCTTCTAAAATGAAGTAAACATAGGGTTTAGAGTACTAGTTGAGTTGGGTCGACACCCTAGACTCGAAAGGGTTCATCTAGGGTTCTTTCAAGGGGGAATTTAAGGTGATGTTTAGGCATCACTTTTGTCTTGTAGTTTTATATCGGTCTAGAATGTATTAAGGTCAATTTTGGAGACTTTAGAATTCAACTTGAGTTACATTTTGACTTGATGGTTTATATTAAAGCCAACGGATGCTTTGGGGATAACTTTGGAGTCTAAAATTCCTTTTGAGGATGCTATGTCGGTACCACTTATACTTACTCCCGAATTAGCTTATACATTCAATTAAAATGAGAAATTGTTAAGGTAAATGATAATTTACTAATCATGTAATGGGAATTAATAAAATGGATGTTACACACCTCTCTAAATACCATCTTAAGGGAAGTCCGCACGATAGGTTAAGCCCCCTGGCTAATGAATGCAGGGTGGATATAGTCCTAGGCCATGGGAGCGCTTATGGTTGTATATTTTCTGCAATGGGTAGGAAGATTTCGGGTGTGGTCTTGGCTACCACGCAGGCTCATGGCCGCTTCCCGACGCTTTCGATAGGATCCCAGGTTGTCTTATGTTAGGCCCTGGAAGATGATGGTTATTTAGGGACGCGCACAGTGGGGAAACCCGGACGGGCGGTCTTAGAAGCGTTATATTTATATTTATGACTATTCTAATTATCGAGTTGGACTCTATGGAACATTAATGACCTAAAGAGCAAAATTATGCCGCAAAGAGCATGTTATTGAGATTAGTGCCATATAAAGCACATGATGACAATTATATTCCTGATAAGGAATGGAAAATGAATATTTAAATTGAAATATGATTAAAGATGATAAAGGCTCCTAAGCACTTTTAATTCTGGTTTATTATGAATCTCACTCTATGTAGTCCTTCACCAGTTTCAGTTCCTTATATGCTGTTAACATGCTAGACTATCATCCATACTTAATTGTGCATCATTATCATACTTGTCATTTATCTATTGATCACATATACCCGGCCCTGACCGGTTTTCTTTTCTTGTGGTATCTCTATATGTATATGATCCGTTCAGGTGTTCCGCCGCACGGTCGCCAGTAATGACATTTCCCTTCCGCATGTTTTGAGGAGCCGTGACACTGTGCGGGTTTCACGGGATTTTGCGTAGACGCCTCTGTTTATGTTTCTAGTTATGTTCGGTTCATTCGGGCTTGTTGCCCAAACAGTTGTAATTGTATAATGAAATTATTATGTAACACTTGGTACTATATGTATGTTGTATGGATGGTTTTGACCGACGCTTTATTCGGTCCTTCGTATATTTCGGGATTTCTTATATGCGCTTGTTGGGGGTTTCCACCCTCTATTTCTATTATGGGTTGTTGAAAATGCTTTTCTTTTTATTTCAAATCAAAGTTTTTGATGACCCGTTTTCTGGAATATAGAGTGGTTATTCCTTATACTTTGTATATTGTCGTGATGCTGATGATGATATTATCCATGATTTCCTATTTTATCGGGGTATAGGGCTGGCCACCCTTTATTTCGGATAGCGGGTTGTCACAGATGGTATCAGAGCCAGGTTCTAGAGTCTTTAGGATCTATGCGGACTTGTCACGTTCTACCGTAGCTTTCTTTGATATAGGACTTAATGTTAGGATTGCTTTGCTGCCTATTTATGCGATCTTCTGCTAAATATATTGTCTTACACTATGTTTTAACTCTATCTCGTCTTTATCTCAGATGCCGCCGAAGAGAGGACGTCCCGCTAGACGTAATAGGTTTGTTGAGGATGAGTTTGGTCCTCCATCGCAGCAGGGGAATATCAGTGCCGCTGAAGTGGCAAATATTGTGGCCCAAGCTGTCAACGCCGCGATGACTGCAGTTGCACAACAAATGCCACAAGCTCCAGTGAGGGGACAAGAAGTACTAGTTCCTACGGGACCTTCTCAGTGGGAACGGGTGAGGGAGTCTTTCCTTAAGGGACATCCCCCAGAATTCGAGGGAGGTTCGGATGTTATAAAGGCGAACCAGTGGAAGAGAGATATGCAGCGTCATCTTAGGATGGTGGAATGTAGTGAGGAGAAAAAGAAAATTCTCGTTACTTTCAAGCTGGTTGGACCGGCCTTACACTGGTGGGAGTCAATGACGACACCCGAGCAAAGGGATAGCATGTCCATCACCAATTTTTGGGCTTTGTTTGATGGGAAGTATTTCCCTCCCGCAGTTCAGAGGGAAATGCAGAGGAAGCTGCAGGATTTGGTTCAAGGGGAGAGGTCAGTTGCTGATTATGAGGAAGAGTTTACCCGGTTAGCCAGTTTTATACCGGATGAGGTAACTCCAGAATCGAAGAGGATCTCCAAGTTTGTGGGAGGTTTACATTGGCGAATAAAACAACATTTGCTGGGAAATCCATCTCTGGTGACTTTTGGTGATGTGATGAATGCCGCTTTGCTTCACTGTCAGGAGCACATATTGTTTCTGCTAAACAAGAAGAAGGTTGTTACTGTGGGACAAGCGGGGAGGCAGGGAGGTGTTGGGAGCGGAGGGGGAACATCTTCTTCGTCCCAATCCTCGGGGAACAAGCAGGTTGAGAGGGATCCTTAGCAGGGGGATTCGTCCAAGCGTCAACGTTTCGGTGGGTTTAATGTTGGCGGTAATAATAACAGGCAAGGTCAAGGTGGTCAGCAACCACACGGAGGTAGAGGTGGAAATGGTGGTAGGGGCCAACAGGGCCGAGGTGCGGGACAATTCCGAAATAACCAAGGTAGAAATCAGGATATTACGGCAATCAAATGTTTTCAGTGTGGGGAGCTGGGCCACTATAAAAGGGCGTGTCCTCAGTTGGTTGGAGGGCATCTTCCTCGGGCCCCACAGCAGCCGTATGTACAGTCCCCAAGCGCCTAATCCGGTTGCTCCTCCTCAACAAGGGCAATTGTAGTACGGAAGGGTTTACCATATTCAGGAGGCTTTGCTTCCTCCAGCTCCTCCGGCACCACCGGCGATCGAGGGTAAGTTTCTCATTCAGGGGCACATGGGTCGAATTCTATTTGATACGGGTGCTACACACTCCTTTATTTCTAGAAGTTTTGCTCAGACTACAGGTTTGATAAAATCTGCTGAAAGTACCTTCACTAGCGTTGAATCCTCTATGGGCGATGGTTCATTGATTTTCTTCGTATGTAAAAACGTAGGAATTAATCTTGGTGACTTGTGTTTTGATGCCGATTTGCTCGTCCTTGATATCGTCGGGTACGATGTAATTTTGGGTATGGATTGGCTAGTGAAGTACCGTGCTATAGTGAATTATTTCGGGAAGAGTATAGTTTTTGCGGTTCCGGGACAAGAGATGTTCCTAGTAGTCATGCCTTGCATGGAAGGGAGCACGAGTGCTTATTTATATTGTATTGCGGAGGACGCATCTAGAGATGACGTGGTCCCCCTGAATTCTCTTCCAATCGTTAGAGATTTTGAAGATATTTTCCGAGAGATACCGGGATTACCTCCAAGTCGGGAAATAGAGTTTGTGATTGATTTAATGCCGGGAACTAGACCGATCGCCAAGGCTCCTTATCGAATGGCTCTTGTGGAGATGAGGGAGCTGAGAGATCAGATTCAGAAGCTGCTGGAGCAAGGCTTTATTAGGCGTAGTACCTCACCGTGGGGCGCTCCGGTATTGTTTGTGAAGAAGAGAGACGGTTCTCTCCGGTTATGCGTGGACTATAGAGAGTTGAATAAAGTCACCATACGGAATAAATACCCTTTACCTCGCATCGACGACTTGTTTGATCAACTTAGGGGAGCTTCCTACTTCTCCAAGATCGACTTGCGGACAGGGTATCACCAATTGAGGATACGAGAGCAAGATGTATCCAAGACGGCCTTTCTGACCCGTCATGGATCTTATGAGTTCTTGGTTATGCCCTTTGGGCTAACCAATGCCCCTGCAGTGTTTATGGACCTTATGAATAAGGTATTCCGGGATTTCCTTGACCAGTTTGTCATTGTATTTATTGATGACATCCTAGTTTATTCTCAGACGGAGTCGGATCATGCTGCTCACTTGCGGTTGGTCCTGCAGAGATTGAGAGATCATCGATTGTATGCAAAGTTTGAGAAGTGTGGCTTCTGGTTGAAGGAAGTTCAATTTTTGGGACATGTGGTGTCATCCCAAGGAGTGTCTGTGGATCCGAGTAAGGTGGTCGCAGTGAAGGAGTGGGGTCAGCCCACGACGCCCACTGAAGTTCGTAGTTTTCTGGGCTTGGCGGGTTATTACCGTCGGTTCATTAAGGACTTTTCTAAGGTTGCTAGCCCATTGACGAATTTGACCCGGAAAGGAGTAAGATTTGTTTGGGACAGTTCATGTCAAGCGGCTTTCGATGAACTCAAGGATAGACTGACTTCAGCTCCAGTCCTGGCATTGCCAAAGCCGGGGTTGGAATATCTCGTCTTCACCGATGCATCTCTTCTGGGGTTAGGAGGTGTTCTTCAACAAGAGAGGCAACCCATTGCATACGCTTCTCGTAAGTTGAAGCCTCACGAGAGGAACTATCCGGTACATGACTTGGAATTCGCCGTTGTGGTATTTGCCTTGAAGATATGGAGGCATTACCTCTTGGGGGAAAAGTTTAGTCTTTTCACCGACCACAAATCGCTGCAGTACTTATTCTCTCAAAAGGATTTGAACATGCGCCAGCGCCGTTGGTTGGAGTTTGTGAAAGACTACCAATTTGATATTCATTATCACCCCGGGAAGGCGAATGTGGTAGCAGATGCCTTGAGTAGAAAGCCTGATGGAGGCTTAGCTGAGGTGTGGAAAGCTAAGTGGAAAGAACTCAGCCTGGAGGATGCAGGGGTGAGAGCATTCCTTTCTGTGATTACGATTACTCCCACGATTATAGCAAAGATTGTGGAAGCTCAGAAAAGAGATAAAGTTTGTCAAGACCAGACAAGCCAGTTGTTGTCTGAGGGAGCGGAGTCGTACTCAATTGGTTCTGAGGGTGGACTACGCTTCCAGGGAAGACTTGTGGTTCCCGACGATGGGGATTTGAGACGTACAGTGATGGCGGAATCCCACGGGTCGAAGTTCGCGATACATCCAAGCGGGGACAAGATGTACCAAGATATGCGTCGTTTGTATTGGTGGGCGGGTATGAAGAGGAATATCTCAGAGTTTGTGTCTCAATGCACTACTTGTCAGTTGGTTAAGATTGACCACCAGCGACCGATAGGTTTGTTACAACCGCTCGAGATTCCCGTATGGAAATGGGAGAGCATTTCAATGGACTTTGTTACGGGCTTGCCTAGATCGCAAAAGGGTCATGACTCAATTTGGGTGATTGTCGACCGTTTGACTAAGTCGGCACACTTCTTGCCTGTATGCACCGATTATGATACCGCTCGTTATGCCCAGTTGTTCATCGAGGAGATCGTCAGACTCCACGGGGTACCTTTGAATATTATCTCCGACCGAGATAAAATATTTGTGTCCCACTTTTGGCAGAGTTTCCAGGGAGCTATGGGGACCGAGTTGAAGTTAAGCTCTTCCTATCATCCTCAAACAGACGGTCAGACCGAAAGGGTAAACCAGATGTTGGAGGATATGCTTCGTATGTGCATACTTGACTTTAAAGGCAGTTGGGAACAATATCTTCCGTTGGTTGAGTTTGCTTATAACAACTCATACCAATTCACTATTGGAATGGCACCTTATGAAGCTCTATATGGCAGGCCTTGAAGATCGCCCGCTTGTTGGTTGGAAGTGGGTGATAATAAGTTCCTTGGACCTGAAATGATCCAAGATACTTCTTCGAAGATTGAGCTTATTCGAAATCGCATACGGATAGCCCAAGATCGCCAAAAGAGCTACGCCGATGCGGGTAGGAGACATATGGAATTGGAAGTTGGAGACCAAGTGTTGGTGCGAGTGTCCCCGATGAAGGGCATTAAACGTTTTGGGAAGAAAGGAAAGCTTGCACCCCGCTTTGTTGGACCTTTCCCGGTGATTGCAAAGGTTGGTCATGTGGCATACCAACTTGTCTTGCCGGAACCCTTACAACAAATTCATGATGTATTTCACGTCTCTTCTTTGAAGAAGTATAGAAGGTGTAAAGGTGCCCTTTGGCACATTCCTTTCGAAGACATCGACTTGCAGCCCGATGTTTCTTATGAAGAACAACCGGTTGCTATCCTTGAGTTTGGGGAGCGAAAGTTAAGATCTCGGGTGGTGCCTCTAGTGAGAGTCCATTGGAGTCATCATCATGCAAGCGAATCAACTTGGGAACGCGAGGATGAGATGCAGGAGAAATATCCACATCTTTTCTCATGAGGTACGCCTGAATTTTGGGGGCAAAATTCCCTCATAAGGGAGGGAGTATGTAATAACCCTCGCTTATGAGACCGTATTTTATAATAATTACTTAGTATAGTAATTAGAGACCAGTGTTGGGTTATGATTTGAATGATTAATTCAATGTAGAAAGGTTGATATTTATTATGAGGTTGCATACATATCATAATTATGGGAAAATATTGCTATGTCATGCTTATTAATATCATCTGAATCTAAAATGATATTTGGCTTAATTACGAGACCGAAACCTAAATTGAATTTTAAAATGTCCAAATGATAAATTGGAGGTTGCAGTTGATTCCGGAATGTGTGAAATAGTCAAATTATGTACCATATTGTATTTTGTAGTTTTGGGCATTTTTGACTGGTTGTGCTTTAATTATGCTATTGCGTATTATTTTATCGCACTTTTGGTTAATTAAGTGGGGCATTTACCTTAAGTCAAGACTTAAGCCTATTAAGTCTCCTAATTTCCCCAAAATCCCTTCCTAAACCTAAGAGAGTAAGAGAAGAGTAGAGAGAGAGCTTTGGAGATTGAGAGAGAGCTTGCTACTACATCAAGAAATCTGCATATTTGCTGAATCAAGGCAAGTTTTTACTTGCTATTTGTGTCTTGAGATAGATGATTGGTTGTGATAATGGTGTATTGATTTTTGTTTAGTAAACCTAGGGTTTTCTTACGTATATTTTGGGTTTTGATTCACTCTAAGTTTATTCATGAGGTTTTAAGATGATCAATAGCATCTTTGATGTTCTTATAGTGTTGGTATATGAGTTTGGTTTGGAGAAATTGAGTTGGGGTAGAAAATGGAGTCCAAGACTCCATAGCCAATTCTTGGCAAAATCGAAGGCCCGAATCGATTCGGTCCCCTGGGCGAATCGATTCGGCTAGGGCCAGTGCTCAGGTCTTGTTGACCGAATCGATTCGGAATTGGTCCGAATCGATTCGGCAGTTATGAAGAAACCCAGATTTTCAGTCCGAATTGATTCGGCCCTCTGAGCGAATCGATTCGGCTATTATGCAGAATCTCAAACTTTCTGGCCGAATCGATTCGGCCAAGGGGGCGAATTGATTCGGTAGCCCTGCACTTTTTCAAAATTTTCTTTTTCATTTTTAACCCCTTTCCTTTAGGACTATTAATTAGGGACCTTCTAAAATGAAGTAAACATAGGGTTTAGAGTACTAGTTGAGTTGGGTCGACACCCTAGACTCGAAAGGGTTCATCTAGGGTTCTTTCAAGGGGGAATTTAAGGTGATGTTTAGGTATCACTTTTGTCTTGTAGTTTTATATCGGTCTAGAATGTATTAAGGTCAATTTTGGAGACTTTAGAATTCAACTTGAGTTACATTTTGACTTGATGGTTTATATTAAAGCCAACAGAGGCTTTGGGGATAACTTTGGAGTCTAAAATTCCTTTTGAGGATGCTATGTCGGTACCACTTATACTTAGTCCCGAATTAGCTTATACATTCAATTAAAATGAGAAATTGTTAAGGTAAATGATAATTTACTAATCATGTAATGGGAATTAATAAAATGGATGTTACACACCTCTCTAAATACCATCTTAAGGGAAGTCCGCACGATAGGTGAAGCCCCCTGGCTAATGAATGCAGGGTGGATATAGTCCTAGGCCATGGGAGCGCTTATGGTTGTATATTTTCTGCGATGGGTAGGAAGATTCCGGGTGTGGTCTTGGCTACCACGCAGGCTCATGGCCGCTTCCCGACGCTTTCGATAGGATCCCAGGTTGTCTTATGTTAGGCCCTGGAAGATGATGGTTATTTAGGGACGCGCACAGTGGGGAAACTCGGACGGGCGGTCTTAGAAGCGTTATATTTATATTTATGACTATTCTAATTATCGAGTTGGACTCGATGGAACATTAATGCCCTAAAGAGCAAAATTATGCCGCAAAGAGCATGTTATTGAGATTAGTGCCATATAGAGCACATGATGACAATTATATTCCTGATAAGGAATGGAAAATGAATATTTAAATTGAAATATGATTAAAGATGATAAAGGCTCCTAAGCACTTTTAATTCTGGTTTATTATGAATCTCACTCTATGTAGTCCTTCACCAGTTTCAGTTCCTTATATGCTGTTAACATGCTAGACTATCATCCATACTTAATTGTGCATCATTATCATACTTGTCATTTATCTATTGATCACATATACCCGGCCCTGACCGGTTTTCTTTTCTTGTGGTATCTATATATGTATATGATCCGTTCAGGTGTTCCGCCGCACGGTCGCCAGTAATGACATTTCCCTTCCGCATGTTTTGAGGAGCCGTGACACTGTGCGGGTTTCACGGGATTTTTCGTAGACGCCTCTGTTTATGTTTCTAGTTATGTTCGGTTCATTCGGGCTTGTTGCCCAAACAGTTGTAATTGTATAATGAAATTATTATGTAACATTTGGTACTATATGTATGTTGTATGGATGGTTTTGACCGACGCTTTATTCGGTCCTTCATATCTTTCGGGATTTCTTATATGCGCTTGTTGGGGGTTTCCACCCTCTATTTCTATTATGGGTTGTTGAAAATGTTTTTCTTTTTATTTCAAATCAAAGTTTTTGATGACCCGTTTTCTGGAATATAGAGTGGTTATTCCTTATACTTTGTATATTGTCGTGATGCTGAGGATGATATTATCCATGATTTCCTATTTTATCGGGGTATAGGGCTGGCCACCCTTTATTTCGGATAGCGGGTTGTCACATACTCTTATGAAAAGAGTATTCCAAATGTCATTAGCTTTTATTGAATGTGGCACTTTTCATGCAGTAACACTATCTAGAGAAGACTGTAGAATTTAATTCAATCCTCTTTTAATGGGTTAGTATATCTAGTAGAGGTAATTTTTACCACTTACTGTTTTCTAGGCGCAATAATCAATGGATTGAATAATCTATAAGGTTATGGTTTTCCATGTTTTTGAATCTTCTTTATAAAAAAATTGTATATCGTATATTCCCAAAAATTATTGACAAATGATGTCCATTTGTTGTTTTTATCTTTTTATAGAAAATGAATATTTCAAAATAAATATCTATGTGCTAGGATATAATACTAATTTTTGGCCCGAAAATATACCCAAGAAGTGGGTGAATTGGGTATACGAGTTGAATGACAAATTTAGAACTTTCTTAACATTATGCGAACATTAATTATAGTATTATAAATCAAATCTAGTGTAAACAATCAATCAAAAATATGCATAAGCAGTTAGGAGAGAGATTAACAAAATTTTGTAAATCAAGGTTTTAGCTAGTTTGATCACTGCATTCATCCACACTCGAGGTGATACTCAATAAACTTCATTGTTTAGGTTCACTTGAATTAGAACCAAAATCATTACAAGAACAATACCTTGCAAATCGCAAGACACAAGACATTAAACTCGTCCTTGCCCATGTAGTACCCACATAAGACCCTAAGGTCTTTAAATTTCTCGACTCCCCGCAACAATGGTACTACCAACCGGGAAGATACAATGAAGTTTATCATAAGTGGCAATAATGAGACTCGTAACCAAAATGTAAAGAAACATATCTTTACTAAAAATAATCATTTAATGGGTTTACTTTCTCTCTCTAGAAAAGTTAACGAACAAGAGTAACAGGTACAATGGTCAAATGGGTTTTGGGTTAGAGCTTTATCATAAGTGGGTATTGGGTTTATTACATTACTAAAGAGTGATTGATGATACTGATTCAAGAATTAATGGATTTTAGGGAAAAAATTGGATTTAATGGAGTTTCTTGGTTAAAATTGGTTTGGGACTTGATGTCTCTCTCTAAGAGATTTTGGGATCTTGACACAAGCTTGGATTGGAACTTTAATCATTGGAATTGTTATTGTATGATATTGTGTTTGATGAAGGAACCTAAGGTGTATTTTATAGGCTTCAAATGAGTAACTAATTGTTTAAGGGTAGTAAGGTAATTAACGGTTCACTTGGAATTCAAATTTAAAACAAGTCGTTATTGTATTTGCGATTTATAAATACTTTTAGTTGCCCAAAACGTTTTTGAGTTGACTAAAACCTTCTTCCTCAAACCTATTTTATTGATGTCCGGGGATACTTATATTCGATTAAACCTGAACTCTTATCCGACTAAAAGTACTTTTGGTCTCCTAAACTCCCAAGTTTAAAGCACTATAAAGTTGAGTTTTGGGTCTGTCACATGGGGAGGTTTAGGATAGATTTTAGTAAGTCTAGTTAATTAGGTTTTGAGCATATATAAGATCCAATAAGTTTCTTTACCTTTGTATAATAGTTCCTAAAGTACATCAAGAAACTAAGCAATGATCTTGTGTCTTCTGAACATTCTTCTGAATTGCTTGAGACATGAGATGTTTCTTGGTGATATGTTTTGAAAGAATTCTTGCTTAAGATTAATAGGTTATGTAATGTTCATATGATCATGATCTTCCCTTGTTTATTTCTCTGTGTGATGTGACGATGAGATTACTTGTATGACTGGTTGATCTTGAACTTCTCTTGATGCTTGAGAGATGAACATTTCTAGGGTTTTATGGATGCTTTGAGTCTTCATTTTATTACTTGGGAACTTCATAGTGTTGATTGGTCGTGTTTTTGTTGTTGTATGGATGGTATGTTCCTTTTAAAGTATCTCATAATGTATTGAGTGCTTGTTTTAATCCCAAGTAAATTAAAGAGAAGATAGTGAAGTATGATCGTCGACTAATTTTTTTGTCATCATACTTGATCATTTTGGTTGAAATACATTTGGTTTTAAAATTAGTTGACTGAACTACTTACGCTTAATAAAGCATATACGGTGCCTCTTTGCATTTTATAATCTTTCTCTAACCAAGCTAGTAGGGATAACCTTCAACACTGGACCAATTGTTACAGGATTGGAGAATCGGACAATTTTTTAGTTTTTCAAAATTTATCATATAAAATCTTGCATAGTCTATTAAATAACATATTGTCAATATCACCAACTTTAGTAACATTACATATATTTCATATTCCTCACCTTATGTATGTAGTAATAAGATTTCCGTCTTATGGAAGCATTTCTCAAAAATCCACCCAGAACGTTTTAAAAACATAGCATTCGGCGTTATGTTCTCACAATATATTATAATCTATTCTTATATGAATATTAGTTTCCTTCATCTTTAATACAATGTCACTGGCTCAACATTCGTTTCTTCATGTTTTCAATAGACAACAAAAAGAGTTCAATGTTAGAAATTACAGATATATACATATATCTTTCATTTCAGAATAATTTATTACCTCCATATTACTAAGAAAAAACTATTTCATCCATGCAAGAAATAACCTGACTACCACTTTAATTACACTCATCACGACTAAAACAGGTATGTGAAGGATGGCACAAGGAGAAAGGGATTATGGGATAGAATGCCTAAAATTTTGTTCACCCAAATCAACATTATGAAGTGATTTGGTGGTTCCACTCTTCTCAGACACCATCTCCTTGGCCACAATATTATCTTTTATGCCAAAACTCAACTTGTATTTTGTTCCATATAAAAATTACAATAGCAATCCAATGTATAAACTTATGGTGTAAGATAAATGTAATCCGATGGGTCTAAAAATTCATATGGTTCCAATGTTTGATATAGAATGTGTCACTTTATTCAACACGTTAAATTTTCCCATTGCTTTCAACTATATTAAGTGAAAATAGTAATACAAAATTATTAGTAAAAATACGAGATGTAGAAATAAGGGTTACATTGTGTATTTTTTTAATACCTTTGAACAAGGAGATAAAATCTTATTACCATCATTATGTTATGTCTACTGTTTAATAAATAAAAAAGTACAGAATTACTAATTATAATCAAATTACAAAAATAATATGAAATTACAGAAAATAAGAACTTACTTGAATTTGCAGAAACAATAATAGAAAAAGAAAGATAATCTGAGCCCTGTGAATTTCACAGTGTCCTTAAGACAATTTATTCCCTCTAATATGCACCCAGGTTGATGAATATTGTCTCCCAAGATAGAACGGATTTTCCAATTAATTATGTAGCACGACAATAATTAATTACAACGAACTCAAATTATGTGGCTTTTACTCAACAACAATGCAATAGATGTGAAAAGAGTTATGCAGAAAAAAGGAATTTTCTGGAACAGAAATGACAACACTTTTGGAAGGAAAAAGGAGGAGGGAATTTTTCATTGTTTAAAAATGGAGGGAGGCATCTATATTTATAGCAAAGTAAGTGATTGTTGGCAATAACTGTCAAAAACAGTTAAACGAATTAACTGTTGACTGTTGGCAATAACTGCCAACAGTTTATTAATTAATTTCGTAATTAATTAATAATTAAAGCCCAAAAAGTTAAATTAATTCGGCCCAAAAATGAAAGCCCAAGACCAAACCGAACCGAGCTGAGCTGGCCGGATGGACAGACGCGCGTGCATGCGTGGACTTTTGACCGAAAGTCAATCCGTGCATAGCTTAGGTCATCTCCCCTTCAAAGAGTTGGGATACCCCAAGGCATCCAAGCCTTAGTCCATCATTTGGATTTTATTAACTCTTCATTTTCCCCCTACTCTTCCAATGTGGGACAAGAGTTAAAACATACTTAATAAATTAACTTTCATTGCTTTGTGAGTCACTTTGGGGACATATTTATCATTCATAACTTAATGAAATTGGACATGTGAATATACTACGTTATTCTCATTGCGGAGGAGAACACGTTCGTATATTTTCCCACAATTATCGTAGTGTGTGTCCCACCTAAATTTGAGCTTAAATTTGCTCAAAATTCTGTCAAGAAAAATCTGGACAACTTTATAAGTCCAATTTTCCAACAATCCCCCATATGAATGATATATCACTATAAATAAAACAGAATAGATGCTAATGAAGATGCAGACGCATTTTGAGTAAAACTGAAGATTTATTGCATCGGGAGAAGTAGCCTAGTGGCCTTGAACTTTCCTTAGTGATATATTATCGGATTTACTTGGTTAATCAGTAGACTTTACGTCCTTGAACTGTCAATCGTTGTTGTAAACCTAGACAAAAGTATTCACATAACAATTCTTCAACACAATTGGTTCTCACGTTTGTGTTCATTTTGGCCATGAATACCACTTGGTTCCGTGAGTATTTTAGAGAATATGCCTTTCATTATTCTCATAGAAGTGGCCCCCTTCTTAGTCACGTAGGTGACTTCCATAAAGAGTATCCTGCAATACCCCACTTAGACGTACTAAGATATAGATGTCATTAAAATCATAACTTATCCTAATTTCGCGGCAGATGTGCACTATCTCATCTTTGGAATGGATAGGATTAAATCCTCCAGTGCTTACTGAATACAACGTAGTTCGGTTTGCCCATTGAACCTAGATCTTAGGATCTCCAGTCAGCTAGGTTGGGTTGCCACTATATTGATTCTTATTTATTTATAGGCTTTAGACCCATTCCTCTCGATGGTCTTTCAACTTGCTCTCGGTTTAAACCTTTCATTAGTGGATTCGATATATTATCTTTTGACTTTACATAGTCAATTGATATAATTCCATTTGGGAGAAGTTGTCTAACGGTATTGTGTCGACGACGAATATCTCATGACTTTTCGTTATACATGTGATTTTGTGCCTTTCCAATCGCTGATTGGCTATCGCAATGTTTACATATTGCGGGCACTGGTTTAGACCAATTTGGAACATCCTCTAAGACATTTCGAAGCCATTCAACTTCTTCTCCAGCTTTGTCTAGTGCAATGAATTCAGATTCCATTGTCAATCTATAAATACACGTATTTTTTGAGGATTTCCAAGATACGGCTGCACCTCCGAGGTAAACACATACCCACTCGTAGACTTAGAGTCTTTTGTATCGGATATCCAATTTGCATCGCAATGTCCTTTAAGAACAACTGGATATTTTGAGTAGTGCAGTCCATAGTTTTGAGTATATTTTAAATAACCCAAAACTCTCAATATTTCTTTCCAGTGATCTCTTCCTGGATTACTCATAAATCGACTTAGCTTACTTATTGAGTATGCTATGTACGGTCACGTACAGTTCATGATATACATTAAACTACCGATAATACGAGAATATTCTAGTTGAGATATGCTTTCACCATTATTTCTTGCTAGATTTAAATTTACATCTACAGGTGTCTTAATAGGACTAATATCATACTTCTTGAATTTTTCAAGTACTTTCTCTATGTAATGAGATTGTGGTAATATAAGTCCATCCGATGTTCTAGAGAATTTAATTCCTAATATAACATCGAAAATTCCCAAATCTTTCATGTCAAATCTACTACTCAACATTTGTTTTGTAGTTTTGACAATTTCCAAGTTACAACCCATGATAAGCATATCATCAACATAGATGCATATAATGACATATACATTATGAATGTATTTAAAGCAAACACATTTATCGCATTCATTAATTTTGAAACCATTTGATAACATTGCATTATCAAATTTTTATGCCATTGTTTAGGTGCTTGTTTTAATCCATAAAGTGATTTAACAAGCTTACATACTTTTCCTTCTTGTCCGGGAGCTTTGATCCCTTCAGGTTGCTCCATATAAATTTCCTCGTCTAGTTCACCGTTTAAGAATGCAGTTTTTACATCCATTTGATGTATTTCAAGTCCATTAATAACAGCTATTGCTATTAACATTCGAATGGATGTTATTCTTGTTACCGGTGAGTATGTGTCGAAGTAATCCATCCCTTCCTTTTGCCTATAGCCTTTAGCAACAAGTCTAGCTTTATATTTATCAATCGATCCATCGGCCTTCAATTTCTTTTTGAAGATCCATTTATAACCTAGTGGTTTTGAACCTGGTGGAAGATCCACTAGTTCCCATGTATGCTTTTGTAATATGGATTCAATTTCACTATTAATTGCTTCTTTCCAATTGGAAGCATCGGGTAAGGATATAGCTTCTTTATACGATTGAGGTTCATTTTCTAGCAAATATGTTAGAACATCCGGACCGAAAGAATTCGAGGTTTTTGCTCTTTTACTACGTCTTGGTTCATCCTCTAACGGTTTTTTCTCTTCTTTCCAATTCTAGTAGCTTGATTTGTCCTTTTAGAAGGTACAGATTCTCGGGTCATGTTGTACGGGAAATTCATTTTCAAAAAATGAAGCGTCCCTCAAATCAATAACTGTATTTACATGAATTTATGAAATCTCATATTTACAAACTAGAAATCGATATCCACCGCTATTAGTAGCATAACCGATGAATAAACGATCCACGGTTTTTGGCCCTATTCTTACCTTTTTAGGTTTAGGAACCATCACTTTGGCTAGACACCCCCACACTCGTAAATATTTATAGGAAGGTCTTTGACCTTTCCATCATTCATAAGGTGTCTTGTGAGTCTTTTTGTGAGGTACTTTATTGAGAATGTAATTAGCAGAAAGTAAGGCTTCTCCCCACAAATTTTGTGGAGCTCCTGAACTTAATAACATTGAGTTCATCATCTCTTTCAAAGTATGATTTTTGCGTTCAGCAACACCATTCGATTGAGGAGAATAAGGAGCGGTTGTTTGATGAATAATCCCATTTTTAAAACAAAATTCCTCAAATGGATATTCATATTCACCTCCTCTATCACTCCTAATAGACTTTATTGTTTTGCTTAATTGATTCTTAACTTCATTCTTATATTGTTTAAATGCATTAATAGCCTCATCTATGTAACAAATATACATAGCAATATTTTGTGCAATCGTCAATAAAAGTAATAAAATTCTTTTTCCCACCTCTAGTTTGAACAAATTTTAAATCACAAATATTGGTGTGAATTAAATCTAAAGGTTCAGTTATCCTTTAAATAGAATGGAAAGGTAATCTAGCTAATTTAGATTCCACACAAATTTTACAATTATGATTTTTATCAATATTAAATTTTTGCAAAAATTCCAAGTTAATTAATTTACGCAATGTATCAAAATTAACATGTCCGAATCTAACATGCCAAATATTAGATGATTCAATCAAGTAAGAAGAACTAGAAATTTCATTCATTGAAACATATATTTTTGGGGTTACAGTAAGAAGATTGAGTTTAAAGAGCCCCTCATTTAGGTATCCCTTTGCTACATACATGTTATTTTTACACAACACAAACCGATAAGACACAAACACAAGCTTGAAACTATTTTTAGTCAGGAGAGATCCAGAAATTAGATTCTTTCGAATATCAGGAACGTGAAGAACATTGTTGAGAGTAAGTTCCTTTCCAGAAGTCATTTTTAAAACAATCTTTCCTTGTCCCACCACCTTAGAAGTGGAAGAATTTCCCATAAAGAGTTTCTCCTCATTTTCCAAAGGCTTATAGGTGGTGAACATCCATTTATTTGCACAAATGTGTCGTGTTGCTCCAGTGTCCACCCACAATTCCTTGGTAATTCAAACCAAGTTACATTTAGAGACCACGGCAAAAAGATTCATATCCGCCAAATCATTGGCGATATTCTCACCCTCTATTACATTTGCTTGAGGGTTATTTCAATTTTGCTTCTTAGGCTTACGACACTCGCTTGAGCGGTGTCCAGGTTTACCACAATTGTAGCATTAGACTTTGAACTTCTTCTTGTTTTGTTTGGAAGTGCCTTCCCGATCATACTTTCGTTTGTTCTTCTTAGGACCTTCAACAACATGGACCTTCGTTTCCATTGGATTCTTCCCACTTTTCTTTTGAGACTCACGATTATCTTCCTCGATTCTCAGCCTGACCACCAACTCCTCCGAATTCATCTCCTTTCACTTTCACTTGAGATAGTTTTTGAATAAAGTCAAAGATGGTGGCAACTTTTCAACAATTGCAGCAACTTGGAAAGTTTCACTAATTGACATTCCTTCAGCATGAATGTCGTGGAGGATCACTTGGAGTTCTTGCAGTTGCGAGATCACATATTTAGAATCAACCATTTTGAAGTCTAGATAACGCCCAACGATAAATTTCTTCGTCCCAGCATCTTCAGTTTTATACTTCTTTTCCAAAGAATTCCATAATTCCTTGGATATTTTGATCGTGCAGTAGACATAGTACAATATCTTTTCCAAGTAAGACAGAATATAATTCCTGCATAGGTAGTCTAAATGCTTCCAAGCATCGACATCGGCAACCTTTTCAGAGTCATCTCCCTCTTGAATAGAGGGGCAATCTTCATATACAAACCTACCAAGTTAGCAGGTAGTGAGATAGAAGTACATTTGTCCTTGCCAACGTTTGAAGTCAGCCCCAATGAACTTTTCCGGTTTCTCCCCGTGTGGCATAGATACGGGTGTAGTCACATTTTTGTTGGTGACAATCAGTTTAGTAGGAGTAGTGTTCGTACTTTGCGATTCTATTTCTGTTACAAAAACAGAATTTTTATCAATGATAAAATTAATATATAATGAATTAATCAAAACAGAATACAAAATTCTATGCACCAATTTCCTCCAAATATAATTCACAATAAATGAATTCCAAAAGAATTCAAATGAATTTCAGAATTAAACTATAATATAAACAGAAGTTTATACACAATAAAATCTGTGTCACACTAAATTTTAATAATAAAAAGAATTCCGTACAAAACAAAATTATAATTTAAAGATTAAAAATTTATACATAAATAGATTTTAATAAAAATTTACAAATAAAATTTTATTTTCTAAAACAGAATATAAAAACAGTATAGAAATTAAATTTTGTACCAAAACTATTTTACAATTTTGTTAATAAAACAATAATTTAATTCAAATTTTTTTCTGTCAAAACAGATTTATTTTCAAAAAATAAATTTTCATAATTAAAATTTTTTTTGTACACTACAAAACAGTAGAATAATTAGTAAACTGTTTTAAGATTGTTATGTTTACTGTTTAATAAATAAAAAAGTACAGAATTACTAATTATAATCAAATTACAGAAATAATATGAAATTATAGAAAATAAAAAGTTACTTGAATTTGCAGAAATAATAATAGAAATATAAAGATAATCCGAGCCCTGTGAATTTCATAGTGTCGTTAAGACAATTTATTCCCTCCAATGTGCTTCGAGGTTAATGAATATTGTCTCCCAAGATATAACGGATTTTCCAATTAATTATGTAGCACGACAATAATTAATTGCAACGAACTCAAATTATGTGTCTTTTACTCAACAACAATGCAATAGATGTGAAAAGAGTTATGTAGAAAAAAGGAATTTTCTGGAACATAAATGACAACACTTTTGGAAGGAAAATGGAGGAGGGAATTTTTCATTATTTAAAAACGGAGGGAGGCATCTGTATTTATAGCAAAGTTACGTGACTGTTGGCAATAACTGTAAAAAATAGTTAAATGAATTAACTGTTGGCAATAACTGCCAAAAGTTTATTAATTAATTAATTAATTTCGTAATTAATTAATAATTAAAGCCCAGAAAGTTTAATTAATTCCTCCCAAAAATGTAGGAGATTTTTATAAGCCCAAGCCCAAGCCCGAACCGAGCCGAGCCGGCCGGACGGACGGACGCGCGCGTGGACTTTTGACTGAAAGTCAACTCGTGCATAGCTTAGGTCATCTCCCCTTCAAAGAGTTAGGATACCCCAAGGCATCCAAGCCCTAGTCGATCATTTGGATTTTGTTGACTCATCATTTTCCCACTACTCTTCTAATATGGGACAAGAGTTAAAACATACCAAATACATTAACTTTCATTGCTTTCTGAGTCACTTTGGGGACATTTTTATCATTCATAACTTAATGAAATTGGACATGTGAATATACTACGTTAATCTCATTGCGGAGGAGAACATGTTCGTGTATTTTCTCACAATTATCGTAGTGTGGGTCCCACCTAAATTTGAGCTCAAAGTTGCTCAAAATTATGTCCAGAAAAATCTAGACAACTTTATAAGTCCAATTTTCCAACACATTACGCCATTAATTACTAGTATAAGTTATCGAATACTTTTTTGTCTCTCTTTTGGGTATGTGAAGCAACTTTGACAGAATATTTTGCATTTTGAATTGCATTTGATAGCTTCCATACATCAATATACTTTAATATTTTCTCAACTATTTTTTTCTTTTATGTTATTCTTGAAATTTAGACTACAAACATTAGTATATCTTTTTCATCCATGTCCTGGAAGATTAAAATTTGTCGTGGGAGTCACTTATAATCTTAAACCCATAACACGACCCGAGTGCTCGGGAGTTCCCAATGCCATGGTTAGAATGTCTAAACTTCGACCAATGACCAAATATCCTTCATCAACTTGTTTTATCAATGACTCTGATAAGATCTACCCAAACGTTCATACAAAAAAATTGATTATAAAAAAATTCCATAAAATCATAAACCAAAAGTAATATACTTATTTATTATACTTCTTGATAAACAAAATTGATTATCCACTTTTCTTGTTTGTATAATAAGCCAAAAGTAAAATCAGTTAACTGATAACATGTTCATTGAAATTAAGAAAGGAAATAAAAAAATAATGACAATCATAATAAGACATACCAGCTCTTCCTTAAGACTAGCATACATGATCCTACTTAAGCGATGGTTATATGTATTCTGGGCCCATCTTTCACTTTGCACCCTATTTGTGTTCTTATAACCGTGCAACATATATACAAACAAAGAAAAATAATTGATTAATGGAATCAACACAAATGTAATATAATATGATCTCTTAAGTAAATTAAGATCTATCAATCCTATTATAACCTAAAGTTTGGTTTGAGCCTGCTTTTAACAAATTCATCTCACACCGATTGAGTAATATACTTCTTGTATTTTTACGAAAGTTGTTTGAGAAGCTCAGGTATGTCCTTCAATTCATAGATAGTTCTTGGTGAATTGTACTTTAAATTCCCTCCAACTTCTATCCATTGTTGATAATGCAAATGTTGTTGGATAATATGTATGCAAATACAGAAATGGAACTCTTTATATATCACAAAATGTCAACTTCAATACAACAATGTAACTTCTGAATAGTCACTAGAAAACTTCAAGGCGTGATGTCACTTTCTTAAATACATTATTTGCCCCACACGGAAAACTTCGGTATACAAACGGGAATACGCAAATCCGTACTCAAGATACAATGAAGCAACTTGCACTGCCTGCAACTTATATATTTGAAGACAGCCCTTGGATGCAACAACGAAGAACAGTCAATCAAGTTCTTATTCTGTCTATGTGCACAAAACAGAATAAGAGAATTTATATCTCCTGAAAATTGTAAGAGAGTAATAGCAGGGTTTGGAAATCTGAAACTGGTTATTGGTTATCAATCTGATTTCATTTTAGGCAGCCTTTATTTATAGATAATGAAAGGCTTTGTCTTCAAGAGTCATGACTGTTGAATTAACAGTCTTAAGTCAGTTCCGAACAGGTATAATAATACCGAATCGGTTTTGCATGGGTCAACCAAAAAGTGACCGCGCCCGAGCTACCGCGATCCGACCCAGACGAATCCCGACAACCTGCTACCACTGCGGACACGCGGCGTGCGAAGTGCAAAGTGCGCCACTAGTGCCTCTACAGCCCACTGCCACCATGCGCGCGCGCGCGCGCGTGTGCGTGTGCGTACGGTGCTTCGCACCGTATTGAGGTCTCTTGAATAACCTCTTAAATGCTAGATGAATTAACTCTTCATCTTCCATTTGTACTTATTAAGTGTACAAATTATTAACATTTTTCCAATCTGGGACTCAAAGGTTGCCCATCCCTTTTATAGCTTAGTGGTGACACTTAGCTTTGTACATTTTCCAATGTGGGACACTATCCCCTTTTATATTTGGGTTAGCTTCCCACCTCTTCCTCACACTTCCAATGTGGGACAAGCTTTTTAAGATTTTACACCCAAAAACTCTTACTCACTTATTTTAAAAATCACCAACATTCCTCCACCATTTTCAAAATAAGTTTTGTAAATCTTTGATTGTCTGTAAGACTGTGTATAAGCATTGGTGTCTCACGACTTGAACCAATACCCTGTGAAGGTTCGTCAAGGTTAACCATGAAAGTATAGTAGACTTGTCTTTGAACTATCAATCTATATTGATTAGAAGGATTTTTCTTCACACACAAATCTTTTAGTCACTGATTATCCATATAAGTCGACACATGTATTAGGCCTTGTGTCTGTACCTTGATTTCATGAGTGCTTTAGAGTCAAGCCCAGTTCTCATAGGAAGCGGCACCACTTCCACACTCATATAGGTAGATTATCATAGGTGTCCATGTAACTTAAAACACCATAAATCTATTAAGGTTAAACTCATCCTCTTTCATTATTCATTACATGTTCTAAGCAATTATCCTTGGGATGTTAAATTTTATAGTGCTTACAATCACGTCGTATGATGTACTTTAATCATTGAACTTGAGACTTGAATATATCAAGTTTCAAGTTGAGTTTCCATCAAGAGTGATTATTATTAATGGGCTTTAATCCCATCCCTGTTGATGTCTTAGACACCAGTCCTCTTGCAAGACCTTTTGTAAAAGGATCAGCTAAATTTTGACTTGATTTTACATAATCCACTGTGATTACACTATCTGTAATTATTTGTCTGAAATAACTATGTCTCCGGCCAATATGTCTAGATTTTCCATTATACACTTTACTATAAGCTCTGGAAAGTGTAGACTCACTATCACAATGTATAGATATTGGAGGCATTGGTTTTGGCCAAACTGGAATTTCAATTAATAAATTCCTTAACCATTCGGCCTCTTTACTAGTTGTAGCTAATGCTACAAACTCAGCTACCATAATAGAGTCATCTATACAAGTTTGTTTCTTTGATCCCCAAGAAACAGCTCCTCCACCAAGAGTGAAAATCCATCCACTTGTTGAGGAATGATCCTCCCACTCAGTTATCCAACTGGCATCAGAAAACCCTTCTAATACTGAAGGATATCCACTATAGTATATACCATAGTCCATAGTTCCTTTCAAATATTTTAATATTCTATTGGCAGCATGCCAATGCAATAAACTTGGATTACTAGTATATCTACTTAATTTACCAACAGCATAAGCAATATCTGGTCGAGTACATGTCATGGCATACATTAAACTACCAATTACTCGTGCATATTCCAATTGTGAAATATCTCTACCATTATTAGGGATCATCTTTAGCTTTGGTTCAAAAGGTGTACTAATAGGTGTGCAATCAAACTGATTAAATTTCTTTAAAATTTTCTCAACATAATGAGATTGAGTGAGAATTATATTTTTATCTTTTCTTAATATTCTCATTCCTAATATGACATCATCTACACCCATATCTTTCATATCATATTTAGAAGACAAAAAACTCTTAGTATTATTAATGCTTTCTAAATCAGTACCAAGAATTAACATGCCATCTACATATAAACAAATGATCACACCTTTACCATTAGCAAATTTACTATAAACACACTTATCAGATTCATGAATTTTTAAAACCATAAGAAATAATGACTTTATCAAGTTTTTCATGCCATTGTTTAGGTGCTTGTTTTAGGCCATATAAGGACTTTATAAGTTTACATACTTTATTTTCTTGTCCAGGCATAACAAACCCTTCGGGTTGTTCCATGTAAATTTTTTCTTCTAAGTCACCATTTAAAAAGGTAGTTTTCACATCCATTTGATGAATCTCAAAATTATATATAGATGCTAATGCAATTAAAATTCTAATAGTGGCGGTTCTAGCAACAGGTGCATAGGTATCAAAATAATCAATTCCTTCTTTTTGTGTAAAACCTTTAGCAACCAATCTAGCCTTGAATTTATCAATTGTTCCATTTATTTTAATTTTATTTTTAAAAATCCATCTACACTTAATGGGTTTAGATCCTGGAGGTAAGTCTACTAATTTCCAAGTTTTATTTCCCAAAATTGAATCCATTTCATCATTTATAGCTTCTTTCCAAAATGTTGAATCTACAGACTTAACATCCTCACTATAAGTTTGCGGGTTTGTTTCAACGCTAAGAGTTAAAGCATATTGATTACAAGATGTGTCTCTAGTTCCTTCAATAAGATAAACTACAAAGTCGGGACCAAAGCTTTTTTCTTTCCTAGGTCTTTTACTTTTTCTAATCTCTTCTTGTTCTACTGGTGGAGTTTCAGGTAACTGTGAAGGAGTGCTTACTTCTTTTTCATTATTAATTCTAGGAATAGAAGAAAACCTTTTTTCATAAAAAATCGCATCTCTCGATTCAATTATTGTATTTACCTCAACAGAATCATTAGGTTCAATAACCAAAAATCTATAAGCTTTACTATGTTGTGCATAACCTATGAAAATACACTCAACACCTTTGCTTCCTAATTTCTTTCTCTTAGTTTCAGGTAGTCTTACAATAGCTCTACAACCCCAAACTTTAAGATAACCTAAATTAGGTTTTCTATTCTTCCATAATTCGTAGGAAGTTTTCTTATTATCTTTAATAGGTATCCTATTCAAAATATGACATGCAGTTAAAAGTGCTTCTCCCCAAAACCCTTTACTTAAACAAGAATAAGAAAGCATAGCATTAACCATTTCAGTTAGTGTCCTATTTTTTCTTTCTTCTACTCCATTTTATTGGGGTGTAAAAGGTGCAATAACTTCATGTATAATTCCTATATCTTCACAAAATTGAGGAAAGTGATATTCACCACCTCTATCAGATCTAAGACATTTTATTTTAGAATCACATTGATTTTCAACTTCATTTTTATATGTCTTAAATATATTAAGTACATCATCCTTAGAGTTTAAAAGATATACGTAACAATATTTTGAAAAGTCATCAATAAATGTAGCAAAATATTTACTACCACCTCTAGTAGGCGTTCCATGCAAATCACAAACATCACTATGTACTAATTGCAACAAAGATGTAGTTTTTTCTATTTTTGGAAAAGGCAATCTTGTTATTTTTGTTTGCATGCATATTTTACACTTTTCATTCATGTCATTCTCATATTTAGGAATTAAATTTAAATTAACCATGAAATGCATTTTCTTTGTATTAACATGTCCTAAACGACTATGCCATAATGGAAGACAATCAACGATATAAGCAGAAGAATCTTTTTCGTTGATATTGAGCTTAAACATGCCCTCATACAAATATCCTTTGCCTACAAAGGTACCATTATTAGTCAGAATAAATTTGTCTGACTCAAATACAAGCTTAAAGCCAAATTTGTTAAGAAGACTTCCAGAAACTAAATTTTTCCTAACATCAGGATCATGAAAAACATTGGTGAGGCTAAGGATTTTCTCGGAAGTGAATTCGAGATCCACTGTCCCTTTGCCTTTAACCGCAGCAGTAGATGAATTTCCCATGTAGAGAACATCTCCTTCCACTGTTTCATAGGCAAAGAACAAGTTCTTGTCCTTACAAACATGCCTTGTGGCACCAGAATCAACCCACCAAGAGTTGTCTTCTCCAAGCATATTAGCCTCGGATATCATAGCAGCAAATTTTTGCTTTGTGTCTGATGTCCCTCCTTTTTCCTTTAGTTTCTTGAACTCATGACAATCCTTCTTGAAGTGACCTGGTTTGTTGCAATGAAAACAATTTCCTTTCTTCTTTTTGTTTGCTTTAGAATTATTTGAAAAATTCTTTCGCTTGTTATTTTTTCCATGATTGCCATATTTTTGCTCCTTTCCTTCCTCCACCACATGGACCTTAGAAACATAATTTTCTTGTTCCTCTTTACCATCTAGAATTCGAGACTCTTGTTCAATTCTTAAATGAGTCTCTAATTCTTCAAGTGAAAGATCCTCCTTTTTGTGTTTGAGTTCTTTCTTATAGTCTTTCCAAGAAGGAGGAAGTTTTTCAATTATGGCAGCAACAATTACATTATCATCCATAATTAATTTTTTCAGTTTGCAATGATTTATGATGCGTTGGATGTCATGAAATTGTTCTAGCACAGGCCTATTATCATGCATTTTAAAGCTTAGAAACTGACCGATAAGAAACTTCTTACTTGTAGCGTCTTCCGTAAGATATTTGGTCTCCAATGTTTCCCACAAGGTTTTTGCTGTCCTAACATTTTGGTACAAGTGAAACAAATTATCAACAAGTGCATTGAGAATGTGACCACGACACAAGTAATCATCGGTCTCCCATTTTGTGCGTTGCCTAGTCTGTTCCATGGTTTCATCTTCATCTTCAATTGGTTTCGGTTGTGACAAGACATATACAATCTTCAATGTTGTTAGAAGAAAATGAACCTTTTTCTGCCAACGCAGAAAATTATCACCATCAAAACGGTCCAACTTGACAAAGCTTTCTGTTATTTTTCGAAGTGATTTGGAAGAGTCGGCCATGTCTGATATTACTGTATTTAGATTGTTGGATAATATGTATGCAAATACAGAAATGGAACTCTTTATATATCACAAAATGTCAACTTCAATACAACAATGTAACTTCTGAATAGCCACTAGAAAACTTCAAGGCGTGATGTCACTTTCCTAAATACAGTATCTGCCCCACACGAATAACTTCGGTATACAAACGGGAATCCGCAAATCCGTACTCAAGATACAATGAAGAAACTTGCACTGCCTCCAACTTGTATATTTGAAGACAGCCCTTGGATGCAACAACGAAGAACAGTCAATCAAGTTCTTATTCTGTTTATGTGCACAAAACAGAATAAGAGAATTTATATCTCCTGAAAATTATAATAGAGTAATAGCAGGGTTTGGAAATCTGAAACTGGTTATTGGTTATCAATCTGATTTCGTTTTAGGCAGCCTTTATTTATAGATAATGAAAGGATTTGTCTTCAAGAGTCATGACTGTTGAATTAACAGTCTTAAGTCAGTTCCGAACAGGTATAATAATACTGAATCGGTTTTGCACGGGTCAACCAAAAAGTGACCGCGCCCGAGCTACCGCGATCCGACCCAAACAAATCCCGGCAACCCGCTGCCACTGCGAACACGCGAAGTGCGAAGTGCAAAGTGCGCCACTAGCGCCTCTACAGCCCACTGCCCCGCATGCGCGCGCGTGCACATGTGCGTGTGCGTACGGTGCTTCACACCGTATTGAGGTCTCTGGAATAGACTCTTAAATGCTAGATGAATTAACTCTTCATCTTCCATTTGTACTTATTAAGTGTACAAATTCTTAACATTTTTCCAATCTGGGACTCAAAGGTTGCCCACCCCTTTTATAGCTTAGTGGTGACACATAGCTTTGTACATTTTCCAATGTGGGACACTATCCCCTTTTATATTTGGTTTAGCTTCCCACCTCTTCCTCACACTTCCAATGTGGGACAAGCTTTTTAAGCTTTTACACCCAAAAACTCTTACTCACTTATTTTAAAAATCACCAACAAATGTTTGGGAGTTTGGATCAATTTTGAATTTAACTTATAGAGATAATGGAAGAAGAGTTTCAATAGAGCAAGAAAAATTAATGTAATTCTTAAAAATATAAAAAAGTGAAGAATTAATCATATATGTTTACCTGAATAGCACTCCATCAAGTTCTTTTTAGTTGATTATGTCACTTCATGCCAACGTTTACAAGTTACTGGAATAAAAAATATCACTACGATGCCCGCTTAACTTGATAAAAGGTTTTTAACATTACCTATTGGCTTCCCTTCATCATTATACATGACATTTACCATTTCCCTTTCTTCATTGTCTTTGATTTTACTCAAGGACTTTAATTTTGTCGTCTTTCTTTCCTTTTTACCAATAAAAACTTTAGGTGAACCCCCCACATTTGATGAATCCAAGTCGATTACAAAAAAAGGCATATAACTGTGACAACCAGCCTACTAAAATAATAGGTGGCCAGCCCAATACTCTAATAATCACAGGAATCATAGATGGTCCATTCTCAGCATCACTGTCGATTAAAATAATAGTACGAGAAAACCACCAATCATTTTAGAAAACGGACTGTCAAATTTAAAATTTTGAAAGTAAAAGAAAAACACTTAGACAATCCTATTTACAAAAACGGTGGATATCAAAAATCGATGAATGAAGAATGACAAAAAGTAAACATCACCGAATAAGCTGTCGGTGAACAGACCAATACAAATAATACATCGAGTATTACAATTTAATATTTACAATATAACGAATGAGTGCAATACCTTGGGCAAACACGCCCGAATAAATGTACTGAACATAACTAGAGTACAATAGAAGGAAGCGTCTAATACAAGTAACCTACACCATCCGCATTATGATGTAGCTCCATGACAGCCGGAATGGAAATGTAAATACGGGTGTCCATGCGGTAGAGCACCTTCAACGGCAAAGAGTATGTGCAAAAACAAAGAAATAGATACGGGTCAGGACCCGGTTTGATATGATTCCCCTGTGACAAAAATGCATGACAGTTAAATGCGTATTTCACTCGCATATAGCATAAGATAAATCTCACCTCTCAATCTAACAGTAACCTAACGCAATAACGTGAGGTGATCTAGTTAACCCAAGTACTAAGGGCTAACTTCTCCCCAGTCTCAACACTATGCCCTATTCGTGCGTGGGGTGTCTCGCAAAGCGAAATCCAAACAAGGAACCCCCCCGATACACTACTATTTAGGCAAGGTTGATCATTGAGATCCATTAGACCCTAAGCACAATAATTAAAATATAAATGTATGTGTGCATAAGTGTGGCAGGTTACATCTACAGCTACACAAAGAAAATATAAAATAAAACCCATCCACCATTTAAAAGCAGAATTCCTAATTCTTTCTTTAGGAATATGTATATAAATGGTACCACACTTTATCAAATGTTTACCATTTCCATCTCATAACTCTTATGTATCATTCCCATTTCTTTCATAGGAATATACATGAATGGTACAACATTTTATCAAATGTTTACCTTGATCTCATTTATACAATTACATTGCCAATTTTATTCCCTTTCTTCCATCCAGGAGGAATACATTTTTAAAGCAAGTTTTATTAACATAAAAAATGCCTTAACCTTTTCATAAAATCCCACTTCCTTTCTTCCATCCAGGAAGTGTAAATCAAAAGTCATTTTTATTATCATAAAAATACTTTTGTACCATATATCCCATTTCCCTTCTTCCATCCAGGAAATGTAATTAAAGCCAATTCATTATCATGAATTGCTTTAATAATCTAAGACCGTCCCTCCGGTTTTCCTCACTGGACGCGCCCCTAAATGGATATCATCTTCCAGGGCCTATCTATACAAGACAACCTGGGAACCTACCAACGTCGGAAAGCGGCCATATTGCCTGCGGAAAAGTCAAGACCACACCCAGAATCTCCTAACAAGCGCAGTATAACATGCCCATATGGCCTAGGGAATATATCCACCCTGCGTTCATTAGTCAGGGGGCTTCACCACACGTACGCAACTTCCCTTATCATAGCGATTTAGGGAGGTGTGTAACCATAATTTAACACTTATGAAAATCATTACGTTTTCCTTTTGAAAACTTCCACTTTTACATTCTCAAAAATCATTTGTACTTACTCATTAATACCACATATTATCATATGTTTATCTCATTCTTAGTGTCATGTTATTATTATTAGTTAAGACCCGAAGTACCATAATCCTCAAACTAGTCTCCAAGAGTTCATAAAGTTTCATAAACCCTCAAAGTAAACCTCCTTCAAGGAGTATCTCCCAAGAGTCTCAAATTCCGCATTTTCTCCAATTTATATCTTTCGGTTAATCTCCAATTCTATACGGACATTAACCTAAACAACTAGCCCTCGGGGTAAACCCAAACCTCCCATTTTATCCTAGGACATTAGTCTACCCATAACAACCCTCTAGGACTCTTAAATACTTCCAAAGGAAGGTTCCTAAGCTCCTATCATAAATTAAAGAAGCTAGAAGAAACTAAAGAAAATAAGAGTGGAAAAAAAGGGGACCGGTCGACCGGCAAGGGGACCGCGGTCGACCGCCCCTAAATGGCTTTGCATACCAAAGAAAACAGTAAGCTCGTATTGGCATGACCGGTCGACCGGTCCTTGGACTGCGGTCGACCGCACCTAAGAGATCCACGGAAACCCTTCTTCTTCAAAGCCAAAATCCGAACCCTAAAGCCCAAAATCCTCTACTTCCTTCATTCCCCTCCACCAATAACACTACCCTAGCACATATACACCAAAATAACCCCATATAACAACCCCAAACCATACAATCTACAAGATTTAAGGGTTTAACACAAAAATCAACCAAAAACCCATTTAGGGTTTAAACCTCCAAAATTAACTATACATGCAAATTTATCACATTAAATCAATATCTAGCAAGTAAGAAACTTGCCTCGAGGTTCGTAGTCTTTGATCACCTCCGTGGCGACGGAATCCGGCCCAAGTCTCCCATTCTCTCTCCTTTCTCTCCATTTCTCCCAACTCTTTCTTCCCTCTCTCTCTCTCTCCTTTGGTTTCTCTCACAAATTGTAAGGACACAAATTTTCAATTGAGTCCATATATAGTTTTGGCTCAATTCCGGACAAAAACATTTATTCATAGGATAGTATTCGATTGTAATATTCTCAAGCCTATGAAGTGTATGTTGAAGACGTAGCAGCAAAGAATTTAAAGCTTCATCAAAATGTCGGTCGTTCGATATGTCGTTCGAACGAGTTTTTCATTCTAACGAGGTATCTAACGAGATTCTAACGAGCCCAGGCTGGTCGCTCGTTAGAAGTCTCGTTCGAACGAGAGTCAAGTTCGTTCAAACGAGACGCCAGGGCGGGATCAGTTTTGAGCAGTTTTTGGCAGTTTTCTCCCACTTTCCCCACTTGGTTTTTAACCAACTTTTTCAAGACTTAATATGTGCGGGAAACACATTTTTCCAATCAACTTTTCCATTCCATAGCCATCTCTTAGAGAGAGCTTGAGAGCTAATTTATTTAGGGGAAATGTTCATGTTTTTTAGTGTTAATTTTCAAAAGAAAAATTCATACACACTCTCGTTTACACCCAATAGTTGTTTATTCCAAGTTTCTATATTCATATTCTTTACTTGGAGTTTTGGCACCGGTTTTCTCTACCGAATTGAAAAAGAGACGTTTCGGGTTTGCTTCTACACCCCATCACAAAGAAGACTTTTTGTTGATATTATACCCACTTGGAGAAAGGCTCCATGCTTGGGTGACGGTGACCATATAAAGTCCCATCGGTGGATTCCGAGACCACGGTGGTGTTCCGAGGTTGTTCGCTAGGAAGAGGTTTCTACGAGAAGAAGCGTCGAGGCTTGAGAGGGATCGAGTCAGTCGTTGTAAGTCTATCTGTCTTGTAATTGTAATTCCATATCTAGTGGACTTATGGCTAGGGCCGTCCGAGGTTGTTTCCCGTCTTGGGTTTTTCCTCGTACATCTCGGCGTAGTGTGATATTGTTTATTTTATCTTGCTCATCATTTAGAATCCATGCTTTAGGTTTAATTCAAGATAAAATTTGGTTTAATTCTCACACTATATTTAATTTGGGACTAAATTAAATATTGGGTAAATTTGGTTTAGTCAAGTCATTTGCTAAAATTGGTTTCGCCTAACTTTGGATATAATTGTTAATTATGACTTAGGAAAATTCTAGGACTTGGATTTAATTAAAACTTGTTGTTGTTAATTTTTTTGAAAGTTGAACCATCACCTGTTTTATAACGCTTCCGCATCATCTATATTGAGTTTACATTAAAAAGGAAATTAAATATTTTTTTAATTGATTTAAATTATTTAAAATCCGGGGATCCATAAACCACAGCGTCTTCACAAATAAATAAAGAAAAAGGGGTGGGAGAACTTATACGGGTTTTAAAACATAAATCCCCACATTAAAATGTAAATACACCACTAAAATGACTCGGAACCACTAATTTGAGTCATAATCCCCTTAAAATGCCCAAATCTCAAAATTTACAACGGGGTACTTATTTCGACTATCTCGACTATTCTAAAAACAACCGCACCCCCTATTTTGGTATTCGGGAAAGTGTGAACTATTTTTGTGTTCCAATTTCATGTCATTTCATAAATTTTACCCAATTTATATGTAGGTCATAACCGTCGTTTCACATACAATGACGCAGTAATACACCATATAATACTATTTACCTTCTCATAACGGTAAATAGACAAACATAGTAAATATTATCCCTTAATATTATGGGAAACAATATTTACTCCCACATTCCCTATTTTATAAAATTAGACCATCGGGCAAAAATAATATAAAATAGTCGTTCAAAAATTTGGGTTGCTACAATAACAAACTCAATAATTTAAGATATATCAATAAATTGACTTAGTAATTAATTATCATATGAAAATAAAATAAAACATAAGATATATATCCAATTCATGAAAAATAAAATAAAACATAACAATTTAACATTAGTGTATCGCTATGTGGCATATAATGGTCCTAATTCATGGGCTAAACTGAAATTGTTACTTGCACACAGTTGCATCTCACCATGACTAACATATTCCCATTTTACACAAAGGCAATACAATTGAAAAGTAAAAATAAATTTGTGTAATTAAAGAAAAAAATTATTTGAGTATTATTCTATATATTTTCAGATGAAAATACAAGGGATACATAGGAATACAAAAAGTCTCATTGGAAGTGAAGAGTCTTAGATTTAATGTTAGTTCATTGAATAAATAAGTCTCCGCGTATTCTCATTAATATAGGACTTCTGAAATCATAGGAGTTCTAAAGACACATTTGGAGTAGTATAAATAGGTGAGTCATGTAATTTCAAATGTGTGGCAACAATGATTTAAATTCAATAATAAGAGTGCTCATTTCATATTCGTGTTCACCCCCCCCCCCCCCCCCCCCCACAACACTAACAAAGTGGTTTCGGATCCTTGTTACGGGTCTTTGCGGAGATAAAATGGCGTAAAACAACAATGTGTTGCAACCCAAACCTTTTAAATTCAATGGGAAGACTTATAATCAGTGGAGTATAGAAATGAAGGCATTGTATAGATCCTAAGATTTGTGGGATATTGTTGAAACCAGTTATGTAAAATCAGAGAATCAAATGGGGTTAACGCAAGCTTAACTCAATGAGTTGAAGGAGAATCGAAAGAAAGATAAGAAAGTGTAGTTCTGCATTTTATCAATCAGTAGATGGAGTGGTTTTTGTATTTATTTCAAGGTTTACCTGAGCAAAGAAACCGTGGAATATGTTGCAATAAACCTATAAGGGTGTTGATAAAGTTAATATGGTAAGATTATAAGATCTTCATGGTGAATTCGATATGATGAATAAAGGAATATGAAAGTGTCGACAATTTTTTTAACCGTGTTCATTCGATTACAAACCAGATGAGGATGAATAGATAAAATATTGAAGATCAAAGAATTGTGGAGAAAACCTTCTAAGTATGACAAAATAATTTGACCACATTGCCGTGGCAATTGAAAAGTCAAAACACTTAGCCACCTTGTCACCAAACAGTTTGATGGGATCACTCCAATATCACAAGCTTCATTTGAAGAATAATGAGTCAACTCCTCTAGAACAGTCATTCCAAGTTCCAGATTCCTTTATAGGAGGTTGGAGGGGAAGAACATGTTCTCGGGGTTGTAACGCCCGAATTTTGTTGAATTAATAAAGTCGAATTATATTTTCGAACTAGCGTGATTCACAAATTATATGGACTTGTATTTATGACTTTTTAATGGGATTAATTTAAATATGTTATTTTTAATTGGAATTAAGGTTAAGGAGAAAAATTAAAAAATGTCACGTACCGAGTTACGCATGTTAAATTAAGTTATGAAATTGAATAGAATTAAAGGAAATTGAATGGAATGAATTGTATAATTACATTTATTTATGCATTATAATATCATAAAATAAAATAAGTAAATTCAAAGAAAAATAATAATAAAAATAATAATAATAATAATAATAATAATAATAATAATAATAATAATAATAATAATAATAATAATAATAATAATAATAATAATAATAATAATAATAATAATTGTTGATGTAAAAAACTAGATTACTCTAATTATTTAATCACAGATAAATAAATGAGACAAAAGATTTTAAAGTGGTTTAGCCTTATATGAATGGCCTACGTCCACTGTTATGTTATTGCTGAGTGTTTGGGAATTCTCGATTACAAGTGCTATCAAGAAATTCCCGTCCTCTTGAATGAGGGTGATACAAGGTATTTATAGCCCTTAGGCTGTACATGAAAGGGTGATACATTAAATGATATACATATGAAAGGGTAACTCATTTAATGCTCTTCAAGCGTGTGCGTCAAGATAATAAGCATTCAATGAATAGTTGAACTGTTGATTATCTGGAAATCAATGTTGTGGTCGAGATGAAGCTCGAACCGCCTTAGTTGCTCATCGTCCGATAGTTCCTCGGAGCACTGGAGTTCCTCGGAGGACAAGAGTTCCTCGGAGGGCTGGTGTTCCTCGGAAGACTGGTATTCCTCGGAGTACACCTGTTGCTCGGAGTGAGTATGTTGGTCGGGGGAATGATCTTCCTCGTTGCTATTGTGCCACGTAGATTGACACGTGTCTTCTTATTATTCGTCCACATTAGCATACTAATTTTGGTATCAACAATAATAATAATAATAATAATAATAATAATACTAATAATAATAATAATAATAATAATAATAATAATAATAATAATAATAATAATAATAATAATAATAATAATAATAATAATAATAATAATAATAATAATAATAATAATAATAATAATAATGGGGTTTTGAAAAAAAAATAAAAGTGCTCAGAAATAATTCCACTCGACGTAAAACTAAATTTTGGACAACTTTCACTTCTTCAACGACGTCAAAAAATCGTTTAGGTCGTATTGAGGGTATTTTTTGTACGAAGTTAGTAACAAAAAAAATGGAGTAATTTGATTTGGGTAGGCTGTCAACTTTGGACGATTTTCATCTCTTCTTTATGTATTTTCTACCCCATTTGGCAAAGAGTGATATAGGGTGGTTTATAGGGGGTTACTTACCCCCATTTTCTTCCTTTTATAGAGTATGAAAATGGGCATTTTGTCAAATTAGAAAATTTTCATTCTCTCCACTATTTTAACTCATTAAAAGCTTGCTTATACTCTCTACACTACAACCTTACTATCCCACACAATTATCCTTCAATTATCAAGAGGTTTCAAGTGTTATGAGGTGTTATTTTGGGTGTGGAAGATGATTTCTAGACAAACTTAATTTTTGTAGCTCATGGGGGTGTTTTTCAACATCTTCATCAAAGTTATTATCTTCAAGAGTAGGGGTTCTTCACTATTTTCATGTTTAAAATCAAGCTTCCTAGTTATCTGTATACATATGCGTGATTTACATGACTATTTATTTATGCTTATTATCCCTATATATGAATATAGTTTGATAAAGTAGTGATAAAAATGGTTAAAAGTTGAAGTTGTAATTAAGTTAAAATTTTAATGCTTAAGGAAGCAATTTGTTAAGAAAAAATCATGTTTAAACTTGTTATTTCATGTCAAATGTTAAGTTGAACTTAATGAAGAAATGTTAGGGTGCAAATACGGATTTTATAGGTTTAAAACCTTACATTTGTGAACATAAACTCATGTAGTTGGGGTAAATGTGTTAATTATGTTAAAATGAAATGATAATCTTGGAAATTTCATAATACAAATAAAATAAAATAATACAATTTATGTGAACACAATTTGAGAAACTTGAAGAAAACAAAGTAAAAGGGTGCTCGGTGTAAAAGTAGTAAAATTATAAATGTTCAAATGTGTAATATTGAAAATTTAAGGCCCAAAGTGACTTGGGGAACAAAGATAACAAAGAAAAATGATCAATTTGTAAGACAAGTCTTGAAATGTCAAAAGTATAGTTTTTGGGCCAAAAGTATGATTTTATGACAAGTTTGAACTAAACAGTAACATTTGCAAAAATGGGCATTGTTTTGGAAAGTTAAATTTAAATAAAGAAAATAACAAGGTAAAATGATAAGAAATAAGGTAGAAAATCCAAACTAAATATTTTGAAAGGTAAAGTCTTGAAATTACAAAAGTAATGTTTTAACACAAAAATATTATTTTATGGGAAATATGAACTTAAGAATGATTTACTAAACTAAGAGGACTCAAGTTAAAGAGTTGGATTGTACGTGATGAAAACTCATGTTTTGTAAAGTAAATATGAAAAGAATCTTTTTTGACAAAATGTATAAAATAAATGTTTTACAAGCGTGCGTGAATAGTGAAAAGCACATTAAAGTCTATAAATGGGTATTTGAACGCAAATGTTACGGTCCACAAGAAATGATAATTAAAGTTGTTTTCAAAAGATGAAATATCGAGTCTAAGGTAAAATGAAAATGAATTTTCTATAAAGTGTGAAAACTGGAAATGAAGTTTGTTGGGACTTGTCTCGTCCCGAGTATTTGGCCACATCGGGCGGTAAAAAGGAAATAAAGGGAAATGTTTAAAAATGGAAAAGAAAGAAAGAAAATGGAAAAAGGGTTACAAAGATGTTATAATTAAAACTCACTCGGAGGTAACCGAGAAATTTAAAAGGGCCCGGAGCCCTAGGGTGAGGCTTAATGCTTAGACCTCAAACCACTAATCAATAGCATATTCCAACATTGTGGGACTCAGTGAAAGGATGTATAACACTCATGGATTGATATCCCGATTAAGAAAGTGAAAAAATGATTTTGGGCACGACGCTCATTAATGTAAATGCATGTATGTGAAACAACTTGGAAAAATGTGAAAGTTTAAATAAACAGGATATGGGTATTGTTAAAAGAAAGATTGTGTGTGAGTCGGTTTCTCACCCTAGTTACATGGTCAAAATGTCAATTGCATGTTACGCTGTATTTTTCATGAGAAAAATTAATCAAATGATGGATGATTTCATAATTGCTAAAATATACTTTACATGTAATAATATTCTTGTTACATATACTCTGCTAGTATTTCTCCTATTCGGTGAATGCTCATTTGCTCCCCCCTCCCCAAAGGTACTTTGGGAAACGATAAAGGGAAGGGAAGGAAACCGTGAGAGGCAAGAAATGATTTACACGCCACTAGAGATATGTTTACTATTTGTTTTAAATATGTTATTTAAATGTAACTTTGACTACGTTATATGGAACTATTTTGAAGCATTTTACATTTGGTTCGTAATTAGACAAGATGATGTGGACTTTCTTAAATAGTTATTTATTCTCTAAAGTTGGCAAAACTCATTTATTTCAAGTGTTCTTATAAATTTCATAAGATCAACATCATTTCTATAAATAAATATAAGGGATTTTATGACACAAAAATGTAAAAACAAGATTTTACTTTAAAAGAGGAGTTTCTCAAATGAAATCAAATTATAAAAGGTTTTTCGCATTGACCCTCAAAAAGAAGGGCATCACAAATTGGTATAAGAGAATATGTTACGCGTGTGTCGAAGAGTACGCTTACGTTTTTTTTTAATTTTAATATTAGTTATCTATATTCTATCTATGCTAAGGTGTTAGTTCAATATTGCTATGCTAAGGTTAAGTGTAATAATTGGTTATTAGAATGGGACTTAACCATTCGATGTTTGGGTTTGACTTAAAAGATAATATGTAAAGTGAATTTGGGTTTTTATAGTTGTTTACGTATACGAGTGAGGCATACGAGTGAGGCATCAAGATGATGGGGTTTCTCATATTAGGTAAAAATAAGTCAAGGTTATAGAAGGTAATGTCACCGGGGGTCGTGCATGAGATAAATAATGGTAATAAAAGTTGTTAGTGTCAAGGAAACGTGGCATAATAGAAGATTTCAGGTGGACCCTCAGAGATACAAATATTAATATATGAATCCAACAAGGCAATTGTGTTAGTCTAAACAAAAGTTTTAATAGTTATGAAAGTATAAGATAATGTAGAAATCTTTATTACATGGAATGAGGTTAGGTATATGACATAAGAACAGGAATGTAAGTTGTCGCTATTCATTATGACCTACGGGTCGTGTCGAGAGATGAAGCGCTCGTTTTTAATCATCGAAAAAATATTGTTCCTGTCTCCTAGGAAGAATTATTGAGTTTCAAAGGAGACATGTGATAAGTCACTCGATGGGGTCTAATGACAAATAAATTTAAATTGGAGTTTAAAAGTGGATTTTCGAGGTTTTTGCCCTTTTCAAAATATGAAGTTTATTCAAAATAGTATCAAGTAGACCCCATTGTAAAAAGTTTAGTATAAAAAGGCAAGGTACACATTCCTCTATGGATAACTATGTGTTAATATTTTTGATGAAACAAATTGTAGAGGAACATTGTTCCACAAATCAAAATATTATTTAGGCGAGGGAGTCCACAAGAAAGGGACCACTTTGACAAATACCAGTTGAAATATTATTTAGGAGAGGGAGTCTGTAAGTGAGGGACCCCTCTGACAATGCCATTTGATATATTATTTAGGCGAGGGGGTCAAAAATATTATTTAAGAAAATGAGTCCACAAAGAATGACACCTCTGCCAACACCAAGTTAAAATGATATTTTAGTGAGGTATTCCACAAGCGAGGGACCCCTTAGACAGTTCCAGTTAAAATTTAAAATTGGGCGAGGGAGTTCATAGCGAGGAACTCCTCTACCAATGCTCAAAGCTAAATATTATTTTGCAGCAAGAGGGTCCAAGACACAAGTGACCTAAGGAACAAAACATGTTAGGAAGAGGGGGTCTATCATGAGGGGTACCTCTTTATAAATAAAGTTATTCTTTTAAATAACAAGCACTAATGTTTATTTATTTATACAAGTAGCCTAGTTGAGAGAGCAGGGCTCAAATAGGCCTGTTGGAATATTTTGGGAGTTTTGGCCTCGTGGCAGAGAGATAAGGTTCATTGGGCAAGCTCAACTATGTAGCACTTTAAGATAGAGAGAATACTAGTAGACGGACTCTAGAAGTCACTCAAGACCTCACATAACCCACACTTAGTTATAACTTAAGTGAGTAGCCAAGAGGGTGCTCACAAGAAAAAGCACTTTTACAAAATGATTTTAGAGAGGGTGGCCCTCAAGGTCACTCTCAAGTTTTACAAAATTTGGACAATAAGTTACCGTTTAAAATGATACTTACCAAATAGAATATTTTTTCACCATTAGGAGACATATTTATTTTTTGAATTTGGTTTGCAGTAGGTGTCGTTTGTCACTCGGGGTAGGCGGATGTAGACAGGTAGGGACAAAAGGTAACTGCAGATATTATCCCTCAACTTTCATCTCATTTTGGGGTCCCAAATGTCCATGTCATCCATAGCTTCTATCTATAAGTAGGACCCTTGGTCTATGTCAAATCAGATCAGAAAACACAAGTTAAGTCATTATTATGTCAAAATCACACCAGACATAGTATTTTCTCCCAACTCTCTCTATAAGTGCCAAGTGCTTGTCTCTTCACTCCCATCATTACAACCATGATTCTCAGTAGATCTTTTTCTACAAGTTATCATTATTATTTGTGAAGTTTTATATTTGCAGGAAGAGTTTCATAGCGTTTACTCTCTTTTTACCAGAAATAGAAGCTTTTCTCACACAGTTTCTCTGGAGACTTTGAGAATTTTGAAGACAGAGTCCATTTGAGTGGGTCATGCCTCATCCATTCTAGTTGTTCATAAACGCCAGTACAACTACCCTATTACATTTTGTGAATCTGCTGGGGAGGTATCCTCACGTAATGGACAAAGAAGGTTATAATGTTTCTAAGTAGTTGATCTTTGAAGACACTCCGACTGATAATGGAGTTCAAAGCGATCAGACCACTCAAGGAAATGTGGTGGTGATAGAAGTTAGAGCACCTTCTCCTCAGGCATGGAAAACCAGCACGGCTGTTAGGTATGAACTTGTTGAGTATGTTCTTTGAATTTCTAAAGAAAAATAATGTTGATTTGGGAAGTTTGAGCCAATCTTATGCAACAACGGTGGTGGCCCCCTTGGAGGGGAGGCCACTGCACTAGTAGGAATAGAAGATATTAATCCGACACAAAAATCATTGCAGGATCAAGTAGCAACACCAATGAGTTCACCAGTATTCTCTGAAGAAAGTTATTTTGGAGGAGTCTCCCTCCAAAGCCATTACTATATAGGAAGTGAAGAAGCTTCTTTCCTCTTAAATGGATTCCTCTTATTTATATGAGGAGTTTCAAAACGTCTACCCATAAAGTATCAATGTGAATACATACCCAAAGGGGCACGTTCCACCAAAGTTCATTAAATTGAATGGGAAGGGAGAAAACCCTAGGGAACATGTGAAGAGGTTTGTGGAATACATTGGTGTGCATAGAAATGACAAGGACTTGAAGCTAAGAGAGTTATCCAAGACACTCATCGGAAAGTCATATACGTGGTACTCACACCTTGCACCCAACAACATCCCAACATGGGAGGAGATGCACGAATAGTTTCTGCAGAATTTTTTCATGGGGAAAGATGAGTTCACCTTGAGGCACCTCGCTTAAGAAGTCCAAAAGCTTGGTGAGGAACTAATACAGTACATCAAATTCTTTCGTGAGAGTCCGTTGGATGTTAATGAAGATGTGGTTAAAGCAAGGTTGTTACAAATATGCATTGAGTGGCTACTAGAAGCGTATGCACTCCATTTAGTCAATGAGACCAGAAATGGAACATTTAGAAAATTCACTAAAGTTGCTAGCAACATAGAAATAATCATCAACCTATGCCCTAAAGTTGGAGGACACGGGTTCCTCTAACTGTGAGGACATTTCATGTCTGTGTGAGGCAAGCCATCAATTATGTGGATGGAAATTCAAAGGGAAAGAAATAAGTTAAAGGGTTCAAAGGTAATAGCCTAGCTGGCAAGAGAAAGTTTGGAGAGGACATAACCCACCGTTGCCTTGTAGTGTAGCAGAGGCCCTAAATTTCCATAGGGTGGAACATGCCACCAAAGATTGATTTCATTAGTGAAGGATAATTGGCGAGTTAGTAGCCAATGGCACTTTGTAGATATGACGAATAGACGTTAATGAGAACCCCCTTCCAGCTCACCACTATGGATGAAGAGGTACTATGCGTAACTCTTGCCAAGTTTCATTTTCTTAAATGTTTCAATAGCCTTCTCTACTACAAAAAGTTTGTTTTGTGCAAAGCAATTTTGTGAGAACACTCCTTGTAAGAAATACAAACTCTAACTATAATGAAGAAAATGAACACTAGTGATTTTCGGCCAACACTTGAAATTGTATGAATGGTTTATTTACCTACATTGTGTAGTGGATACATCAAACTTATGTTTTCTCTTTCTTAAAAGAATAGTAGAGCCACATTAGAAAAGGGTCCATGATATAAAGAACTTTCCTCATTATACTTTGGGGTATATCCAACCCAAAGGTAAAACTATAGTGAGCAAAGTCCCTACAGACACAACAAACAAACATTTTCACATAACGAGAAGGAGGTTTTCCTCCTAGTATTAATAGAAAAAATTATTAATACTCAGATATATAGCAAGTAGAACAAGTTCTAACCTCTGTTCTTAAGAAAAAGTCTATTTGGTAGTTTATATGAAAATGAGAAGAAAGGGGTCTACCCACCCCCTCTAAGTTTATGATTTTCTAAAAAAAGTTAAAAGTTCCTGAGATAAAGATTGGAAAAAGACCACGCATAACAGGGGAACTTTCAGTGTAAAATAACAATTACTCTTAACCTATGTCTTTTACGAAATTTTTTCTCAAATATTTGGGAAGGAGAAGGGGGTCACCCTCCTCCAAGTTATTCCCCAAAAAATGTATATATGTACAAGTACCACTCAGTTAGAGGGGATGTTTCGAAATAATAACTTGCTCAGCTCATATGCAAGTACCTCCGTAGTTAGAGGGGCAGCTTCTGAATTGATAACTTTCTCAGCTCATATGCAAGTAACCCACAGTTATAAGGACAACTTCAAAATAATAACTTGATCAACTGATATGAAAGTATCCCTCAGTTAGAGGGGCATCTTCATAAATAATAACTTGCTCAGCTCATATGCAAGTACCCTGCAGTTAGAGGGGAAACTTCTGAAATGATAACTTTCTTGGCTCATACCCCATAGTTAAAGGGGAAATCTTAAAAAGTTAACTTCCTCAAGTCTATATGCAAGTATAACATGCTCGGATCACAGAAAAGTACCCCATAGACTACGGGGCCGTGCAACGTTGAAGTTCTCATAGAAAATAGAGGAACTCATAGTGTATAGAAGGAGAAATAATATAGAGACAAGGAAGGAAAAGAGAAAAAATGAAAAAAAAATAGTAGTTTTGATTAATATGGACTATCCTTTACATGTATGAAGTGAAAACAAAAATATACAAGGCAAATTCTACATATAATAAAGAAAAATTATATATCTCAAAAGTACATCAAACATATAAAATAAAAAAAAGGATGTTTCGCACGCGTATGTCAAAGAAAGAGGGGTATGACTCCTACCTATACTGATCCTCCAAGATGGCCCTCCTGGCCTCATCATCAGTGTCCCCAGCTTCAAGCTTGGCCAATCTAACCCCTAGTAGATGAATCTGGCCTCGAATCTGAATAGCCTTATCCCAAGCTACAAAACTCTAGTATTTCTGGAAGCATGAAGATTCATCATGATCCTATAAGTAACACTCAAAAAGTGATGAACTGCAGTGTCAATCTAGTCCAACTGGAAGTGGTAGAATCAATGATGGTTATGAAGAGCCTACAGTAATAACAAAGTTCGACCATTATTCAAATCGGCTGGAGGAATTAAAAAGAAGTCATGGAGGTAATTGGAAAGGGTGTTTATGTTGAAGATCGTGAGGCTATAAATATTGAGCACACTCTGGGATGTGAAAGTCATAGGATGATGATCACGGATCATATCTAGCACATCGCGCTCGTGGATCCTGAAACTCACAAGAATATCCTCTCTCCATAAAGTGTTATTGAAGACCCTGAGGCCCTTTATGTCGATGCCATCATAGCCTGTGTTCCGGGACTCAAGATCAGAGAGAGGAAGGGAGGAATGCTTAACGGAGACACTAGCACTATTCGAGTGAGTGACCTCTGAAATCTGTTTGTCACGACGTCTTCCCAAAATATTAGTGGGGAAAGAGTGTCTTGACATGCTACGAAGGCAACAAATATTCTGTCTTAAATTGTTTCCTTAAATAAATGCAACGAAAACAAAATTACATGGTTATGAATCGTAAAATAATGAAATTAAAGTAATTACTTTATCAGAGGTTTCTAAAAGGAAACTTCATTTATATTACAAGTAACAACGAGTTACAACTAAAGATGAAATTTAAACTTATTACAAGAGAGCCAAACATGCTCTATATGATATAACAAACTTTTTTTCTTAAAATAACAAAAAGAGATCTAAAAGATGAATCTTCCATATAGTCCGTTTATGTTCCCTCTAAGCCAACTTATTTCCTAAAAAATGGTTAGTTATACAACATCAGCTAAAAGCCGAGTGAGGTTCACTCTCCATACATTCCAAGGTTTTGTTCAGAAAATTGATACCTATTCAAATCCAAAGAGTAGACATATAAATATATGGATAGGAATTTTCTGTATAAAATTTGAGATGATAGTATATAGAAATGAATAACACATAAACAATAATTGAAATATCTTTTTCTTTCAATCATATCATTTTAATGGCCAAGTACACTATAATACCGAATTCTTCTACCATATTATTCCCCGATAGTTGGGGGTCAATGGAACTTGTTCGTAAAAACGCCTTATTTAGGGCACACCAGTGATAACCCAGCTGGGAAGGTCAGTCAGTAAGAGAGGTCCCTTAAGACGAATCTTATTTCCAATATTCAATATCATTTTCAAAACTCTTTTTAATCGGTATGTCTATATGGAGAAATATAAACATATCATAAGGAATCAATCATCGGTATCAAATGTATTTTGAGAATAAAAGTAGATCACAAAATAAATATAGTTTTATAATATCATATAATTAAAATTCACAAGGAATGTCAGAGTACTCACCTAGAACAAAAGTCCGAAGTTACAGATGCCGAGTCTTGGATCACTCGTTAATTCTTAAGACGAAAGTTCTTGTTAAACCTTTTCGTATTTTCTCTCACTGTTTCTCTATGATCTTTGGAGTGAATTTCATGAAAGAACTGATCCTAAGGCCTCTATTTATAGTTTCCCAAAGACATTAGGTGCTGACACGTGCCAAGCTGACCAAGCTTTTAGAACGGTGAGTCAGCGTTGGCGTGTCGCGTGACGGAGGTATCTTGCAGTTTTATTTCACCGAACTATGGCAAGTGTTTTGGCTTTATCTCTAACGATTACACGTGTTCAATCTTTATCTATATGGATGACATGTGTAAGCACGAGGTGTCAAGCATGAGGTGGAAAGGTTCTAGGGGTATAATGGTCAATTTACACATTAAGGGCATTTTGGTAATTTCACACGATATGTTTTCAATATATCTTAGAGGCCCTTGAAAATATTTTATTTACAAAATAGTCCTTTATATATTTTCATTTTAGTCCTTGAGAATTTCTTTATTTTAAATTAAGTCCCTAAAGTTTCATAAAATTATATTTTCTACCCCAAAACTTATCTTTTAACTTAGGATATGCTATTAGACTTTGATTTGATCCATTTTGCTGAAGAAAAAGGTCATTTCAAGGTGTTTAAGTCGGCCTAACTAGACTCCCCTTCCAACCAATCAAAACATAACACAAGGTGTGCTAATAAGACAAAATACAACTTAAAGGATGGACAAGTTTGCCCTTATTTCGTAATTTCAGTATAACTTCTTACTCGAACCTCCGTTTAACACACCGTTTGTTGTGTTACAAACCTAATTCATTATATACAACTTTTTAGTTTTTACCTCAAGTCAGTTGTTATATTATAATGGTCAAAACTATTCTCTAATATGAACATTCCTACCAAAAACTTTAAAATTTTATGTTTGTTACTAATTTGATATTTCATGATTTATGAAGGGAGGATTAGACTAAAAATAATAAATTAACATTATCCATAATAACAAGTTGTCCATATCTCATATGTAATAATAAAATATTTAAAACAAACTATATATGAACATATAAACTGGGGTCAATACATCCTACCTTCCTTATAAAAAGTTTGGTCCCCAAACTTTACTTATATTAATTTCTAAACAAGTATGGATATTTCTCCTTTATTTAATCTTCCCTCTCCCATGTTTTTTCTTCAATGAAATGATTAAGACATAACACTTTGACCTATGGAATTACCTTGGTTCGTAATATTTGATCTTTATGGTCCAAAATTTCTATCGGATGCTCAGTGTATGACAAATCTTCTCTAACTTGAAGAGGCTTGGGACTTAGGATATGCGTTGGATTTGGGACGCATTTCTTCATCATTGACATGTGGAACACATTATGCACACTAGAGAGTTTAGGGGGTATGGATATTTTATACGCAATAGCTCTTATCCTTTCAAGGATTTCAAAAGGTCATATGTATCTTTGACTCAATTTCCCTTTCTTTCTAAATCGGATTACTCCCTTTGCTGGTGATACTCGCAAGAACACATGATCTCCTCTTTGGAATTCTAGTTGGCGGTGTTGATTGTCAACGTAACTCTTTTGACGGATTTAAGTGATTCAAAGTCGGTCTTGTATCAATTTTACCTTCTCTGTTGTGATCTGGATCAATTCTGGTCCAAACAATTTTCTTTCTCTAACTTCTACCCAACATGCAGGGGAACAACACCTTCTACCATAAAGTGCCTCATACGGAGCCATTTGAATATTTGCTTGATAACTATTATTATATGCAAATTCCACTAATGGTAAAGGATCATCCCAATTCCCTTTCAAATCAAGTACACATGCCCTAAGCGTATCCTCTAAGGTTTGAATGGTTCTCTCAGATCATCCATCCATTTGAGGGTGAAAAACGGTGCTGAAATTCAATTTTATTCCCATGGATGCTTGTAGGCTTGGGGTTCCATGAAGCCTAATAATTTCATGTGTGTATAACTTAGCTTACTTTTCTAAAGAATGGGTAATCTTGATGGCAAGAAAATGAGCAGATTGAGTTAACTTATCAATAATTACCCAAATAGAATCATTACCATTTGAACTCCTTAGTAAACCTATCACAAAATCCATAGTAATATGTTCCCATTTTCACCCAGGGATAGCTAGGGGTTGCAGTAATCCTGATGGTTTTTTATGTTCAGCCTTTACTTGTTGACAAACCAAACATTGAGATATAAATTTTTCTATCTCCCTCTTCATGTTATTGCACCAAAAAACTTCTCAAAGATCCCTATACATTTTGTACATTTAGGATGAAATGTGAATCTTGAGTAATGACTTTCCTCCAAAATTTGCCTCTTTAGTTGGGCAGCACATGGCACACACACTCTATTTCCAAACCTCAATATATCGTCTCGTATCACAAATTCAATTCTCTTACCCTCGATGACTTATTCTCTAATCTTCTTCAGTTGTGGGTTATTTACTTGTGTAATTTTGATCCTTTCCATCAACATGGGTTGGACTTGTATGTTTGTGATTATTCCTCCTTTACTATAAATACGTACATCTATTTCCATACTTCTCAAATACCTTAACAAAGGTTCCTGATTTGTAATGAGACATGCTAAATTTTTTGTACACTTCCTACTTAAAGCATCAGCTACTATATTATCTTTCCCCGGGTGATAATGAATATTCAAATCATAATCCTTCATTAATTCTAACCACCTCCTTTGTCTCATAATCAATTATTTTTGGGTGAAAATATACTTTAAACTAATATGATCGGTATAAATCTCACAAGTCTCACCATAAAAACAATGACTCCAAATCTTAAGTTAAAAAATTACAGTTGCTAATTCCAGGTCATGGGTTGGATAATTCTTCTCATGGGTTTTTAAATGTCTTGAGGCATAAGATACTACTTTTCCATTTTTCATTAGCACACATCGAAAACCATCTTTAGAAGCATCACAATAAATCACAAATCCCCTTGTCCTGGAAGGAATAGTCAAAATTGGGTCAGTTACTAATTTATTCTTAAGTTCTTGAAAACTATTCTCAACTTCCTGAGACCATTCATATTTCACCTTCTTTTGTTTTAACTTAGATAGAGGTTTGGCAATACCAAAAAATCCTTCTACAAATCTTCTATAATAACCGGTTAATCCAAGGAAACTACGAATCTCCGTCACATTAGTTGGTCCAGGCCAATCCAGTATAGCCTTGATCTTTTGAGGATCAACCGACACTCCCTCCTTAAAAATGACATGTCGTAGAAAGGAGACACTAGGCAACCAAAACTCACACTTCTTTAATTTCGCATATAATTTTTCCTTCCTAAGGATTTGCAACACTATCTCTAAATGATTTTCGTGTTCTTCAATACTCATAGAATAAATAAGCATGTCATCAATGAAAACAACCACACATTGATCCAAATATTTCCTAAACACTCCATTAATCATATCCATAAAAGCGGCTGGTGCATTAGTTAGTCCAAATGGCATCACAACAAATTTCAAGTGACCATATCTAGTACGAAAAGCTGATTTTGAAATATCCTCCTCCTTAATATTCAATTGGTAATAGCCTGACCTAAGGTCAATCTTTGAAAATACATGCGCTCCTTTCAATTGGTCAAACAAATCATCTATATGAGGTAAGGGGTAATTATTCTTAATGGTCACTCTATTTAGTTCATGATAATCTATACATAACCTCATCGTTCCATCCTTCTTTTGAAAAAATAACACTGGAGCACCCCAAGGGGATACACTTGGTCTAATAAAACCCTTATCTAACAGATCTTGTAATTAAACTTTTAATTCCCTTAGTTCTAAAGGTGCCATACGATAAGGTGGTTTTGAGATTGCTATAGTTACCGGAATAAGGTAAATTGTAAACTCTATTTCTCTACTAGGAGGTAGACTGGGTAAATCATCTGGAAAAACATCTGGAAAATGCTTAGTTATAGGAATATCTTCTAAACTAGTCTCTTTTGTTTGCAAATCAATAAGACTTGAAAGGAATCCTTGACATCCCTTCTTAAGAAAACTAGAATCCTGCATTGTAAAGATAATATGTATGGGAGATAGGATGCCAGTTTCTTCAAGACTAAATTCTGGATGGTTAGGAATTTGGAAACTAACTCTCTTCTCAAAACAATCTACCTTAGCGTGGTACGATGCTAACCAATATATCCCCAAAATGACTTTAAAGTCTCTTATGTCTAAAACTATCAAACCGATGAATAGTTTATGACTACTAACATCTATATGTGACACCCCGCCTAATTAAATACCGGACGATCACTCATTTATTAAATTAAAATCAAGGCCAAGAGTTGGTTCATTCTTAGCATCACTGTCGTAAAAATAACTTTTCCAATTTAAACACCCTAAATAATTAAGCTAAGTGTCAAAACCATTTTTAGACAGTTCTTTCCAAATTTTATTTTATAAAACAACATTTAAAACTTTACATAATTCACAATTAAAGAACCACACAACAACTAACCTGTAACATATAATCCAAATGATCAAACATTCACTAATTGAGTCCAACATTTAATACTGAAATGAAAAACATCCTGAAAATAATAATCCCAAAGTGTAAATACTGGAAATAAGCGAATCACAATATCCGATAAACAACTGCATAATGGAAAAGGGCGACACATGCCCAACTGGATAAAATAAATGCTAGAAGTGGAATCAATAAATGAGGTCATCTAAGCAAGAGTCCTGCAACTCCCACTAAGCTGCAGCGCGTTCCTTCCAAAGGATCCTATGCAAGACGCCCCTGCGGCTGGGCACCTGTAATATGTACATATATATACAAGAGAGAAAAGAAAATGGAAACGGGTCAGAGCCCGATTGTAAAAACGATTTAAAATTACTTTAGCAAGTATTTAAAATGTTTACTGGCCAATGCAACAACATATTAGTGCGACACTCCCTTGAGAAATTCTCACCTCTCTCCTAATGTGCACGCCTATCGCACTAATCTTTCCAACGGTTTAACTTAGCTTATCTTAGGTTACTCATAAGATTTAAAATAACCAATATAAATTTTTAAGAGGTTAATTTCACTTAACAACAAAGTTCTCATTTAACCTTATTTACTAATAAAGTCTCTCAGCAATATATTATACTTTTCAAATACTTATTCCCAAATTGAAATAATTATTCATTTCTTACTTACCATAAACACAGTAGGTAGTTCCCAAATTCCAGAATTAAATATATATACTAAACACTCATATAATATATATATTCTAACAGCACCCCACATAATAATTATGGTGCGGGAATACTCTGGTATCCTGTTCTCGTATCACCCGTACTAAGGGAAATACAAGTTCGGAATCACTCTCAAACTGTATTAACACAAACACAAACAATATTGAGGCGAAGCATAGATTCCAGGTCTCTAAGAGGTCAGCACATGCCATCACGTCTCTTAGGACCGTCTGAACTATCGATTCGATATCCTATACCAAAGGATTTCTATCTTCTAGGGTACGAGTCAATATCCCCCATAAAGGTCCCATTGAGATAAGACTGTCCCAGCGTGGTAACCTCAGGGATAGCAAGTAGCGTGGCATGATTTTCACACGTATATAGTATATGCATAAACACAGTCATATAAATATACTATTATTACCATATCAAATTTAGGTACATCTCATAAACCATAATTATGACATTTGTCCTTATTACCCGTTATTTAGTTATCACGTATAACGTTTGCCTCTTATCTTAATTTATGGGATTATTCCAACTTATCAAGTGACACTCGTGAGTTTCTGTACTCCCAAGTATAATTTCGGTAGGTACTCATTTATTTTCCAACGTAACTATCTTACGCGTCTCTTTCTTTAATACATAGTTCCATCGTCCTTTATATGTAAACATCGCCGAAAATGTGAATCTCGTCTTACATTAAAGGTTTCGTATTTTTAATAAGTCCTACTGGTCTTCTTTACCTCCCAAAATATTTTAATAAGGAAGTCCAAAGATTATTTCTCATTTAAATTGAATTCAACTATTTAGAAGGGGAAATATAAGTCTTCCAGGAGGCGTCGATCGATCGAGGGCAGGTGTTCGATCGATGCTCTATGATCGATCGATCGATCAAGCAGGTATGGATAATTCTGCAGAAAACCAGTTACGAGTTCTATCATCCAACATCATCCAAATCCGAATTTTAACTCCCAAACTCCCAAAAATTTATACCACAAATGTTCTAAACCTAAATGGACAATATTCAACGTAAGGCATGTGAGTTTTCATCAAGAATCAAGGATTAAAGTGCCAAAATTTGTACAATTCTCATGAACCCTAAAAATTTCTTTATCTTTGTTCTAATCATTATTTTTCCAGAAATTCTACTTCTAATTCATCATAAATTCGTGGTTAAACCTCTACATATGAAGGGGATTTCCAGATTATCATCTATATCACTAAAACATGCAATTTTCTAATCTCCAACATGGGTTTTCTTTCATAGAACTCATCCTAATCAACCCTAAAATAACATGAATGAAGCATTAACGAAATGAAGCAAGATAAATACTTGCTTGGGAATTTTTGGTCTTTGATTTGTGCTGAAATCATTGTGGGTATGATCCTTGCGACGTGATCTATCGTTTAACGGCGACGGCAGCGCAAACGGAGGAGTTTTCGGCCTATAACACCTTGGCAAGCTCTCTCATTCCTTCTCTAATGGCCATAACTTGTTTTTAGTTGTGTTAACCCTAGAAGACAACCTTAGGCATCTGATATAACCCTTGAAAATTCGTGAGTTTAATTACCCAAAATTACAAAATGTCCAAAATGCCCTCCCGAGGTACTAATTAAGCCTAAAAACACCTCGAGACCCAAACTAAACCACCGGGTACACTTTTCTGACTATCTTGACCCTTCCGGACACTTTGGCGCACTCAAAATGACCATATGAGCAACTTATAATTTATTCACTTTTATTAATCAATATTTAGTCCCGACACGACACAGGTGCGTACTGACTTAAATTTCCAAAATTGTCATTTTATTCACTCGTGAAATTTAATAGAACCAATATCATATATTAATTTGCTCATTAGTAATATTCAACAAGTTTCCCATACTTACTAACTCACATCACGTTAGTAATTATTAAAAATAATTAATTTCTGAATTTATATTAAATTAATAACTCACATTAAATTCAATAAATCCCCAAATTTAGAAAGCATAAAAATACGGGGTATTACAAACTTCCCCCCAATAACGGAATTTCATCCCAAAATTCAGAAAATAAGGCATACCTGGTAAGAATAAATCTGGGTATCTCTCACGCATATCTGCCTCGCGCTCCCAGGGGGATTCCTCCACATTATGATGTTCCCACTGGACCTGTACAAGTGGAACTACCTTCGACCTCAATCTCCTCTCGCTATGGTCTAGGATAGCCAATGGTCTCTCCTCGTAAGAGCTGTCAGGTTGTATGTCTATCTCTTCTATCGCGATGTAGGTGTGAGCCATGTCATCCCGAAGGTATCGTCTCAACGACGAGATGTGAAATACATCGTGGATGCGATGTAGATGCTCTGGCAGTCCCAATCTGTATGCTACCGGCCCAACCCTCTCGATAATGGGAAATGGTCCCACATATCTCGGAGCTAATTTCCCTTTCTTCCCGAACCTCATATCTCTCTTCATAAGAGATACACGTAGTAATACTTGGCCCCCCACATTAAACTCTCGGAAGAACCGTTTTGCATCGGCGTAGCTTTTTTGCCTGTCCTGCGCTACTCGAATGCGACTCCGGATAATCTCAATCCTCGCGGAGGTTTCCTGAATCACCTCTGTTCCGAGCAACTTGTTATCCCCCACCTCTAGCCAACATGTTGGGGAACGACAAGGCTTTCCATACAAAGCCTCGAATGGAGCCATGCTAATCGTGAGTTGATAAGAGTTATTATAAGCGAACTCTACTAATGGAAGATGTGGCTCCCAACCTCCTCCAAAATCAAGGACACACATGCGTAGCATATCCTCCAACATCTGATTAGTATGCTTTATTTGTCCATCTGTCTGTGGGTGATAAGATGAGCTCAACCTCAACTCTGTACCCATAGCCTCCTGAAAGCTCTCCCAGAAACGCGACACGAAAATCTTGTCTCTATCTGACACAATATTCAGGGGCACCCCATGTAATCTGATAATCTCAGCATTAAACAACTGAGCATACTGACTCGTGGTATGGTCTGTTCGCATCGTTAGAAAATGAGCCACCTTGGTCAAACGGTCCATAATCACCCAGATGGAGTCATGGCCCCGCTGTGATGTAGGCAACCCTATAATAAAATCCATGGAAATACTCTCCCACTTCCATGCCGGTATTTCCAATAGCTGAAGCAATCCTGACGATTTCTAATGGTCCACCTTTACCAACTGGCAGGTAAAACACTTGGACACGAACTCTGCAATTTCCTTTTTCATCCCACTCCACCAGTATTATCGCGTCATATCCTGGTACATTTTATCTCCCCCGGGATGTACTGCGAATCTAGACCCGTGAGACTGGGTCATCACTGTATGACGTAAGTATGCTCCTTCTGGGACCACCAATCTCTCATTAAACCTCAAACCCCCATCAGAACTAACAGAATAGGACTCAACACCCTCAGCTAAAAGTCATACAATTTGCTCCTGGAAAAATGGGTCTCGGTCTGTGCCTGTATCACCCTCGTAACATTCTCGGGTGTCATTGCCATAACAGATATGAAGGAATGGGCTACTGCGTCCTGGTGACCCAACTCTTTCCACTTCGCTTTCCAGATGTCCGCTACATCGTATACCTGTCTACCGCTCAACGCATCAGCAACTACGTTGGCCTTCCCCGGATGGTACTGTATGTCGAACTGATAATCCATTACAAATTCTAACCACCTACGCTGACGCATATTCAACGCTCGCTGAGTGAGCAGGTACTGCAGTGACTTGTGGTCTATGAACAAGCGAAATTTTTCTCCCAATAAATAGTGCCTCCAAATCCTCAATGCAAAAACGACCGATGCCAACTCTAGGTTGTGTGGGGGGTAATTCTTCTCGTGGGGCTTAAGCTTGTGGGAGGCAAAATCTATAGCCTTCTCCTCCTGCTGAAATACTCCCCCAAGTCCCCGTAAAGAGGCATCGGTGTAAACCAGGTACTCCACGCCCGGCTTAGGTAAAGCAAGGACCGGTGATGAAGTAAGCTTATCTTTCAGCTCGTCGAAAGTCAATTGATAAGCATCGTCCCAAACATATAGCACTCCCTTACGAGTCAGGTTTGTCAATGGGCCCGCTATTTCGGAGTACCCCCGAATGAATCTCCTGTAGTATCTGGATAATCCCAAGAAACTACGTACTTCTGTCAGTGTCGTGGGCTGTCCCCACTCCCTCACCGCTGACACTTTACTCGGGTCACTGCTATCCCCTGTGCAGGAACAACATGCCCCAAGAACTGTAATTTCCACAACCAGAACCCGTACTTCTCGTACTTAGCATACAGCTAATGCTCTCGTAGAGTCTGAAGAACCTTCCTCAAGTGCTCGGCATGCTCCTCCTTGGAGTGTGAATATATCAGAATGTCATCTATGAAGACGATGACAAACTAATCCAAGAACTCTCTGAACACTCGGTTCATCAAGTCCATGAATACGGCTGGAGTATTTGTGAGTCCAAATGGCATCACTCTAAACTCATAGGACCCATATCTCGTCAATAAAACAGCCTTTGAAACATCATGCTCCCTAATACGTAGCTGATGGTACCCCGACCTCAGATCTATCTTCGAAAAGAAAGTTGCTCCCCTCTGCTGGTCAAACAAATCATTTATTCGAGGCAATCGATACTTGTTCCGTATCGTGACCTTGTTCATCTCCTGGTAGTCCACACATAGCCTCAGTGAACCATCTCTCTTTTTCACAAACAAAACTGGAGCACCCCAAGATGAGGTACTCCTGCGAATGAAGCCCTGACCTAACAGCTGATCTATTTGATCTCATAGCTCTCGCATCTCTGCCGGAGCCATACGGTATGGAGCGCATGCTATAGGTCGAGTATCTAGTAATAAATCTATGACAAAATCTATCTCTCGAATGGGGGGTAGGCTTGGTATCTCCTGAAATACATCGGAGTACTCACAAACAGCTGGGATAGAGTCTAAGGGAATCACAACCTCCTTAGAGGTTTCCTCCTCTATGTAATACAAATGAGCGATCGAGCCTCCCTCTGGGCGAGGCATCGCCACTACAAACATATCTTGCCCCGGAATGGCAAAAACAATACTCCCACCAAAACAATCTATCATGGCTCTGTAAGCTGCGAGCCAATCCATACCGATAATAACATCGTGTTCATGCATATCTAAGACTAACATGTCTGCTGGTAATACCAAGCTACCAATCTCTACCCCCACACCCCGGCATATAAAGAAAATTATCGATCCATTCCCTAGTGGTGCGTCTACACACGTCATGGTGCTCTCTACTGTGGCTAATAACCCTAAGGCCTTCGCAAAATGAGTAGCTATAAAATAGTGCATCCCCCCAGTATCAAAGAAATCTCAACCCATAGCACCGGGTATAGAGGACATACCTTTTATCTCGGTTGGGTCCTGAGGGGTTGCTATTTGGTGGTCGTTATAGACAAGTCCATACTGTAATTGCCTCTGCTGCACTAAGGCTGCTGGAATGGCTGGTGGAGCTGGCTTCTGTGGTTTATTATCGGCGCCCCGCTGCCTTGGGGCTTTATTCCTCTCTGGGCAATCCTGACACCATTGGCCATTCCTGCCACATTGGAAGCACCTCCCTCAAAACTGTCTCACTTTACTATGTTGTTGACTAGTCTCGCTTTCTCCTTGGTTTTGTTGGTTTTGCTGAGAAATTTATGGAAAAATGATGTCAGGTTGAGGGCAATCCCTCCACTTGTGACCCGATCGCACACATTTATAGCAGAGTCCGGAAATTTCTCGTTGGTCGGGTTGTGGTTTCTCCCCAGTCTGATTTGGACAAGAATGACGTTTATGACCGTCCATTCCACAATTGAAACACTTCTTTGTGACTTCATTCTGACCCCAATTTTATTAGCCCTGACGCTTTTGGCCCTTTACAAAAAAATTTCTACCTCTGGAACTGTCTCGGTCTTGAGTGGTTTGTTGTCGCAATTTTGGTGCCTTCGCACAATTGTCTTCTTTAGTCGCATGAATTTGATCAACCTCTCTAGCTCTTTTGCCTCCTCTAAGATGCATGTTGCGTTCGTGGTACTGTAAGACTGCAGTGGTAACTTCTTGTGCCACAATGCCCGCAAATTCGGCGATTGGTACCCTTTTCGGAGACACATGAGGTTTGAGTTGTCCTTGCTCATTAACTTCCCCAATGGCCTTAGCTTGTTCGTCCTGACAGGCCATCTCAAAATTAAAAATTTAATCTGAATAAGTTCAACATTCAAATCGACAAATCGCAGAAGCACGAATTTCCGACGCATACAGATGAATACATCATTCCTAGTGTCAGGGCTCTAATTCAAAGACGCTAAGCTGGAAACGAAATAAGCCGTACAGATCCTATGGACACTAGAACCTGATGCTCTGATACCACCTGTGACACCCTGCCTAATTAAATACCGGGCGATCACTCCTTTATTAAATTAAAATCAAGGAGAAGAATTGGTTCATTCTTAGCATCACGGTGGTAAAAATAACTTTTCCAATTTAAACACCCAAAATAATTAAGTTAAGTGTCAAAATAATTTTTAGACATTTCTCTCCAAATTTTATTTTATAAACCAATATTTAAAACTTTACATAATTCAGAATTAAAGAACCACACAACAACTAACCTGTAACATATAATCCAAATTATCAAACATTGACTAATTGAGTCCAACATTTAATACTTAAATGAAAAACATATCGACAATAATAATTCCAAAGTGTAAATACAGGAAATAAATGAATCACAATATCCGATAAACAACTGAATAATGAAAAAGGGCGACAAATGCCCAACTGGATAAAACAAATGCTAGAAGTGGAATCAAGAAATGAGCTCATCTAAGCAATAGCCCTGCAACTCCCACCTAAGATGCAGCGCATTCCTTCCAAAGGATCCTATGCAAGACGCCCCTGTGGCTGGGCACTGTAATATGTACATATATATACAAGAGAGAAAAGAAAATGGAAACGGGTCAGAGCCCGATTGTAAAAACGATTTAAAATTTGTTTAGCGAGTATTTAAAATGTTTACTGGCCAATGCAACAACATATTATTGCGACACTCCCTTGAGAAATTCTCACCTCTCTTCTATTGTGCACGCCTATCGCACTAATCTTTCCAACGGTTTAACTTATCTTATCTTAGGTTACTCATAAGATTAAAACTAACAATTCAACTATTTAAGAGGTTAATTTCATTTAACAACAAAGTTCTCATTTAACCTTATTTACTAATAAAGTCTCTCAGCAATATATTATACTTTTCAAACACTTATTCCCAAATTGAAACAATTATTCATTTCTTACTTACCATAAACACATTAGGTAGTTCACAAATTCCAGAATTAAATATATATATTAAACACTCATATAATATATATATTCTAACAGCACCCTACATCATAATTATGGTGCGGGCATACTCTGCTATCCAGTCCCCGTATCACTCGTACTAAGGGAAATACAAGTTCATAATCACTCTCGAACTGTATTACACAAACACAAACAATATTGAGGCGAAGCATAGATTCCAGGTCTCTAAGAGGTCAGCACATTCCCTCTCATCTCTTAGGACCATATGAACTATCAATTCGATAGCCTGTACCGAAGGATTTCTATCTTCTAGGGTACGAGTCAATATCCCCCATGAAGGTCCCATCGAGATAAGACTGTCCCAACGCGGTAACCTCAGGGATAGCAAGTAGCTCGACATGATTTTCACACGTATACAGTATATGCATAAACACAGTCATATAAATATACTACTATTACCCTATCAAATTTAGGTACATCTCATAACCCATAATTATGACATTTATCCTTATTACCCGTTATTTAGTTATCACCTATTAGGTTTGCCTCTTATCTTAATTTGTGGGATTATTCCAACTTATCAAGTGACACTCGTGAATTTCTGTACTCCCAAGTGTAATTTCGGTAGGTACTCATTTATTTTCCAACGTAACTATCTTACGCGTCTCCTTATTTAATACATAGTTCCATCGTCCCTTATATGTAAACATCCCCAAAAATGTGAATCTCGTCTTACATTAAAGGTTTCACATTTTTAATAAGTCCTACTGGTCTTCTTTACCTCCCAAATTGTTTTAATAAGGATGTCCAAAGATTATTTCTCATTTAAATTGAATTCGAATATTTAGAAGGGGAAATATATGTCTGTCAGGAGGGGTCGATCGATCGAGGGTAGGTGTTCGATCGATCGAACCATCGATCGATCGATGCTCTATGATCAATCGATTGATCAAGCTAGTATGGCGAATTCTGCAGAAAACCAGTTACGGGTTCTATCATCCAGCATCATCCAAATCCGAATTTTAACTCCCAAACTCCCAAAAATTTATACCACAAATGTTCTAAACCTAAATGGACAATATTCAACGTAAGGCATGTGAGTTTTCATCAAGAATCAAGGATTAAAGTGCCAAAATTTGTACAATTCTCATGAACCCTAAAAATTTCTTTATCTCTGTTCTAATCAATCTTTTTCCAGAAATTCTACTTCTAATTCATCATAAATCTGTGGTTAAACCTCTACATATGAAGGGGATTTTTAGATTATCATCTATATCACTAAAACTTTTAATTTTCTAATCACCAACATGGGTTTTCTTTCATATAACTCATCCTAATCAACCCTAAACTAACATGAATGAAGCATTAACAAAATTAAGCAAGATTAATACTTGCCTGGGAATTTTTGGTCTCTGATTTGTGCTGAAACCAGTGTGGGTATGATCCTTGCGACGTGATCTATCGTTTGGCGGCGACGACGGCGCAAATGGAGGAGTTTTCGGCCTAGAACACCTTGGCAAGCGCTCTCCTTCCTTCTCCAATGGCTGTCACTTTTTTTTGGTTGTGTTAACCCTAAAAGACAACCTTAGGCATCTGATATAACCCTTGCAAATTCGTGGGTTTAATTACCCAAAATTACAAAATATCCAAAATGCCCTCCCGAAATACTAATTAAGCCTAAAAACGCCCCGAGACCCAAACTAAACCCCCGGGTACACTTTTCTGACTATATCGACCCTTCCGGACACTTTGGCGCGCTCAAAACGACCATATGAGCAACTTATAATTTATTCACTTTTATTAATCAATATTTAGTCCCGACACGACACAGGCGCGTACCAACTTAAATTTCCAAAATTGTCATTTTATTCACTCGTGACGTTAAATAGAACCAATATCATATATTACTTTGCTTATTAGTAATATTCAACAAGTTTCCCATACTTACTAACTCACATCCCGTTAGTAATTATTAAAAATAATTAATTTCTGAATTTATATTAAATTAATAACTCACATTAAATTCAATAAATCCCCAAATTTAGAAAGCATAAAAATACGGGGTATGACACTATAGGGAAAGACTTATATACTAATGTTCCCATTAATAACTCACCCGAAGGAGTAGAAATGTGTATGTTATGATTCAAGGGTTCAAGAATACTAGGAAAGCGATTAACAAAACGTACACACATAAATGAATGGGTAGAACCAGGATCTATTAAAACTTGAAAAGGTTGTGCACATATAGAAAGTGTACCTGACACTAGTGCATTAAAATACTTTGCATCAGAAAGATTAAAAACCCAAACTTGTCTTCCATGATCCTTGTTGTCATTAAAGGTCTTTGTTGGCACCTTCCATTTGTTAGGGCAATATTTCATTTTATGTCCCTTTTGGCCATACCCAAAGAAACTTCCCTTCTCCAAGTAACATGGTTGACCTTTATGAATATTACCACATTATTGACATCTATCAACATTAAAGGTTTTGTTTACCAAAGGCTGTCCTATATTAGGTATAGTCTTAAAGGGTTTGTTATTCGAGTTCCTTCCTCTTTGTTCTCCAAACTTCCTCTTCACCTCTTTAATCTGATTATATTCTTATCTATCCTTCTCAGCTATTGTTTCCCTAGCCACCACGTCATTATACGAATATTCAACCTCAAACCACGTTCAAACTTCTTAGATTTTAAAGCATCGGTTATCACAACATGAGGTGCAAAATGGGATAACTCAGTAAACTTCGCCTCGTATTGACTAACCGTCATATTTCCTTGAATCAGAGTTATGAAGTCTGCTGCTTTTTGGTCTTGCACCGTTTCAGAAAAGTATTTCTCGTAGAAAATCACCAAGATGTCATTCCAACCTATGGGATTATTCCTTTCCCCTTGTATTCTCTTAGTCATTCTCCACCAATGTTCGGCTTCACCTTCTAACATGAATGTTCCAAATGAAACCCGTTGTTCATCTGTACACTTAAGAACATCGAATATCTTTTCCATTTGCATCACCCAATTTTCTGCTTCAGTGGGGTTAGGAGTACCTTTAAAAGATGGCAGGTTCAACTTCTTAAATTGTTCAATAGTACAACTACTTAGTTCAAGATTCCTTGGTGCTCCATTATTCACCTGATGCTCCACAATTCTTGCTAGACTTTCAGTTGCCTTGTATGCACCTTCCAGTCCTTCCATATTTGAACCATTAGTTCCTGCAGTTGATCTCGTCTTGGTCATTTTCTACAGTCATAGCCTAACATAAGACGTATTATACTATCTCAAGATTGCAGATTAGAAGAACAATTATATGTAGACAATAAGACATATGGTGGGTTCTCACATAAGTCGGATATTGAATCATATATCCTATGTATGGAAACTTAAAATTGATAACGTTCGAAACTTATGTTCAGTAGTCTACGAGTTCATAAACTATGCTTTGATACCACCTCTGTCATGACCCCGTCCCAAAATAGTAGTGGGGAACGAGTGTCTTGACATTCCACCGAGGCAACAAATATTCTGACTTAAATTGTTTCCTTAAATAAATGCAACAAAAATACAATTACATGGTCATGAATCGTAAAAAAATGAAATTAAAGGAATTACATCATTAGAGCTTTCTAAAAGGAAACTTCATTTATCTTACAAGTAACAACGAGTTACAACTTAAGATGAAATTTAAACTTATTACAAGAGAGTCGAACATTCTCAATATGATATAACAAACTTTTTTCTTAAAATAACAGAAAGAGCTCTAAAAGATGAATCTTCCATACAGTCCTTTTATGTTCCCTCCAAGCCTACTTATTTCCTAAAAATGGTTAGTTATACAACATCAGCTAAAATCTTAGTGAGGTTCAATCTCCATACATTCCAAGGTTTTGTTAAAAAAATTATTACCTATTCAAATATAAAGAGTAGACATTTACATATATGGATAGGAATTTTATGTATAAAATTTGAGATGACAACATATAGAAATGAATAGCACAGAATAGAATAGATACGACAAATCAATTGCAATATCTTTTTGTTTTAATCATATCATTTTAATGGCCAAGTACACTTTAATACCATATTCTTCTACCGTATTATTCCCCGGTAGTTGAGGGTCAATCGAACTTGTTCATCACAACGCCTTATTTAGGTCACACCAGCGATAACCCAACTGGGAAGGTCAGTCAGTAAAAGAGGTCCCTTAGGCCAAATATTATTTCCAATATTCAATATCATTTTCAAAACTTTTTTTAATCGGTATGTCTATATGGACAAATATTAACATATCTCAAGGAATCAATCATCGGTATCAGATGTATTTTTAGAATAAAAGAACTTCACAAAATATATATAGCTTGTATAATATCATATAATTAAAATGCACAAGGATTGTCAGAGTACTCACTTAGAATAGAAGTCCGAAGTTACAGATGCTGAGTCTTGGATCACTCGTTAATTCTTAAGACGAAACTTCTTGTTAAACTTTCTCGTATTTTCTCTCACTCTTTATCTCTGATCTTTGGAATGAATTTCGTATAAGAACTGAACTAAGGCTTATATTTATAGTTTTCCAAAGATATTAGGGTGCTGACACGTGTCTAGCTGACCAAGCTTTTAGAACGGTGAGTCAGCATTGACGTGTCGCGTAACGGAGGTGTCTTGCAGTCTTATTTCACCGAACTGCGACAAGTGTTTTGGATTTATCTCTAATGATGACACGTGTTCAATATTTATCTATATGGATGACATGTGTAAGCACGAGGTGTCAAGCATGAGGTGGAAATGTACTACGGGTATAATGGTCATTTTACACATTAAGGGCATTTTGATAATTTCGCACGATATGTTTTCAATATTTCTTAGAGGTCCTTGAAAATATTTTATTTACAAAATAATCCTTTATATATTTTCATTTTATTCCTTAAAACTTTCTTTATTTAAAATTTAGTCCCTAAAGTTTCATAAAATTATATTTTCTACCCCAAAACTTATCTTTTAACTTAGGATATGCTCTTAGACTTTGATTTGATCCATTTTGCTGAAGAAAAATGTAATTTCAAGGTGTTTAAGTCGGCCTAACTAGACTCCCCTTCCAACCAATCAAAACATAACATAAGGTGTGCTAATAAGACAAAATATAACATAAAGGATGGACATATTTGCCGTTATTTCGTAATTTCGGTATAACTTGTTGCCCGGACCTCCGTTTAACACACCGTTTATTGTGTTACAAACCTAATTCATATATCTACAACTTTTTAGTTCTTACCTCAAGTCAGTTGTTATATTATAATGGTCAAAACTATTCTCTAATATGGACACTCCTACCAAAAACTTTAAAATTTTATGTTTGTAACTAATTTGATATTTCATGATTTATGAAGGGAGGATTAGACTAAAAGTAATAAATTAAAATTATCCATAATAACATGTTGTCCATATCTTATATGTAATAATAAAATATTTAAAACAAACTATATATGAACATATAAAGCTGGTGTCATTACAATGTTCATCACCATCAGCTGCCTCAGCAGGTGTTCTCAATTTTATAAAATACCGTGAGTGCACGGGCTATTATAGAATAGCGAGTGTAGGTATGGGTCGAACTCACAAATATTTGTCAATTTTTCATCAAAAATAATTATAAATTTCCAACTAGACTAAATGGGTTTAGAAAGGAGATGTAATTTTAAACTAATCTAACAAAAAAAATCAACTCGAAATATACAATCAAGTGAGTGTGAAAACTAGGATATGGGATCCATTTATCACATTCAACTAATATTATGTAATAATTTAAACTCTTCATTCCCAATTTTATAACTCAAATTAATTCGACTCTAGTCGTATTTAATTTGGAAGATAACACGGTTAAGTTCACAATAAAATTTAACGTCTCTAGATTTAGACGACTAAAATCCTTATTTTCTTAAAAAGTTTACTTTTAAATTTCAAAGTATAGTCTTTAAGCATGGGCTATCAATTAATATGATAAAAGTATAACCCAGCAAAAAGTACTCACACTTAAAAATAAAAAATATGATTTTTTTCAAAGAAAGCCGAAGGTTTAAAACACACTCTCGTTTCATTTTAAATGAATACCAAAATTTTAAAACTTTTAGAACATATTCAGAAATAAAGATGAATTTAAATCACGCACAATATTAATCAAACATAATAAACTTCACCTAGTCCTAGTAACGAAATTAAGCTAGTATAATTGAAGACAAAATATAATTGCAAGAATGAATATTAATTCTCATTAATGAAACAAACTTATAATAATATTATCTTACAATAAATTTTGACAAAACTTCTCCCACAAAATAATTCTTGTCCCGCAAAGAAAATATACTCTCAAAATAAAGGAACCCAAAACTATCTCTCAAGGTCTCTAATTTTTTTCTCTCAAATTTCTTCCCAAAATAATGAGACCAAGGGTCTTATTTATAGGGTAAGGGTGAGGTATTTGAGTTGGTGTAAAACACATATTTTAATTAAGCATTTACACAAAAATCCGTTGCTTTCATAAAGTGGGATCTTTTGTTTTTTTGTTGCGATTGAAATCCATGTTTATCTATAAAGTTTTTAACAGAATAAAAGGTTGGTAGCTTTGAAAGATATGGATTTGAATGTCCTAGATCGATGATGTGGCTTATGACTGGATTGCTGATAGGGCAGTTGACTGGTCAATGGACTAACATGTGGCGCATACTGAATTGATGAAGTCATAACACTGGACGGACGACATGTGTCACTCAAATGGTGTTGGCATCTGTTGAAAAATTAAGTAGAGGCTGGGGGTATCGAACCCCAGACCTTCTACAAGAAAGGGCGTGCGCATGATCACCATGCTAACAAGCCTTCTTATAAATACTACAGCTTGACTAAATTATATGCCACTATATTATCCGAAATTCCTTCTTTTTATGCTTTGGCCCCAAGATTTTATATCTCTTACAATTCTTCCCACAATCTTTATAACTTCACCAAATGACCACGGGTCTTCACCAAACTTTCGAGGTACCTGCAAAATATAAAATAACTTATATTAATTCAAATTCAGCCCCATACAGTTTAGAAAATTACCAATTTACCATCATTTGCATTTTAGACCCCGAAATTCATTACTTTTTCGTTTTAACTCCAAATTCAACCAAATTTCAGGGATAACTTAATTTTGCCTAGATAAAAATTAAAAAATAAGTTTTAGGCCCAAAAAATTCTGAAGTTATGATTTCACCATCGGGGTCACTAAAATTTCATTTTTAACTCGAATTTTACTCAAACTTGCATTTTTCTTTTATTTTACGAGAATGACTCTAAAAGCTCATTATTTATGATATAATGGGCCTAACAAGGCCTAGATTTTGGTATAGTTCATACAAAATAATGCACTCATCATCAGGCTTACTCATCGAATCTTGAAAATGAGAACCATGGAAACGATAAGTCATAGAAAGAGAAAGATAAATAATTGAATGACTTTTCCCAAAAAGAGAAGAAAGAAATAGAAATCTTACCCTAAGACTCAAGGTGGTAAGTATGCTACAACCAAAGAGGGGATGTACTACATGACTCTCGATGCTGACCTAAAAGATAAAAGACGAAAGATTACATCAATGTACTTTTATGCACGGTTAGAAATGAAAATTTCTAAGAAATAATTAAAAGTAAATCAGGTATGATAGTTTAATACCTAAGAAGTGCGCAATATATCACTATCAACATGTTTCGCAGAGCTAGGAACACTCACCTCACTAACCTGAAAATAAGGAAGCATGGGTGTGCTGGCGGGCACACATGCACAGTAAAAACAAGAAGAAAAGGGTAAGTAAAAAGGAGAAAAGGGTATGATAGTAATATACCTCTCTCACGGAGATTTCCCCAAGATGTTCCAGAGCTATTGGAACAACTGCAACACTAACCTGAAAATAAGGAAATATGTATGTGTTAGAAACCACTTGAATCGAAAAAGCAAGTTTGAAAGTTATGATATACCAAGTGTTTACCTCGGAAGTCTCATGTGAGACACTAGTCGGAGGTCCCCTAGTAATTGGGACAGCTGTAGCAATGACTTGAAAAAATAAGACAAGCAAGTGTAAACAAACCCTCGTATATAAAACGCAAGTTAAAAGTATAGAACCCCAAACATACCAAAGAATCATCCTCCGAGATGCTAGCCTGAGAATCAAGATAAAAGTCCCGTAGATAGAGGGACCATAGTTACAAGTATGTCAGAAATACTTAAAGACTCTTGTGCATAAAAGAAAAGGAAGGAGGTCTAACCGAGGTGAACTAGTACATGTAAAGAATTACCTGGGGAGTCACTACCCCAAAACTCACAAAAAGTCTCGCAGACAATGGGACCTTGTGTGACACCTCGCCTAATAAAATACCGGGTGATCAATCCTATACTAAATTAAAACATGAATCCCAGTTGGTTCATCCTTAGCATCACTGTTGAAAACTTTTTAAAACTTACTAATCACCTAGTATTCCAAAATCTAGTGCCAATTTTATCTTTTTAATTAAACAAAACAGTACATGAGGAAATAAATATAAACCATTCACACAACTGAATAAAACTCAACTGAATACTTAATTAAACAATTTGTCGAATAAACCATCGGCCACCAAAGTGAAATCCAATACAAGCATTCAACACCTGAATAAATACATCTGAAATCTGTACTGAGAAGTCTGGGCGACAAGCCCTAAATAAAAATGAAACTTATAAATGATTACTACTCTAGGAATGAATGAACGACGCATCTAATCCAAATTCCTTCTAGCATCCACATATGCCGCAGCTCCGTGTCCCTGGAATGGAATATCAATCATGGCGTCCCTGTGGCTGGGCACCTAAAAGGTTTTGAAAATAGTTTTATAGGAAGGGTTAGAACCCAAAACATTTTGAAAATATTTAGTAAGTGAATTAACTGCAGTAATTTAAAATGCATGAATGCACTTCATATTTAAGTTAGTGTCATACTCCCTTGTGGACATTGTCACCCCTCCACTAATGTGCACACCTAACGGTTACCTTGACCCCCACCTAGTTGTACTATCCCGTCCAACTAGTCCTAGTATAACCTCCCCTTGCCATACTACTCTATCCCCAGTATATTTATTCATGAATTATAATTTGTTTCACCAATTAACTTAATTAATTCCTTCTGAAATAATAGCATATAACTGTGTCACAAATTATATAAAGTAAATACTTCACACACTGTATTATTTCCCACATATAATATTGAATACCATTATATACTTACCTTTACTAAAACATCCACACATATAACATAAGTATATCCATCCCTCCGAGTATACCCTCGCCGGATGATTCCCTCTAAAGTGCTATCTCAGTAGGTGTGCTCACATAACCTAGTTACCCAAGTTGAAATCGCTCACCAACCTGGCCTAAAACATAAACGAAGTGGAGGCGGTCATATTCCTTCCCTGAAAGTGAGATACTTCCCTCACCCATATACCGGACGCTATGATCTGGAGATATACTCACCCTACTCCTCAAGCTAGGGGATTCACCCACATCGCGCAACCTCCCTTGATAGCACTAGAGTATATAAATTAAATAAATATCTAATCATTGATATTTAATAGCACACACAATATATATATATATATATATATATATATATATATATATATATATATACTATCACTACACCATATATATATACTATAAACCCCGGGTTTACCGTGTACTCAAAGATCCGTAACACTAGACTGAAATTTTTTGAGCCTATGTTCCGACTCTCTTAATTAATTTTCTCACATAATAATTTATCATCTTCCCGAGTCTATGGTCCGACTCTAATATATTTAATTCACACCGTAATTAACTTATTACCTCCCCGAGTCTATCGTCTGACTCTAATTAAATTAATTAACACACCTACTAATTTACTACCTTCCCGAGACTGTAATCTGACTCTAATTTAATTAATTAACACATCAATTAATTTAATACTAATCCGAGTCTGTAGTTCGACTCTAATTTAATTAATTTACACATTAATTAATTTAATACCAATCCGAGTCTGTGGTCCGACTCTAATTTAATTAATTTACACAATAATTTTAATACATTCCCAAGTCTATAGTCCGACTCTAATTTAATTAATCTCACATTCATTAATTTAATACTTTCCCGAGTCTACAGTCCGACTCTAATTTAATTAATCTCACATTAAGTAATTTAGTATTTGGTGTCGCCCAATCACTATACCCGGACTCGCTCACTTGGCCCGTAACTTACTATTTGCCGAGTCTATGTTCCTATCACAAGGAAACACACAATAGGCATTCACAACCCAAGTAATCCTATAAAATAGTAGGTATTTACACAACCCAATTATTCGTGCTTGTACATAATATATTTCTCTTTAATATTCACCGTACTTGTTTGCTTTACGAATTTATTTCACTTTCGTATTAATTCAAGTATTCACACAACTCTAAGGGTACTAGTTACCCCTAGTTAACCCACCGACCTAATGAATTTAAGCTCGCTCAGGCTTTTCCGTAATTATATTCTTATCATGTCGAATTAGAGTACGTCATAATCAAGCCTATGAATCTCCACTTTAACTCTCTCACAAAATTAAAGTCCAACACTCAATCATAGACCTACTTCCATGTCATTATTCCAAAAATATATTTCATCAAGGTCCCAAACACTTCCCCGATAAAATTTTAGACATTTGAGGCTTAAAAAGAAAAATCTCAAATTTTCGGGCAGTTTAAACACCATCTAGTAAAATTTCGATTTGTCCCTCTAGAGAACTCCGATTGACCTGATTCCAAGTTCATTGGATATCTAAGAGGAATACCTTTACAAGAATTTATGGTTCACACTCTAATTCGAAGAAATATTCAAATCGCACACGTTTAAAGTCACATCAAAATTCTGGCAGATTACTATGTTGACAGATCAAACACCCTGTAGTAAAATGTCGATTAATCCCTGTACAGAACTCCGATTGACCCGATCCCAAGTTCATTGGATAGCTAAGAGAAATAAATTTCCAGGACTCTATGGTTAACACTCTAATTTTAAGTACAACTCAAATGGAATACGTTTACAGTTGTGTCAAAAATTCTGGCAGATTCACATCTTGTGTTCATTAATTAAACCCTAAGTCATTACAGATTCATGTTCTTCATCCAAGAACTCATAAAGATTCCATGTTAATCATAAAATATATTCAAATTTCATTTTATCTTTACTTAGGGATATATAATACACCTATTTCTTACTTTGAATCTCAGCCAAGTATTCCATTAACAAAACCCCCTTTCACCCATTTATACCCAAAAACGAACTTTAGTTTACACATCACTAAAATATTAATTGGATATCATAAATCTATCATTACAGCAAGTTAACCACTTGCCTAAAATCGTTCGTAGAGTCTGACCCGTTGTAGGGGATGGTTTGATGACGAACCCTCACTTTTGCCCCTTAATTTGTCTCCAAAAAGGTTCTCAATTGCTCTTGATTTGCTTTCCTCTGTGCCTCTCTCAAACCCTAGGTTTAGAGTTGGGTTGACTGCCATTCCCTTGTCTCTCAATTTGGTTAAAAACTCTTAATCCCATTTGTGGCCATCTGGGCCTAATTAAAATGGCCTAACTCACCCCGTGTGGGGCCGGTTATGCCCAAAACTACCCCGAGACCCAATTACTACCACCGGATACTCTTTTCTGACTATCTCGACCCATTCGGACTCAACCGTACACTCAGAATTGTCATCCGAAATACTTTTTATCATTTTCAAATTTTGACCTTAAAGTGCGACACGCGATATTTCGAACTATTAAACTTAAAAGTCGCCAATTATAAATAATTCGGCCCACTCAAATAAATTCTCCAACTCATGAATTTAAGTTTCTCCAATTTAAATATTTTTATAACTCCCAAAAATAATTAAATATTTAATCCTCAAAATTACGGGGTGTTACACCTTGGCTACGGTGACCTCAAAATAAGTAAAAACAAAGAAATGTTAGCAAAAAGAGGGAACACAAAAGAAAGTGCCTCTTGTTCATGAAATGAATAGTAACTTTTGGGTCACCTCCACAAGACTCACAACAGGAACCATAGGTAAAGATGTCTCATCAGTACTAACCTACGAATGAGAGAAGAAATAAGTGTTAGCAAATCACTTTCGTACTAAAGTAAGAAATACATACAAGTCATAAAAAGTGCTTGCTAAAAAAGATCCTAGGAGGGGCAATGTGATCGTGCACCCACTTGAACCAGTAGCAACAGGGCCCCCAACAGCTACAAGGACCACTCGAGAAGAAACCAGGGAAGTAATAGAAAATGAGGCATCGTGAACTAACTAAAATGTGAACGAAAATACCAAGTCATGGGAATAAAATTTTGATGACAAGTAAAAAAATCCAGAATGAGAGGCTTTAAAATACTTGGAGCACCGCGATGGGGAAGGCTGAAAGATAACCAAGGGAGAAACTGATGCAGCAACGACACCTTTTTTTATAACAAATATGTTAGAAGTGAAAAACGTGAGCAAGTGGATCCCCCGTATTTTTAATTTTCTCAATTAAAATATTATGTCCTTAGAATTTCCTTTTAATTAGAACAAGATGTGGAAGCGTTAGGATGGTTCAATAAAACAAACGAATACCAATTTTTAATTTCTTTTTCAAATTAAAGTAAAACACAAGTGAGAATTAATGAAACACACAAAAGTATTAATTTTCACTTAAACCAAGTTAATTCATCCAAGCCCTAGAATTTATCTAAATCATATTTTGTAATTATATCAAATTAGGCCAAACCAATTTTAACAATTCAATTAATTGACTTGAATTAATTAACTACACATTACCCAAATTAAACACGTAGAGATTAAATTAAACCAATTTTATCTTTTTACCTAAGCATGCGTTCTAGGTGATTTTGCAAAAGATAAAATAAAAAATTAATCGACTACGCCGTGATGTACGAGGAAAAACCCAAGACGAGAAACAACCTCGGACGACCCTAGCCTCAAATCCACTAGATACGGATTTACAAATACAAGACAGAAAGACTTACAACACACGACTCGATCCCTCTCAAGCCTCGACGCTTCTTCTTGTAGATACCTATTCCTAGTGAATAACCTTGGAGCACCACCGCGGTCTCGGAATCCACCGATCGGACTTTATATGGTCACCGTCACCCGAACATGGAGCCTTTCTCCAAGTGGGTAAATCAACATAAAAACACTTATCCTTTCTTTATGGGATGTAGAAGCAAAACCCGAAACTTCTCTTCTTCAAATCGGTAGAGAAAAACCGGTTCCAAACTCCAAGCAAGATGTATATATATGTGAACTTGGATACATAAAACTATGGGTGAAAACTAGAGTGATAAGTGATTTTCTCTTGAAAAATTAACACTCAAAACTTGATCTTTTTCTCTTTTAGTTTTTGCTCTCTAAACACTCTCTAAGAGTTAGTCGGATATGAAAAAGATGGATTATCAAAAGTGATTCCCGCACATATTAAAGTTTGAGAAAAATCAGTTAAGAAACAAGTGGGAAAGTGAGTAAAAAACTGCTTAAAACTGCCAAAAACTGTTCCCGCCTGATATCTCGTTCAAATGACATTTCGTTCGAACGAAATCTCGTTCGAACGAGACTTCTAACGAAGTTCTAGATTGAACTCGTTAGAAATATCGTTGGATATCTCGTTTGAACATAAGGTTCGTTCGAACAACATTTCAAAGGCCTATACTAGAAACTCGTTGGCAAACTCGTTCGAACGACATCTGGTTAGAACGAAAAACTCGTTCGAACGACATATCGAACGAACTTCCAAAAAGTTTGAAAAATTCGATTTTAGCCCAGAAAACTTTATAAACTTATTTTAAAGTTTTAATTAATTCTTTCTGAAAATAAAACACAGTTTTTATAAAACCTAACACCCAATAAAACTTGTTCCAAGCTCCTATATATATATATAATATTGCATTCATACCTTGGGAGCATGGAACTATCACTACACCAAAATGACAAAATTATCACCTTTCAGTCGGCCACCCTTGTCAAGGTCATTGACCGTGACAAAAAATACGCGTTTTATGTCACGGTCATTGACCTTGACACGACCGTGACAAAGAATTGTCACGGTCAATGACCTTGACACGACCGTGACAATGTTTCCAGCAAAAACCCTTTCCCCCTTCTTTTTCCCTCCCTCTCTCTCTCTCTCGACGCTGCTCTCTCTCTCTCTACTTTCAGGTTTAATTATCTCTCTCTCTCTCTTCCATTTATATATATGTTTGTGTGTATATATATGTGTGTATGTGTGTATATATGTGCGTGTGTGGGGGGTGGGGCAGGGTGGGGGTAGGGGTTAAAAATGTAATATTATTTTGATACAACATTAATTTGTGTATGAGTTTCATACTTATAAATAATATCCAAAAATATTGGATATCAATTTATTTTCAATCAAAATAAATAAGTAATTTTCTACAAATTTCATAAAAAAATGAAGGCCGGCTTAATATGTGATTTAAGTGTGAAATAATCACTATATACTTATACTAATGGAGAAAAAAAACCATATATGGCATTTTTTGTTGACTTTATATGGTGAAATAATCACATGACTTTATATCCATCAAATAAAAGCATGAAAACTAAAAAACTACAATAAGGGTTAAAATGGCATCCGAAGTTGCTAAAAGCATGAAAAATAAAATATTTTTTAAGATTTGTGGTGAATAACTAAAGTTAAAAAAAGTATTACTTTAGTCATTAAATTACTTTTTGAATTCGGGCAATGCGCATAAATTTATAGTAATTGTCTTATAATAAAGATCATTTAGTCTATGTTGTTGAAAAATTTGATCAAATTGGTGAGCCCTTCATATTTTAAAAATGTTGTTTTTATTCCTATTTAACTTTTCTTTCTATACACCCCTAATTATATTTAAAGTTTAATAAAATAGGAGTTATAGAAAGAAAAGTGGGGTTTAAATAAAAACACTTTTTTTAAATTTTAGGTTCTGGTCCATAATCTTACTTTGTCACAATTAATTTATATGCCTCAAAGTTATTTTATCACTCTTAGTTTATATTTGTGATAATACTTTATTAAAGATTTTTATGGGAACTTGTTATACTAGAACTTAGATGAACACTAAGTGATGAAAATAGTCCTTAAAATTGAAAATTAAATAAAGTTTATAAAAGTAAAGATGATGGTAATACATCAAAGATAAATTAATAAGGACTAAATAATAAAACGTGTTCAAGTGTATAACAAGAAAGAAAATGTGGTATTTAGATTGGGTAAAATTCTTAAAGTAATGTTAAGGGACTAAAAGACCCAATACAACTGGCCAGTAAGTCACGAACCGAAAAATTTATGACGGGTGATGAAAGCCCATAAACATGTTGGGGTGTGGGTGGGGGTGGGTGGGGGTGGGGTATGATTTATAAAACGCACAAAACAATAGTAGAAATTCAATACCTGAAATTAAATTGAGATTATTTTAAATAGACAGTCACTACTATGTGTGTGTTTAAATTGAAAGAAGATATGAGAATTTTATTAAAGATTTTTATGGGAACTTGTTATACTAGAAGTTAGATGAACACTAAGTGATGAAAATAGTCCTTACAATTAAAAATTAAATAAAGTTTATAAAACTAAAGATGCTGGTAATACATCAAAGATAAATTAATAAGGACTAAATAACAAAACGTGTTCAAGTGTATAACAAGAAAGAAAATGTGGTATTTATATCGGGTAAAATTCTTAAAGTAATGTTAAGGGACTAAAAGACCCAAGACAACTGGGGCAGTAAGTCACGGACCGAAAAATTTATGATGGGTGATGAAAGCCCGTAAACATGTTGGGGTGGGGGTGGGGGTGGGGTATGATTTATAAAAAGCACAAAACAATAGTAGAAATTCAATACCTGAAATTAACATTGAGATTATTTTAAATAGACAGTCACTACTATGTGTGTGTTTAAATTGAAAGAAGATATGAGAATTTTATTAAATATTTTTACGGGAACTTGTTATACTAGAAGTTAGATGAACACTAAGTGATGAAAATAGTCCTTAAAATTGAAAATTAAATAAAGTTTATAAAAGTAAAGATGCTAGTAATACATCAAAGATAAATTAATAAGGACTAAATAACAAAACGTGTTTAAGTGTATAACAAGAAAGAAAATGTGGTATTTAGATTGGGTAAAATTCTTAAAGTAATGTTAAGGGACTAAAAGACCCAAGACAACTGGCCAGTAAGTCACGGACCGAAAAATTTATGACGGGTGATGAAAGCCCGTAAACATGTTGGGGTGGGGGTGGGGGTGGGGTATGATTTATAAAACACACAAAACAATAGTAGAAATTCAATACCTGAAATTAACATTAAGATTATTTTAAATAGATAGTCACTACTATGTGTGTGTTTTAATTGAAAGAAGATATGAGAATTTTATTAAAGATTTTTATGGGAACTTGTTATACTAGAACTTAGATGAACACTAAGTGATGAAAATAGTCCTTAAAATTGAAAATTAAATAAAGTTTATAAAAGTAAAGATGCTGGTAATACATCAAAGATAAATTAATAAGGACTAAATAACAAAACGTGTTCAAGTGTATAACAAGAAAGAAAATGTGGTATTTAGATTGGGTAAAATTCTTAAAGTAATGTTAAGGGACTAAAAGACCCAAGACAACTGGCCAGTAAGTCACGGACCGAAAAATTTATGACGGGTGATGAAAGCCCGTAAACATGTTGGGGTGGGGGTGGGGTGGGGTGTTTGTGTGTGTGTGCCCATTTCATACAATATGAAAGTAGGATTGTCTGTCGTTGTAAATTAGTAAATAAATAATTGTATACTTTAGTAATTGCCCATTTCATATTGTATATCGAACAATATAAATATATATATAGTATGATAATTAAATGAAACATACATGAAATTCACAATATATATATACACCTGCATGTTGTTAGAAAGTCTTAAATGTAATTCTCACTTTATTAGTGCCAAACCCGACTCTCTTATAAGATATGCATATTGTGATAATATTATATCTGTACGAATAACATTTTTTACAGCAAATGTCTCCTTCAGATATTAAGGCGAAGATGATGATGCTGTTTATGATGATGTCGTCTGGGGTCGGTGGTAGTGGAGGCGACGAGGGCTCTTCCGCCCCTAGGCTCCCCAAATATGGGAAATTTGGGATTACCGTCGAGAACAAATCGGAGATATTAGCGAGATCCCTCGTTCTTCTAAAGACGGTCATCGGCCCGGGGTTTATGAGTTGGAAGGAGGTGCCATATGAGCTCAAGTTAGCTGTTTGGCCGGCACTACAGGTAATATATTTATATTTATTTGAATATTTCAATTTCAATTTCAATTTCAATTTCAATTTCAATTTCAATTTCAATTTCAATTTCAATTTCAATTTCAATTTCAATTTCAATTTCAATTTCAATTTCAATTTCAATTTCGATTTCGATTTCATATTTATATTTATATTTATATTTATATTTATATTTATTCGAAACTAACATTGTATTTGTTGGACATGAACAATTCAACTTGGATCCAAAGCTACGCGATCCCGTCTTGGAGCAGATTAGGGAGCAACTCAAGTCGTGGAAAAAAAATATGCGGGCACGGTACTTTGGGAAAACACGAGTGACATTCTTTTAAGTTTGAATTGAATTGTTTTAAGTTTGAATTGAATTGTTTTAAGTTGTTACATTTGAATTTTATCGTGATGCATATTGTCTCTATTTGAATATATATTTGCATTATCTTTAGTTTGTTTGGATATATGATGTTTGGAACAGGTACAAATATACTGCTGGTCAGTGGCAGTGGCCATACTGCCCAGCAGATTTTTTTTAAATTCTGACCAGAATTGTCACGGTCATTGACCGTGACAATTTTTTTTAAAAAGGTCACGGCTTTGTCATGGTTTATAACCGTGACAAACGTGTCACGGTCATTGACCGCGACACGACCGTGACACGACCGTGACAAAAAAAGTTGTCTCGTATCGAAATGTCACGGTCATTGACCTTGACAAGTTGGATTTGTCAAGGTCAATGACCTTGATAATTCGACAGATTTGGGGTAGTGTATGGTTGATGACGTAGAAACGAGGCACGCAAACCGGCATATTGATGAAGCTTTATACTCTTTGCCGCTACTTCTTCAACAAACACTTCATAGGCTTGAGAATATTAAAATTAAATACAATCCTATGAATAAATGTTTATGTCCGGAATTGAGCCAGAACTATATATGGACTCAATTGGAAACTTATGTCCTTACAAATCTCCCCCTTTGGCTATTCCGGGACAAAAAAAAAACAAAAATCCTAAAGGGCCGTCAAGCTCACTAGACTCAAAACATAACCCACCCAAACTTGACTCAACCCAAGGATCAAACGCTTTGCCATTGAAGGATGCCGCTTTAGAAGAATTCCTGCACACTTAAGCAAACTATCAAACGCATAGGGTATATCAAGATATTAAATGCAATTAATTAATTACTCCCCCTAAATTAATTCTCCCCTTTATCAAACAAATGACATACTTAGAAAGACGTCTCTCCCTAAGATAAATCTCCCCCAAACTAAGATACGATAATAATAGGGTTAGATACCATTTCTCCCCCTATCATTATCCCCCTTTTTGTTCAGGAATAGACAAAGGCTAAAGAATCAAAACATGTAATGGTGCATATAGTGATGAGAACGTTAAAGCATATGGGCAACAAAAGTTCAACTAATCCAAATACTAACATCGGATACCAACTAGGATGCAATAAAATGATACCAATATGATATATACATTATTAAGGATGTGATATCCACAAAGAATGCAATAAGATGGATACCAAGTATGAATTAAAGAATATATGGATTAGAAATCAAAGCAAAGACTAAACAAAAATATCAAATATATGTATACATAAAATATATCAAAGAGACTCAAGTACACATATATTGATATAAACACTCAAATGACACACACTAAATATAATAGAAGTCTTTCACACTCGTATGGCAAAAATGTGTCATATGGAAACGGAAGTGTTAGGGTGTGAACTAGTAACAATTAAATTTAGACCCAATCACTTAAAGCATGTTCACGGAGTTCTCAATTGATTGCAAACTTCATCACATTTGAATATAACCTCATGTGACAATATAAATTGAACTCAATGAACAAACATACACAATGCATACAAGCCTAGCGTATTGATGATTCTACAAACCAATAGAGTCATGACATGAGATACGCAACTAGGAGAAATGGACATTGTGCAAACCGTTGATATACCATCTAATCTCCCTCAATATGCATTTATATTAAATTTGAATGAATATATCAATCAAACATAGGCCTTGGCAATCTAGTTTCTTTTAATGCCATATTTTCTGTTTTTAGGACTTTGGACCACGTATTTCTTTTAGGTCCATTCCAAACGGTGGCTTACAATCGCAAAGGATCACTTAGTCCTTTCGGAGCCCTTCCCCGTGCACAATTATATTTATCATGTTTTCATTTTTCACACAAATCTCACATGCAACGGATTTTGACATGCACTAGTCCTCCTAGGTCACAAATATGTAGATGACAAGATTGGTAGGAGAACACCTCACATAGCTCAAATATACATATGAAGTTAAAAATTCAAAGGAGCTCGTGCAAGTGTGAATAGAGGCATATAAAATAGAATCCATTTAAACAACATAAAATTCAACTACTCCATAAAATATGGTAAAGAACATAATAAGGATTGACAATCTAAACCAGAAGTTCTAGCCACATGAGAGAGTTAAAGGAGGGATTCAAACACAAGTATATGCCACTTAAAGTGTGTCAAACCAAAATACACACAAAAAAAATCTTTTTGAGTTTTTGACATTTTTAACCGAAAATAAAAAATTTATACTCAAAAGACAAACACAAATCATTTGAATCTTTCATTAAGCTTAAATAATCGAGAGATAAAACCCAAATGATAAACAAAAATCTTTTTGTAATTTTCATTTAATGCAAACAACATGAAGGAAATATAATACAAAAGATAAACAAAAATCATAATTCTAGCATGTGATAAGCATGGAGCATGGACTAGAAAATGATAAATCAAGCATACATTTAGCATGTGAATATAGCATGAAGTACAAATGCTAAAGTATGCAAACACTAACACATTCATCCTTTAGATTTAGAAAGGGAGGAAGCATATCCTAACCCAAATTAATGAAGAATGACTATCTTGGGGTGTTGGAACTTTAACTACCGCGGTTACTTTACTATGCGATTTTCTAGGAATTAGTTTAAGATCAAAACAAAATTTCCTAAGATGACCTTTTCGACCACAATGTGTACAAGTAAAAACATGTCGAAAAGATTTACCTAAGGAGTGATCTCTAAAATCTTTCCTAGACGATTCTCCAAAAACATTGGTTTTGGCATTATGAGTAAATTCATTACAAGTAATGAAGCCTAAACCACACGTGTCATTTTTAATTTGGACCGTTCCTAAGATTTTATCTAGTTTTTCCGAACGACACTCCAAATCAAATTTGACATTACTAGAGTCTTTTAATTTATTTTGCAATTCTAAAATGTTACACTCTAATAAGACATTTCGCTCTTCAAAAGCAAGAAGCTCCTTTTGCAAGGATTCCATTAAACCCCTAAGGCTATCTCTTTCGCCTTCTACATATTCAAGCTTCTCTTGAAGAGTCCTCTCACGAGTCCTAAGGTCTTCTATTAAAGCATTTTCATCAACGACCTTGACACTCCCTCTTAAACTAGCTTCTAACTTCAAATTTGCTCTTTTCAATTTAATAGATTCTTTATAAAGTTCTTGGAAAGCATTTTGAAGTTCACTCACATTAACCTCTTCTTCATTTTCACTCTCTCTTTCTTCTCCACTCTCACTATCATCGAAAACAAGTGAATCATAAAAAATGACTTTGGAAGTGTCATGTGTTAAAGTTTCATCAAATGATGAGTTCTCACTATCACTCACATGACTAGCCATAAAAGCCACAAAATTTGGCTTAGTGGGGGAATCGGGTCCCTCTTCCTTATCACTATCACTAAGGGTCGCATTATATGCAATGGGTCATTTACCCTCTTTCCTTAGTTTAGTGGGGCACTCATAAGCCCTATGGCCATAACCTTCACAACCAAAACAGTTATTAGACTCGTCCCTATCTAAATTTTCATTATTAGGTTTAGGGATCTTCTCGGCTTTAGGGATCTTTTCGCCTTTGTCATGCTTAGAAGTATCAAATTTCTTAAAATCGTTTTTAAATTTATCTTTGTTAATTTTAAAAAAAATTCTAAATTTACGAGCAAACAAAGCCATGTCTTCCGAGTCACTATCACTCTCGCTCTCTACTACTTGTTTGACCTCTTTTCGGGCTTTTAAAGCAATACCCTTTTCAATTTTCTTTTTAGTTTTAGAGGGAAACATATATAGTTCATAGGTTTGTAAATCACCTACAAGCTCTTCTAATTTCGTAGAGGCTAAAGATGGTAAATAATTTAAAACGGTTACTTTTGGAATAAATCTATCGGGTACGGACCTTAAAATTTTCTTTACAACACGGTCGTCAGGTATTTTCTCTCCCAACTTAAACGATGAATTAAAAATATCGAAAAGTCTAGCATAAAATTCATCAAAGGTTTCTTTTTCATTCATTTTGATAGTTTCAATTTGAGTGGTGAGGTTTTGTAGTTTCGAAGCTTTAACGACACTAGTTCCTTCATGAGTTAGTTGTAAAATATCCCAAGCTTGTTTAGCGGTTTCACACGTCATAATACGTCGGAATTCATCCGGCGTGACAGCGCTAAACAAGGCATTAAAACCACGGGAATTAAAATTAGAAAGTTTAAACTCATTTTCAGTCCATCTATCGGCGGGTTTGGGAACACGTTCATTTTTAACTAAATAAGTTGGTGGGGACCACCCGTTAACAACAGACATCCAAACTCTCTCGTCGATAGATTTTAGTGCCGATTACATTCGCGCTTTCCAATACGCGTAGTTTGAACCATCGAAAATAGGAAATTTTGAAAATGGGGAAAATTCCATTTTAGCCAAAAATTATTTAAAGGATCGTTAACGAAATAATTTATCACTTTGGCTCTGATACCAATTTGAAAAACGTGAGCAAGTGGATCCCCCGTATTTTTAATATTCTCAATTAAAATATAATGTCCTTAGAATTTCCTTTTAATTAGAACAAGATGCGGAAGCGTTAGGATGGTTCAATAAAACAAACGAATACCAATTTTTAATTTCTTTTTCAAATTAAAGTAAAACACAAGTGAGAATTAATGAAACACATAAAAGTATTAATTTTCACTTAAACCAAGTTAATTCATCCAAGCCCTAGAATTTGCCTAAATCATATTTTGTAATTATATCAAATTAGGCCAAACCAATTTTAACAATTAAATTAATTGACTTGAATTAATTAACTACACATTACCCAAATTAAACACGTAGAGATTAAATTAAACCAATTTTATCTTTTTACCTAAGCATGCGTTCTAGGTGATTTTGCAAAAGATAAAATAAACAATTAATCCACTACGCTGCGATGTACGAGGAAAAACCCAAGATGGAAAACAACCTCGGACGGCCCTAGCCTCAAATCCACTAGATACGGATTTACAAATACAAGACAGAAAGACTTACAACACACGACTCGATCCCTCTCAAGCCTCGACGCTTCTTCTTGTAGATACCTCTTCCTAGTGAATAACCTTGGAGCACCACCGCGGTCTCGGAATCCACCAATCGGACTTTATATGGTCACCGTCACCCGAACATGGAGCCTTTCTCCAAGTGGGTAAATCAACATAAAAACACTTCTCCTTTCTTTATGGGATGTAGAAGCAAAACCCTAAACTTCTCTTCTTCAAATCGGTAGAGAAAAACCGGTTCCAAACTCCAAGCAAGATGTATATATATGTGAACTTGGATACATAAAACTATGGGTGAAAACTAGAGTGATAAGTGATTTTCTCTTGAAAAATTAACACTCAAAACTTGATATTTTTCTCTTTTAGTTTTTTCTCTCTAAACACTCTCTAAGAGTTAGTAGGATATGAAAAAGATGGATTATCAAAAGTGATTCCCGCACATATTAAAGTCTAAGAAAAATCAGTTAAGAAACAAGTGGGAAAGTGGGTAAAAAACTGCTTAAAACTGCCAAAAACTGTTCCCGCCTGATATCTCGTTCGAACGACATTTCGTTCGAATGAAATCTCGTTCGAACGAGACTTCTAACGAAGTTCCAGATTGAACTTGTTAGAAATCTCATTGGATATCTCGTTCGAACATAAGGTTCGTTTGAACGACATATCGAACAACATTTCAAAGGCCTATACTGGAAACTCGTTTGCAAACTCGTTCGAACGACATCTGGTTCGAACGAAAAACTCGTTCGAACGACATATCGAACGAACTTCCAGAAAGTTTGGAAAATTCGATTTTAGCCCAGAAAACTTTATAAACTTATTTTAAAGTTTTAATTAATTCTTTCTGAAAATAAAACACAGTTTTTATAAAACCTAATACCCAATAAAACTTGTTCCAAGCTCCTATATATATATATATATAATATTGCATTCATACCTTGGGAGCATGGAACTGTGGTTGATAAAGTAGAAATGAGGCACGCAAACTGGCATATTGATGAAGCTTTATACTCTTTGCCGCTACATCTTCAACAAACACTTCATAGGCTTGAGAATATTACAATTAAATACAATCCTATGAATAAATGTTTTTGTCCGGAATTGAGCCAAAACTATATATGTACTCAATTGGAAACTTGCGTCCTTACAAGAAGTGAGCACAATCAAAGATAGAATGATGTTGATAGTCTGATTAATACCTAAGAGGATCCAAGGGCCTGTAAGACTGGCTCACTAGAAGCAATCGTAAAAATTGACTGAAAAGGAAAAGCATTGATCTGATGCCTGTTATCCATAGGCATAAAAACTTGGGGAAGAGATATCCTCCCAGCGGGTGGTAACCCGGTAATAATAACCCTAGTGGGGAAAACTATCCCTCTAGTGGAAGAGGGTTCAAGTGAAAGGGAACCCTGCAAAAGAACAAGATAAATGCAATAGAGATAGTATAAGTTTATCCATGCATGAGAGTTTGAGCAAAGAAAATGCTGAAAGTAAGAAAATGCTAATAATACCTGAAGGGATGAAATAGCAGAAGGCCTAGCTGTAAAAACACCTACCGTGGAGAAAACAGGGGGTGGAACAATGCGGCTAGGGGGAGCAGTCCTCTGCAATACATAAAGATAATGAAAACAAAACAATGATATATAAGGGTTAACAAATCAAAAGACTTTGATCTTTTGACTATTACTTGAACAGAACTTGTGGTCATCGAAGAGGTCCTCGTAGTAATATGCAATATGAAGCAAGCTGTAGAGTCAATACAAGAAAGTAATGCCACTAAAATATTTTAAATGTAAGACATAAAGACATATAGTAAAATGGATGAGACACACCTCTCTGGACAGACTCATAGAAGAGACCAGCATAGAATTCCTTTTCCTTGGGAAAGGGTGTTCGAGCAAGAGGGGGAGATGAGGGATCGCTCGTCTCAATAGAAGAAACCGGTGAAGTATCACAAGAAAAAGTAAATAAAAAAAGCAATGAAAGTTAATAAAATTCAAGAGTTAAGCAAAAAACATAAGGAGGAAAGACTTACAATAATTGGCAAGCGCTCTGCTTTTATAGAAGATGTCCAATTGGAGGACTAGTGGTGGAAAGAGAATATATCATAGTGTCCTCACTTAGAGACTCCCTCAAAGATAGGAACAAAGTAGAAGCATCAGGATGATGACCATGATGAATATAAATGGCACCCATGTCATTTGAAGAATAACTGATGTCATTATAGGAAGGAATGCTTCCATAATCCACCAGTTCCTCTTCAAATGGGGGAGAAGGGGAACCAATAGGTGAAATATCATGAATTGTAGTTTCACTAAGTAAATATGGTTATATTAGAGTACCTAAAGTAGTGGGAGAAGATGAAATGAATGGCTTCTGAACAGATATACCCAAGGCTTCATAGCCTTTCTTGTGAAAACTCTATAGGTCTCCTCCACCCCAAGGTCATTAGTGCCAGACCCTTGATCTGGTGCAGGGGAAGGAGAAACAGTATCAGTATCAACTCTTTTATTTTCTTTCTTGCCTTAGTCCTCAAGGGTAAAGGGGGTGAAGAGGGAGTAGTAACAGTGGCGACTAGGAAATTTGACACATACGTGTCAGGATTTTTTCTCTTGGAAGAAGCAGGGACTTTTTCTTTCGCCTTGCCTTAGATTTACCCTTTGAGTTAGTAGGCTATGTCTCGGGTTTCTTCAAATAAATGTATTTGTCAAGGAGTGGCTTCACCAAGATAGGAGTGACGTTCTCGAGAGGTGTCTTCAGGGTAGTACTGCGGTGCCAAATTTCCTTCTGAGTCCATTTGATTAAGAACTTGGTAGTTGCATTCTTGGTAGGAGCGATTTCATGAGGGACCTCTGCCATGCAATTTTGAATAAAAAGAACCTATCGCTACTAGAGTAGGAACTAGGAATAGGTGAAAGAAAGTAAGTGATCATGAGGAGGCACATATTCCTCCTAAGTGACTCACTATATGCAACATACCCTGGGTGGTAAAGTTCCTATATGCCTCCAGATATATCTCAGAAGGAGTAATGCTCTAAGGATAGGCCTGGGTACGAACATCCTGATCATAATGAAACTGCCTCACCATTCTCTCTACGTGACACCATAACCCAATTCTGTAAAGGAAGGAAGAAGATCAGGCAATAGCATTATCATAACATTAATGTGAAGGAAGGAAGATATTGATGCTATATCGACTGGGAAGTAGAACGTACCTCCAATGCATGAAAAAGACACACAAGAAAAATGCCACCAGCCCGTTTGCAATACGGGAAGAAATAAAATTCATCCACATTGTCAATTAAAGCACTTATGTGATTTTTAGGGGACTTTTGTGGCACCAGGTGACCCAAGGAAGAAAATAACTTATGAAGAGGGGGTCTATCATGAGGGCCCCCTTGTCATAAACAAAGCTACTCTTTTAAATAAAAAAAGTACTAATGCTTATTTACTTGTACAGGTAGCCTAGTTAAGCAAGCAGGGCTCAAATAGGCTAGTTGGGATCTTCTGAGAGTTTTGGCTTGGTCTGAGAGACAAGGTTTGTTGCGTAAGGTCAACAATTTAGCAATTTAAGATATATAGAATACTAATAGAGGGACTCCAGAAGTCACTCAAGACATCACATAGCCCACACTTAGTTATAACTGAAGCGAGTAGCCAAGAGGCCACTCACAAGAAAAAACACTTTTACAAAATGATTTTAGAGTGGGTTGCCCTCAAGGTCACTCTCAAGTTTTACAAAGTTTGTAGAACAAGTTACCGTTTGGAATGATATTTACCAAATCAAATATTTTTTTACCATTACGAGACATATTTTCTTTTTGACTTTGGTTTGCACCAGGCATCGTCTTTCAGAGGGGACATGCGGCTGTAGACAGGAAGGGATAAAAGGAAAATTACAGACCTTGTCCCTCAAGTTCGTTATAATTTTTGGCGTCCAAAAGGCCATGTCGACCCTATCTTATATATATAAATAGTACCCTTGGGCTAAGTCAAATCAGATCATAAAACTCAAGTTAAGTCATTACTCTGTCAAAATCACACTAGAACTAGTATTCTCTCCTTTATCTCTCTCTAAGTGCTGAGTGCTTGTCTCTTCACTCCCATAATTACAACCATCATTCTCAAGAGATATTTCTCTCCAAGTTGTCATTATTGTTTGTGAATTTTCATATTTACAGGAAGAGGTTCATACAATTTACTCCAGTTGTACAAGAAATATAATCTTTTCTCACACAGTTGCTATTGAGACTTTTAGGACCTTGAAGACAGAGTCCATTGGAGTGGGTCACGCCTCACTCGTTCCAGTTATTCATAGACCTCCGTACAACTACCCTTTTACACAAATGATTTCTAGTAACGACTAAGTGAAAAAAATTGTGTCAATACTTAAGGAAGGGCTTTTGAAAAATTATAGTCATTAATGGGTAGAGTTATGAACACCGTATAATGGTTTGACGTTTACAGTAGTGCCTTGGATTACTGATGAAAAATTTAACAATATCTTTTACTCACACATTATAGTCTACTACTCATAGGCTGCTTGCGGTTATGATGATATAACAACACAAGTAAGACCCAAGTGTTGGGTCATTATATACATTAAGCAAGTGGGGCCTTGGATACAGATTCAACCCTTGGTTAGACTTTGATATAGGTTGGGTTTATTAGTATAATGATTGTTGCTAGTAGAGATGATTGGAGAAAAAAACATATTATGTGATGTTTAGATTTATTAATTCCCCCAAAAGTAAAGGCTAGTTAGTACAAGTTTCCATGTAGAGATAACAAAAGAATACTGATAATAACGTATTATAAATAATGTCCTATGTAAGTTAAATGTATCCCAATACAATAAAGATCAATAATGTGCTAAATGGGAAAGTATTAGTGGTAACTTAGGATAATGATGGTATGTTACAATGTGAACCCTTAAGATTAGAGAGTGAAAGCATGTAATACTCATAGAAGTTAATTGACAATTATTAGGGTTCATTTGGTTTTGTAGCGTTCCATGATCATCAAAGATAAATGAGTAGGTATGACCTCTAAGCGGGGAAGCATCATAGTGCTTGGAAATATCATCCCTTTTTTAAGGCTTGTGATGTCACCGTTTGACATAGGATGATGATCTAAGTTGAGGATCTCGGTCTGATTGGAAAAACAATATACCTTGGTAATAGGTAAAGGATTTAAATAATAATAATATAGGTAAACATATACTTATGTGGGACCACAATGGATATAACTAGTGTGTATAGTCTACAAATCACTTGTTTAAATAGCACACAAGATCTTTATGATTGCAAATAATGATTCTAATTTTATTGTCTATGGTGGCAAGGAAAGTGTTGGCACAATGTTAATTACGAAAGGGTTAGTGAAAAACTAGAAATTGAATCTTCTTAAAGGGTTAACGTGATGAGTTATAGAACTCTTAAAATACTTAAAGTGGGCAAAATATACTAAGTTTTCATTACAAGTTAGTTTTTGGTGTCTCTTAAGGTTTAGATTGGTTGATTGATGAAAACTTAGTATCCACACAAAAGTTATAAATTGACATCTTAGTGGGGGAAACAAATACTAATGAGTTGTAAATTGGGATCAATAGTTCATATTTTGAGTTTATAGAGGGATTAATAGGCCTTGATGGTAAATTGATTTCATGACATGAGAAGTTGTCATGGGTGTTATTGGCACATAGAAATTACATGGTTGTACATTGTCATGACGTAGACAATAATTCTCCTTAGCTTGAATTTGGGTAAAGTCAAGGACTTAGTGGATTTAAATATACAACACATTTGGGGTAAGATCCTATCGAGGGTTTATGATATTTATCGGTGTAAAAACATTAAGTAAAGGGATGTTGAGAAATTGGTAATAACTAGAATATTGTGGGTTAATGAGTAGATTTATGATTACTAATGGGAAATTAAAAAAGACTCGTTTGGAAGTGACACAAAATAGAATAAATGTTCAACTAAGAAATTATCTTATGGTCATATAGATAAATTACCCTTACTAGGCATATGATTGATAAGGGTTGTCGTCATGATCTGAAAGGATAAGCATTATCACGGATATGAGTTCACTAAAATACTTATGAAGACACCATTTGATTATAAAAATAAGGTTCCGTGTTTTTGGAGGAACTAGAGGTATAGCTGTAGATAAGAGGAACCGCATGGATGTTTAAGTTTGGGTGAAATAAATTAAATTTCATAACTTAGTTGAAAAAACTAATGAGGTTTAAAGAAGGAAACGAAGATTCTAAGAACTGTGTGCTCATTAAAGTCGAGTTGGACCTGGAATAGAAAATTTGGCAAGAGGGACAATCCTAGAGTTTAGAGGGAATTGTTTCCTAACCAGTAGGGTAAGATTTATGAAGGAAGTCGCGAAAACCAGTTTAGGACTTGAAAGTTTCCTTGATGACTAAACGATAAAAAAGAATAGTGTGAACTATAACAAATAATATAACTTGATTATAAGGTGAAAGATTAGTATTGAGTCAAGTTCAGAAAGTGAACCGATGGGTTTTAAAATGAGTAGAGGTTGTTTGAATAAACTGTGGAGCCTAAGCAAAGTGGCATAAAATATCTAAGGCATCAAAGAGTGTATGTCAAGGTAACATGTCAGTGAGGACCGATGAATCAAAGGTGATGCATGGATAGGAATTTGGTCTGTAAACTTAAAAGTAATTTCGGAATTTTGTTGAATTAATAAAATCACGTTATATTTTCGAACTTGCCTAAATCGCAAATTGTATGGCCTTGAATTTATGAGAAATTAATGGGATTAATTTAAATATGTTATTTTTAATTGAATTAAGGTTAAGGAGAAAAATTCAAAAATGTCGCGTACCGAGTTACACGAGTTAAATTAAGTTACGCAATTGAATAGACTTAAAGGAAATTAAACGGAATGAATTACGCAGTTACATTTATTTATGTATTATAGTATCATAAGGATAAAAGACGGAAATAATAATAATAATAATAATAATAATAATAATAATAATAATAATAATAATAATAATAATAATAATAACAATAATAATAATAATGATAATAATAATGATAATAATAATAATAATAATAATAATAATAATAATAATAATAATAATAATAATAATAATAATAATAATAATAATAATAAAAATTTATTATTATAATAATGGATTTTTCGTCAAAAAAAAGTGCTTAGAAAAATTTGAAAAAATTCCACTAGACGTAAAATTAAATGTTGGACAACTTTTTCTTCTTCGAGCACATCAAAAAATTCATTCAGGCCCGTATTGGTTTTTTTTTATCATAACCTTCATTTTCACATAGAGGTCGGCTAGACCAATATGTCAAAAGATGGGACTTATCTAACAATCTATATCATTCTTAACATCAAACTAAAAATAAAAACTGTAATTTAAATCAACCATGCATACACTATAGTATTAAAATGGAAAGACTAGATAAATAAATAAGTCTCAATTCCTATTGAAATATAAATATCTACATAACACGACTCTTAATAAAAATGACTAAATAAATAAAATCCCGGTCTTATGACCCTATACAAGCTCTAAAATAAAAACTATCAAAAAAGAAATGAGTAGTAAACTATGCTAGAATCAAAAGACTAAATCTGCTAAGCAAGTGGAACAGCAAGTCTTATCTTCCTTCAGTCATGTTGATCCTATCTAGGTAAACCTAAAAAATATTTTTTGATAACCTCGAAAATTAATTTGTGGAGCATGGAACTCGAGGCTTGTGTTGGTCAGTGTCTTGGTGGCGGGAGATGCTGCCCATTCTGGAACTGGGGGAATACCAGTATGTTCGGTTAGTTGGCCTCAGACAGACCTTTATTTACTTTCCCTGGCGACTTCTGTGCCAATTTGGCTTGGATAAGATTATGCCACCTAGTACACTAATTTTTTTTTCAGTGGATAATCTGACAAAGTGTATGTGCATACGGATTGTATCTTTGTGGGAGAATTTTCGAACATCGACCCGTCCATCCCACTCTGTTGGTAGAGTATGGCATATCTCTGGGGACTACATGAGGTGGTTGTGGAGAAAAGTAGTTGCCAAGATGCTGGCTGTGGAGACTGTGCAAAGATGGTTCGCCATTTCTGACACCATGGAGGGAGGTGTTATGGTTTTCCCTAGGTTAGTCCGAGCTTATCATTCTATGGATAATATGTGATACTCTCTTCAGGTTGGGGAAGTTTAGGGACCACATGATGTGGGTGATGATGGGGTCGACTCCTGTGGCAGCTGCGGGTAGGATATGTGGGGAGTTTATTTGTGAAGCTTTTGCAATGGGCGTTTGGTTGTGTGTTTGGAAATAATTTGAGGGTTATTTTAGGTGTAGTGGGACTTGTTTTTATTTTTGTTTTAGGAAGGTAGGGTTTGGTTTTCCAAGGGAAGTTATTTGATTCCCAATGCTGATGTAATTGTACTGGAATTTTCAAATAGTAGAATAAAAAAGTTTTTGATCATCTAGTTGTGAATCTCGAAGAGTTTTTGCATTGGAATTATCTATACCAATCGCTAATGCATACGTAATTATTTTGTTCATGTATATGATAAAATGAACCGTTGTTCTCGGGGATAAGAAAAGAATAGTATTTTGTGAAAAAGAAGGGGGGACATGCTCATGTAAAGCGAATGAGCTGCCTACGTACCTCTGAGGGTTTTGAAATTTTTTTTAAATTCATTTTTGTTAGTAAAATATTTTTAGAGGATCAGGACCTATGTAGTTCTGACTAGAGGGAAATGAAGATATTTTTTTATTTTTTTTATTAAAAAGGAGATGAGAAAAGTCACAGTGCGCCGAGATTTCAGACTAGGGGTTAAATTTCATGAGATGGTCTAGGTTGACTGGACGGGCCATCTCTTCTCCATCAAGGTCAGTGAGCATAGGGGCACCACTTGACATGATCTTCTTTATGTTGTAGGGGACGCTCCAATTGGTTTTGAATTTCCCTTTGGGGTCCCAGATGGGCTCTATAGTTTCTTTAAGGGTTAAGTCCCCTTTAGGGACACCACGGTCCTTAACTTTCTTATTGAATGATCACACTATTCGACGATGGTACGCTTGTATGTGGTATAGATCTTTTAGTATTCTTTCATCCAAAAGTGACATCCCATCAAGATGGCTCTGAGGCCAGTCTTCCTCACTGACCTTTCTTTCAAGCATGACGTAGTGAAGGAATTTCTAGGTCTACGGGTACGACTGCTCCCATGTCATAAACTAGAGAGTAAGGGGTAGCTCCAATAGATGTTTGAACTGAAGTGCAGTAGACCAAAAGGGCATAAGGGATATAGTAGGACCAATATCGATAACTCTTAGTCATCTTGTTGATAATGGATTTAAGGTTCTTATTAGCGGCCTCAACTGCTCCATTAGTTTGAGGTCGATAGGGTGAAAATTTGTGTCTCTAAATTTCATACTCGTCAACCACTTCTTTAACTTATGCCTCAAAATGTAACCCATTATCTGATACCAGCTCATGCAGGACTACATATTGGCAGATAATGGTTTTCTTAATGAAATTATCCACCTTCTTGGTATTCAGAATTGTGTATGATTCAGCTTCGACCCATTTAATGAAGTAGTCAATGGCAACTAGGATGAACTTATGCCTGTTGGAAGCTTTGGGTGTAAGATTTCCTATGATGTCGATGCCCCGTGTCGATAACGTCCAGGGAGAGGTGATGTTGTACAATTCCCACAGAGGTAAGTGCTGAAGGTTGGAGAATTTCTTGCATTTGAGATATCTCCGAACATGGGCGATGTAATCCTGAACCATGGTAGTCTAGTAATAACCCTATCGGATGATTTTCTTGGCGAGTATATGGCCATTTATATGGGGTCTACACTCCCCATTGTGGATTTTCTGCATAATTTCTTCAATGTCAGCACTACGATGCGGTGTAAATGGGCTCCATCGATGTTTCTCTTGAATAATACTTTATTAAAGATAATATACTGGGGAGCCAGTTTACAGAGGGTTGCTCGATATTTCTTGTCAGAACCTTGAGGATACCTACCATACTTGAGGAGGTGCCAAATTTCATAATACTAGTAGTCGGCCATATTAGGATCTCCTTCTGTGATGATCTCAATGTGGTAGAAATGGGTTTTTTGGTCTTGCTTTCGGACTAGGAAAGGGTCCATTGTTATTCCTTCGGTCATGCCAATCATAGAGGTAAAGATAGAAAGGGCATCAACTAGGTTTCTCTTTTTTTGAGGCAGGTAGTGGAAGGTGACATCTTGGAATTCGAAGGTCAGCTCTTCTAGGTGGGCATGAAAGGGTAAGATTTCCTCGTCCTTAACTTTTCATCTTCTAAGTACTTGTCTCATGATGAGGGATGAATCCCCATAGACATCTAAGTATCGAATTCCTTTTTCCAGAGAAACATTGAGACCTATCGTGCATGCCTCATATTCAATCATATTGTTGGTGCAGGGAAAATCCAGTTTAATGGCAAAGGGAGTGTGAGAGTCATCAGGGGAAATTAGAAGGATCCCAATGCCATACCCTTTCTTGTTGGCGGCACCGTCAAAGATCATTTTCCAGTCGAGATCTTCTTGGGAGGTACAAAGGATATTCTCATTTTGGAATTCAGAAATCCCTACATCGACTTCTTTCATAGGGTAGTCAATGAGGTATTCAGATATGGATCTTCCTTTTATGGCTTTCTACATGACATACACAATATCAAACTCGACTAAACGCATCAACAATCGGGCCATTCGGCTGGAGAAGGTATGTTTTTCTAGTAGGTACTTAATAAGATCCATTCGAGATAAAAGTTTGATGGGAAAGGTGAGCATGTAGTGCCGTAACTTTTGGGTGACCCAAACAAGGGTGACACATGATTTTTCCAAGGTTGTGTGGTTAACTTCATATCTGGTCAACTTACGACTAGCATAATGGATATCTCTCTCTTTGCAAGATTCGTCAAGGTATTTAGCTAGCGAAGCCTCAGCTGCGGTATGTGATAGGGGAAGACCAGTCTGCGATGTCATGAGCACTGTAGGTTGGGTTAGGTATTTGTTTATTCGGTCAAATGCTTCTTGGAAAGCTTCGTTACAAACCTTGGTGGAATCCTTTCAAAGGATTTTGAAGATGGGCTCATAAATAGAAGTCAACTGACTGATGATCCAACTGATATACTGAAATTTTCTGAGGAATCATTGAACTTACTTCTCCGTTCAGGGTGGTGGCATCTCGAGTATGGCTTTCAGTTTGGGAGGATCCCCTTTTCACTAACCATGAATCCCAGAATTTTCCTTTGGTAATATCGAAGACACATTTATGTGGGTTAAGACACATCTAATATTGTCGCAATCACTCAAAGAACTTATGAAGAGAGGGAACATGAACTTCTCTAGTCTTAGACTTGATAATCATATAATCCACGTATACCTTGACTTCTTTGTGTATGAGATCATTCAAGATGGTCGGTGCATCCTTCTCGTAGGTAGCCCCAGCATTTTGAGACCAAATGGCATAACGGTGTAGCAAAAGTTTCCCCACGGGGTGATGAACGTGATTTTTTCTTGATGATCTGGTTTCATCTTGATCTGATTATAGTCAATAAATCCATCAACGAATGACATAAGAGAGTGACTGGTTGTGTTGTACACAATCATGTTAATATGGGGTTATAGGTAATTATCCTTCGGAGAAACTTTGTTCAAGTCTCGGTAGTCGACACACATGCGAACCTTCCATCATGATTTTGACACGGGTACAATATTGGCTATTCATATGGGATATTAAATCACAATAATGAAACCCACATTCAATTGCTTGACCACTTCTTCCTTAACCATGAGTGACCATTCAGTGGGGAGCTTTTGCAGTTTTTGTTTGACTGGTTTGCAGCCTGGGAGAGTTGGAATCTCATGCTGAGTTATCTTAAGATCAGTATCATGCATATCATCGTAGGACCACGTAAAGACACCCACAAATCCCTTCAGTAATTCTTCGAGTTGCGCGCGCTCATGATCGTCAAGGGTGGTCCCTAAACTGATCTCGCGCAGTTGGCTACTAGAATCGAGATTAATAATAATAATTTCATCTTCATTAACTTGAACACGGTTATTTTATTTGTCATTAACCTTATTAAGATCAGCTAAGAATTATTCATTTGAAAAATCATCATCATGAAGAGTTTAATTATAATCAAGACAATTAATGTAAAGAATGACAAGATACTCAAGATCTTTGTTTATTTCATTGATAGGAAAAACACCATTGAGAACCTCATCAAAGGAGGTCTTTATTACATTAGAGTAAGGAGGAACAACAAGAGAAAGGGAAAGGGGATAAACATATGGGTTAGGTTAAATATCAGCAGGTGACACAGGTGCAACATGACAGTTGAAGAGAGGTGCATTCGCAGCTTAGATCAGACGGGATAAATTCGATGATGTAACTTCTGAGTGGATCATGCAGAGTGTCAGCCCCAGTGTCAGCAAGTTGAAAGAATCCTCGGGCTATGGTCTTTTCGATGAGTACTTTCATATGATATTAGGAACTTTTAGCTCATAAGTAGCTATCTTGGAAAAATATCTCCATTCTAATTTTAATCTTCTTATCCATATGGTCATACCACGATTCAAGAAAGCCTCAGAAGGGGAAATCTTTACCTTCTCCGATGAATCTTTCATTTAAGGAATCTCTAGAGACAATCTTAGAACTTTCTAGCCTTTTTTTCAGTCGAGGATGGCGGAGCATTATGAGTTCTTCTGTTGATGTTTGATATCCCAAACCACAAGGAGGAAGATCTTTCTTTAACATAATGGGTTCAAGTATCCCTTGATTTCTTCATCCCAGCCCTAGTCCGGGCATGAAGTTCATATTCCTAAACATCTAAATTACATTGGCATTGCCATGGGGGTTATACTCTGGACAAACCCTATCTTTAAAATCGTCCCCTTTTAGGAGTAGAAGTGGTTCAGCTCGAAAGCCTGATAGAAGCATATCATTCTCCCCATGCTATATCTCAAGTGCTAGTGCTTTCATTCTCAGCATTGTCATTGTCGCCCAAGATGGTGATGACCTGCCCATCGGTAAAAAACTTCAGTTTCTAATGAAAGGAGGAAGACACACCCTTGATGCTATTAAGCCATGGTCATACAAGTAAAAGATTGAAACAAGTTGGGATATCAATGACTTGGAATTCAACAATCGAATTGGTAGGTCCATCCCCTATTGCAAGCTTTATAGAACCCATCACTTCTCGACGAGTATTATCATAAACACGTACAATGGTATATGTTGGAGAAAGGTCGCTCATTTTTAGTCCCAACCCATTTAGGGTCCTTAACGTGCAGACATTTAAAACTGATCCATTATCGACAAGAGAGAGGGACAATCTTTACCATAACTTCAATAGAGATATTGAGAGCATAATTATGGTTTAGCCCAATCTTAGGGACTTCTTCTTCGAAGAGAGAGAGCATTATAGTAGAGGTTAGTGATTCAACCAGATTCATCGCTTCTTCTAATGTGGTTGAAGGAGGAACTTTGGGCCCCGTAAGTAGCTTGATTAAGGCATTCTGGTGTAGTTGGTAAGACATAAAGAGTCCCCACAAAGTGATGTTAGATTAGATCTTCTTCAACTGATCGAGGATCTTGCTCTCCTCGAGGTTCATTTCTAGCATAGGAAGATTGTCAACACATTTTCCTTTGTCGTTTACTAATGGTGGAAGGCTTATGACTTGTTGATGCCTCCCTGACCTGATTATGTGTTTCACAGAAGAGGGGTAAAATAAAAATACCATTTTTTCATCAATCTCTAATTTTTTAGCCACCTTGTTAATTTCTCCTAGTATCTCCTTAAATGATATCCTCCCATAAATGTTGACTATTGGGCTATTCTTTTCAGGACCTTTCTCTTTATCTGAATCATCAGATTCGTCCTCCCATCCGGTGAAATTGGCATCATTTTTCCATGGAAAGTGAATATACTCCATAACCTCAATGGCTTCTCCGTATAAGTTCTCCCATTCGACAGATAGATGTATAAGTGAAGGGACTAGGTGCCCGTGTAGTTTCAAAGCATCAAGTTAAGGTCCCGTCAGAATAAATCTGCTATGATCTAGATGACATATCTAGACTGACTTTATTAGTTAGTAACACCTAATTATCTGACTCTTGGGCCCATTTTTGAGGTTCTAAGAATAGTGTATTGAATCTCTGGAAATCAATGGTCATCTAGGAGGGTAATTTCAGCCCAAAATCAAGGAGTTGGTTCAACACTTCTGATAATTCCATATCTCTACCTCCATAATGGGTACAAACATCGATGCATGCGCTAATAAGGAGTGGTAGGTCCTGATCGACAAAGTTGGTAGGGTGTAGGAGAAAATATGGGCAATTTTGGAGGGGTTTAGGAGAGTATATGGGTATAATGGGTGATTTACTTGGTATAATCTGGGTAGATGGGTCAAAATCTGAGACTTCTTCTAAAAATATAGTATTTGAATTATTCAGGAGTGGATTGTGGGTAGTGTTTGGTTTAGGATTGACTGGTGGGGCAATGACACCCCGATCAATCCGACCTTGGATCACGTTTCAAAGGTAGAGACATTGATAAGTGGTATGGAGACAACTTATTGAAAGTCGCAAAGGGCATCCGGTTTGAAATTTTTGGGAAGTGGGTTTGGTAATGGATGAGGGTCTAATGGCTTGACGAGGTTTCGACTTAAAAGGGCTTGGTAAACTTTGGAGAGGGGAGAGTGAATCTCAGTGTATTCCTTTTGGACTAGGTTAGGGCAACTTTCTGGTGCCCATGAAGTGGCAGGCTGAGAGATTTTATGGATGGCTAAGACTACAGTACTAGAAGGCTTTACAAACTTTCTGGGAGCAAACTGTCTAGATACTTTCTTTGGTTCAACTTCTGTCTTAGAAAGACCTTCTTCGATCTCCACTCCTACATCTCGAATGTCTCTGAAATGAGGGTAATACTATCTTCCCATTATCGCTCAGACATGGGGTAATAAGTTCTTCTTCATGATACTGACTTGCTCCTCTTTGAAAAATCGATTGGTGATGGTCGATTCTTTCTCTCTCCACCTCACTATGAAGTTACTGACTGATTCCTCAGGATTCTATTTGAGCATATCTAAATCATGGTGGGTAACCTCTAACTCTTCATTGTACTTATATTATGACATGAACTCGTGGGCAACATCCTCCCGACTGCGGATCCTGGACTCCTCGAGGGATAAGAACCAACGAACAGCGATGTCCTTTAAAGTATGTTGGAATATTTGGGCCATTATTTCCTTAAAGGAACCTAGGAGAGTCATGGATCGGTGATAACTATGCAGATAAACTATCGGAGGTCCACTACCCCCGAATTTCTTGATGTTGGGCATCTTGAATTTTTTCGGCAACCTTACTTTAGGATAGGGAGATATATGGATGTAGTTCATGTATTTCCCAGAGATTATGACTTGGTTGAGCTTCTTGGACAACATCTTTAGGTCCTCCTCGACCTTGTTCAATTTTTCCTCCTTTGGATCAACGATCACGAGTAAGTTAGCCCTTGGCAGGGCAAGATACGGTATAGGGAGCTGGGTTAGTGGTGGCCCATTAACAGGAAGGGCATGTGGATCTTGATGATATTCATAGGGAACCCAAATAGCCTCGGGTATGGGAAGACCCATGTTTCAAGGGAATAGGACCTTGGGCTCTTCGAAAATAGGAACCCGATTTCGTTACATCTCATGAACCTCGGTTTGAAGGTTGTCAATCTTGGCAATGAGTTGATCTAGAACCGTCATCAAATCCATAGCATATTTGGTACTAGACTTGTGTTCTCCAGGGAAACAAGATGAATTTCTAACTCGGAGAAAGTAACGAGGGAAATGACAAAGCTTCACGGTGGTTCGACTGAAGATCGAAGCCAATAAGGAGCCAGGCCAAGGGTATGTGATCGACTTGAGAAGGAGAAAAAATTGGATTTATTTTTGAAAAAAGAGGAAGGAAATATGTTATTTGTGTAAAGGAAGGAAAATGTTTTTGGGCATTTTTAGAAAAGAGGGGAAGAAAAATATTTTTGGGTAAAAGTGAGGAAAATATTTTTGGACATTTTTTATAAAAGAGGAAAGAATTGTTTTTGACACTTTTTGGAAAGACGATAGATAGGTCTCACCATGATTATTATTATGTTTATTATGCTTTCACGTATATTAGGTTTACCTAAATGCAAAAAAATAAAAATAAAAATGTCGGACGGGACCCGAGCCTGGGAAAATTGGGTTTGAAAAATACGCAAAAACATGGTTGGACTTGTTACCACTCTCATGGGTAGGGTTCCGTTTTAAAAATTATATGAAAAAATTGGTGGGATGCCGACTCATCATTTCGGTAGAGTTTCGAGTGGAAATAGGAAAACTAAATATGAGTGCCCTGGGTTTGACACCTATATGAGGATATGCAGTTGTTGGTTAAGGTGTTCCCCACTTTGGCATGACTTCCACGATATACATCTTGCTTTTTAGGCCAATCGATGCGCTTGGACAAGCCATTTGATATACGTCAGTGTATGTGAATTGCCTCACTATATATATCGTGTGGATAGTACGTGTGAGAGAGAATTCAATATACTCAATGTACGTAAACGAGTTCCCTGCAATATACCTCCCGTCATGACTTCGATCAAGCTGTACGATGCGGGGGGAACCGTTTGATATATGTCGAAGGTACTTGTCCAATGGAAGGTGAGAGTCATATCGCTTAGGCTAATCGCAACCTTCCGGACCAGCTCCCATCACGAAGTGACCCCCTAGTTATGGGACAAAATTTGGTCAATAACAATGTTCTTTAGTAATGTAGTATGTAAAATGCATGATCCTTGATTAGTACATTATGGAGAGAGTATCTTTATTGATGAGCATCATGGCAAGCAAGGGATAATGTACAAGTCTAAAAAGAAATCTATACTAAGCATGGATATATGAGAGTGAGTGATGTGTAGCTATCTACAAGTGAGTGTGTGGTAAGCATGGATATATATAAGTGTAATAAGTGGAGGTGTGTGTAAGTGAAACCTCATCATGGATATTGTAAGTCGTGTGTGCAACATGTGGATATAAGTGATCCTAGGTGAACGTGGTGTGAAGTGTACATGGAGAATTTATACATGTGTGTGAGTGAGTAGTGATATAAGCATGAGGTATATATATGTACAAGAAATAATAGATGAGAAAAAGAGAACATACAGATAGGTGCATATGCACACAAGTGAAACAAAATACCCATGCAAACAGAGTCTAGACCTTTTATTAATAAAGTCCCTAGCGGAGTCTCCACTGTGGCCATCCGGATCAAGAATGTGCGCCGCTTCCTCTCTCCTATTCTACCTCCCTAAGGGGGGATGGGGAAGGAAGGTGGATTGAAAGGTCTCGTGCCCTACTTAGGAACACTTAGGCCTTCGTCAGTGTGGGGAAAATGTAAAGAGATAGAGTCACCAACCTATTTTGAACAAAACAGGCAAAAGAATATGTTGTCTCTTTGAAAGAGCGGTATTAAAGACAAACTGATACTTACGAAACCAATAGTTCGAAGGATCGGGGCTAAGTTACGGAATGGGGTGTTAGGCACCCATCCCTCCATTTCGGTCTCTCATGGGCTTTTGATATTGTTTTCTTCTATTTCTCCATGGAGTGTGTGTGTGCGTATATATAATGGAGATCAGAATCGTTCAACTCAAACCATCGAAAAGATAAAGTGAGACCATCCATATGAATGTTCCCAAAATAATATAAGGAAAATATTATTTAGGCGTTTATCGCGATATTGATCATTGTGATGAAATGATAATATGTGTTGGATGAAACGCTAATAAACATAATATATATATATATATATATATATATATATATATATATATATATATATATATATATATATAGACACACACACACACACCAATGCAAGAATATGATAAATATGGGGGATTTAAAAAATTTGGAGGATTTAGAAAAATGAAAAAAGTTGAAAATTGGGAAGTTGGAAAATTAGAAGATTAAAATATTTGACTTGAGTTTGAGGTCTTAATTCGAAACGCCTACATAGCCTATAGAGGCATCAAAGTCCACGTAGTTCGAATGCGGCATGGGGGTGGGGTTTATCCCATAGATCCGAATGGGATTTTATTATATGTATATGGGTAGAAAAAAGCGTTTTAGTTTTAAGAAAGTCTGATGGAAAATCCCGTTCGGAATTTATGGGTGTAAATCTTTTTTTTTATAGAAAATAAAGTATATGCAATATACTAATAAAAGTATAAGATGTTAATATGTATGAACTAAAGTAAGAACTTGATTATGAATCTAATGTATTATATGAAAAATAAGAAATTTAAAGAGCGAGGGAAGGATTTGGACCTTCTTTGAAGCTTGATCTTTGACCTTGGATGAACTCCCTTGAATGTGATATGAAGATTGGATGAGAGAGAATGTGATTTTACCAAATTGGGTATGAAATGGATTTAAATGTAAGCTTGAATGGAACTTGACATAGAGGAACTTTGTTGATTTTGAGAGAATGTTTCTTAGATCATTGATGTTGATGGATTTGAGGTGTGATTTGGAAGTGAGGTCATTCCCTCTATCTATAGGGTGAGGGGTGGTGCCGATCAGCATGGCCCTATCCCTACCCATCGGTATGTCACCCTAGACACACTACTTATGGGTAGGGAAATGGACCAACCAATTGGCAGTCTCGTGCAGATTTTCCTAGAAAAATGGTAGTAGGACGCAATCTGTTGATTCGAACCGCACATAGGGAATACCATTAGAATGGTAATTCATATACCTTTAAGAGTCCTTTGGAACTCTCCCGATTCCAGAAGTTGAATTTGGGTCAAATGTGGCTCGAAAGCACATGACGGTCCTTTGGACGGGAGATTGTCGAACGAAAACGGATCGTCCGTCCCTATACTAAGTTAGAATCATGCAAGAGAGGACCGTTGGAAATGTTAGGAGATGTACTTCGACATTCAAAAGAGTTTCTCTTAGTTAAGAAAGTTGACCTTGGTCAACCGAGGCCCGAAAATGCCCAGTGACCTCTTGGAGTAAAACAGACCGTTCGTCCATATCATGAGTCAGAATCGCACACGAGGTGGACCATTGTAAAGGGTATTCAATTCCCTTTAGATATTTATTTAGTCTCATTCGAGATGAAGAGTTTACCTTGGTCAAATGGAGCTCGGGAGCGCCTGGTGGCCTTCAGATTAGTTTTTGGAAAAAATGGATCGTTCGTCCGAACAATTATTCTATTTCACATATGGGGTGAGCCGATGGAAAGGGGTTTCAGTGACCTTTGAAGATTCAAACAGCTTTCTCTCTGATGATGAAGTTGATTGGGGTCAAATCTGGACCCAAGAGCGCCCGATGACCTCTAGATTGATTTTTGATAGTAAAGTGGTCCATTCATTTTAACCGGTATGCCAATTCTTGCACGGGGGTAGACCATTAGAAAGGGAATTCAGATTGATTAGAAGATTCAAAGAGCTTTCTCTCTGACGATAGAGTTGATCGGAGTCAAATGTGGGTCGAGAGTGCCCGATGGCCTCTAGATCGGTACTCAGATTATGACCTAGGGTTTGTAGTGAAATGGGGAGGTGATAGGGATCTAAGGAGAGACTTATGAGGTCCTAGAATGTGGTGTCTATATCTTGGAACATAAACCACTAATTAGTAGCATATTTCGACATAGTGGGAGTCGATGAAAGGCCCTATAACACTCATGGTTTGGTACCCCGATTAAAAAAGTGAAAACATGATTTTGAGCATGGTGCTCATTAATGTAAATGAAAGTTTGTGAAACAATTTGAAAAAATGTGAAATACGGTAATGGTTAGATTAACAAGATATGGGTATTATTAGAATAATGATTAAGTGTGAGTGGGATTCTCGCCTGTATTGGATGATCAAAATCTCAATTGCATGTCACGGTGCATTTTGCATGAGAACGCTTAATCAAATGATGGCGGATTTTATAATTGTTAAAATATGCTTTACATGTATAAATATTCTTTGTACATACACTCTGCTAGTATTTTTCCTACTTGGCGCACACTCGCCCCCCACCATTTTACACCCCCGGATACTTCATAAAAAGATAAAGGCAAGGAAATCATGAGAGGCGAGAAAGGATTTACACGCCACGTAAGCTCTATTTACTATTTGCTTTAAATATGTTATTTAAATGGAACTTTTGCTACATTATTTGGAACTGTTTTGAATCATTTTAAATTAGCTTTGTAACAATACAAGATAATGTGGACTTTCTTAAATTGTTATTTATTCTATGAAGTTGACAAAACTTGGTTATTTCAAGTGTTCTCATAAATTTCATAATATCGACATCATTTCATTAATTAAATTAATGGGATATTATGACACAAAATGTAATAAAAGATTTTACTTTAAATGAGGATTTTCTCAAATGAAATCAAAGTATAAAAGGTTTTTTGCATTAAACCCCGAACATGGGGCATCAAGGAGGTGGTCGAGGAAGAGGAAGAACTCATGAAGGATAATTGTTTGAAGCAAGGGGAAATAATCATTTTTCCCAAAATAGAGTTCGAGAAAGAGGAAAAGACGGAGGTCGAGGACAGGACAAAGGATAATTTAGAGGTCGTGGTGATTCTTTACAATTTTGGTGTTTCAATTGTGGAGATTTTGTCCATTTTCAAGTGCATTGCTAGTACAAAAGGAAGTAAAATGAAGCAAAGAGTTGCTAGACATTCAATAACCAAGAACAAGACAAAGAAGAATGATTTTTTTATATTGGCATGTAAATGAATAGGAACCAAATAACGTTTGGCACATTGACAGTGGTTGCAGCAATCATGTGACTAGAGATAAAGAAATGCTTTTGCAATTTTGGATTAATCTATCCAAAGTGAGGTTAAAACAACGATAACAAGAAGTATCAAGTCAAAAGGAAATGTAACATTCTTGAAGCTTCATGTTTTGTTTTCAAAATAAACCTTCTCCTCTTTGGTGGATCAATTTTGGAACAATAGTCCCTATGCAATCATTACATTGGTTATGTCTTGACACTCCATTGATCCTCTATGTTCTTCACATTGTTTTAATTTTTTATTTTATTTCTTAATTTTATTTATTTTATGAGGGTTTTATAAATAATTTTCCAATTCAAAACTTTTAATATTTTATTCTCCATTTAATACATATTCCATGTATTTTTGTGCAAAAATATTTTATTTTGGTTTTAAAACATGTTTATAATTTTCCTGGATTTTTCCTAAATTTTATTGATTTTTAATGTGTTAAAAAATGCCTTTTATTAAACATTTAAAATGGTTTAATTTAAAAACTTTTGACAAACAAAAAACGACAGCGTTTTATGTAAGTTTGAGTCCATCCTTGTCGTTGATCTTTGGCCAATCAAATGGCTTAGTTTACCTCACACATTTTATGCACGCATTGTGTGCAGATAGCTTGCCTCGATCAGTGTCTGTCATCTTGCCTCGATGAGTAGATATATCCTTGGTATATTGGTGGTATTGGATTTGTTATGTTTTCATTTACATATGTTGTAACAAACTGATTGTACAAGAATGATTGTTTAGTGGATTTTGGGGTGATTGTGTGGTCCTTCTGATCCGGGGTTTTCAAGTTGTTTTTAATTTTTCCTTGTAACCCATATGACAGTGTTCTTTTCTTTTCCTCAACTCCATTTATGTACGATTATATTGTTTGTTATTCTTATCTCTAACATCTTACCAACAATATAGAATAATATTTGTGTGAGTTAAGATTTGGTATCAACCATAAGTTTTTAATCTGGTTTCTATCAAAGGTTTAAAAGAGTTTTTTTGTCTTCTCACCTTTGTGATATTGGCCTCCTAGTATTTTTCTAGTGGTATGAGAGCATTTAGGATTTTTGTGTTACAAAGTTTAATAAAAATTTCATGAACTCTTATTTTAAACATTTTTAAAAACGAAAGTCCGGAATGGTAGTTCTACTCATCCACCTTACTTTGATGCTTCCAATTTTTCTTATTGGAAAGTAAGAATGATTGCCCACCTTTAGTAGTTGGGTGGTGATGTGTGGGATATGATTAAAACTGGCTTTATTGTCCCTACCCATGTTGTTGGTACCGGTGATGCTCAGAGGGAAGAATGTAATCCTCTCTCACCGTGGACAAAAGATGAGAATCTTACCTCTCAGCACAATAACAAAGGTAGAAATGCCATTTTTAGGCTGTTGGTGAGTCTGAATTCGAGCGAATTTCAGTTTGCACAAGCTCCAAAGCAGCCTGGGACATTTGGATGTCTAGGCATGAGGGTGATGCAGGTGTCAAGAAAGATAAATCATAACTATTAGTACATATTTATGATACCATGTTCATGCATAATAATGAAAATATTTGATAATTTCTATTAGTGCCTACAAGATATAGTTAATAAATCTCATGCTAATGGTATAATATAAACTGGTTGTTAAATTTGTTAAAAGATATTAAGATTTTGACCCATAAGTTTGATGTGAAAAAGCATATAATTGGAGAGATGGATGATAATGGTATGACCCCTGAACTGTTATGTAGAAAAATGAGAACATTTGAATTAGACAATATGATTACTGATAATCAAAGAAGAAAATCATAAGGACCAAAATACACAACCCCCTTTAGCTTTTAGATCGTCTGTTAATAGTCTTGTTTTTGTGTCTTCTTTGACTGATGTGGATGATGATCATATTTCTCTTGAATACTTGGATAATGAAATTGATTTGACGTCAAAATATTTCAAGAAGTTTGTTATGTTTATAAATAATCTTGCATTTAAACAAGGTCAATCTAATTACTCAAACATACCACATGAAAGGATCTTTGAAATGAAATCTTTTGAAAAACAGCCACAAAGTAAAGATTTGAGTCATACATAGTGTAGGAAATGTAATGAGTATGGTTACTATACTAATAAATATTTTTCAAAACATAAATGGCAACAAACTCAAAAGACTCATATATCTAAAACATGGGATGATCGTTGAGATTGTGAGAGTGAAATATATGAATCTAATAATCACATTATGGCTTCTACTTCTCAATGAATTCTTGAATCTGAAATCTTTGTTAAAAATTCTTTTGTTTTATCTGATGAGTCTTAACTATGTGTTGATGATTATGATATCGTACCTTCCACTAAATCTATGTGTGATACTGCTGTTGATCAAATCATTTCTATGTCTCTCATATCAAAATGTTGTAATATTGTTACTGTTGATTGGAATAATAAACATGATGTTGATCCTGTTCTTTACCTTAATAATCTCATATTTGAAAAGGTGAATTAAAATGTTTGGGAAAATTTTAAAATTGGCCAGTTTAGTAGTAATGAAGAATCAAATCTGCTGAAAGTGGTTAATGCTAGATTAATATCTAGGATAAATGCCTTGAATAAACAAGAGTTTAAGAAAACTATTGCTAATTTAACTGAACACAATACTTATCATAAAAATGAGTTAAAATATGATAAGAAATTGATTGAATAATTTTTCAACTCTCAACAAACTCTTAATGAAATGTTAACAACTAGATATGAAATAAGTAAAGGTCTTGGTTATAAAGGACATGCAGTAGATGAAATTGCTTTTATTGAACCCTTGTTGGAAATACCTGAAGCTAATGATGAGAAATTACATGCTCCACATGTTTGTAGTGTTTATAATATGCAAGTTGTTAATCCTGCTTTATATATACTTGAATCTTCTGGTACTAAAGAATTTATTCCACCCGTGATTGTTGATTTGAATGTGAAACCCTTAGTTAGGCATGTTTATGTTTGTACCTTTTGTGGAAAAAATGGACACCTAAGAAAATATTGCTTTAAAGGACCTAATAAGGATAGAAAATTAGGAAATAATTTTTTGTTGAATCCCACCTTGTCTAGCCCAAAGATTGCTGAAAATGTGTTTAAAACCATGGTTGTTGTGGTTTGAAAGGGTGATGTTAATTAGTTAACATGCAAGGTTTTTATTACTGCTATGAATGTCTCATATAAAACCTTCTAGTGGTACCTTGACTCTAGTTGCTCCGGACATATGACTAGGGATAAGTCCAAATTTTCCCCCCTCAATCCTTTTCTGGAGGAAATGTAACTTTTGGAGATGGACAAAAATCCCTGATCATAGGTAAAGGGACCATCCACCGTGAAGGGTTGCCTATCTTTGAGAATGTTATTTTAGTTGAAGGATTAAGAAAATTTGTTGAGTATAAGTCAATTTTGTGATACTGAACACGCTATTAATTTTTCAAAATTAGATTGCAAAATTTTAAACATTGATGGAAAAGTAATTTTGAGTGGTGAAAGAACTCCAGACAAATGTTATATTGTAATTGAAAATGTGAAACTAGAAAATTGGTTGTCTGGTAGAGTTAGTGATATTGACTTGTGGAATGAGAGGCTTGGACATATTAACTATAACAAGATGTCAAGTTTGAACAATCAACAACTGGTATGTGATCTACCCAAATTGTCAAAAGAAAAATATTTTAAATGTGGACCATGTCGAGTAGGTAAAATCCATAAATCCCCTCATAAGAAAATAAAAGATGTTATTACAGCCCAACCTTTAGAATTACTCCATATGGACGTAATTGGACCTTCTAGGAAAGTTAGTTTGTGTGGAAATTCATACATCCTTGTCATAGTGGATGATTTTTCAAGATTCATTTGGGTTCCCTTTATGAAAGAAAAGTCATTAACTTTTAAACACTTTCTTAAAACCCTTTTGATAGTTAAAAATAAAAAGGACATCCAAGTGTCTAGAATCAAAAGTGACAAAAGTGTTGAATTCATAGATATAGGTTTTTCTAGAATATTGTGTAGGAAACGGATAGAAACACAAGTTTAATGCACCTAAAACCCCACAACAAAATGGAATTACTGAAAGAAAAAATCTCACTATTCAAGAAATGGCACGTGTTTTAATCGATGTTAAAAATTTGCCTAAGTATTTCTAGTTGAATCAAATCAAACTACATGTCATGTTATTAATCGAATTTATCTTAGAAAGAACACTAAAAAGACTTCATATGAATTATGGTATGGAAAATAACCCAATTTGAAATATTTGAGAGTTTTGGGGAGTGAATCTTATATGTGTAACTATAGAGACCAACTTTAAAAGTTTGACACTCGAGGTGACAAATCTATAATTCTAGGTTACTCCCAAAATAGTCGTTCCTATAGGGTATATAACTTAAGAACTAAGACCGTTATGGAGTCAGTTAATGTTGTTGCCAATATTAGTTCTTATGCAGTGAAAGAGAATATGTTTATACCTCCAGTTGTGGAAAATGTTTTTGGAATTTATCTTAATGAAAACTTAAGCTGGTATTTTGGATTCTTTTCGACCAGATGACCATGATGTACCCAACTGGGTCAAAGCCAATTATCCTAAAAATAATAGTGTTGGTAGTGTGTTAGATCCCATCAAAACAAGGTCATAAACTATATCAACTATGTTGTCTCGTTTTTTATCCTTAATTGCACCCAAGCATGTTAAAGAAGCTTTACTTGATGGATCTTGGTTATTTTCTATGCAAGAAGAGTGAGGGAAATTCAAACTACATTACTTGTTCCACATCCTACAAACACAAATGTTATAGGCATTAAATGTATTTTCAAAAATTAATGTGATGGAACTAGCAATGTCATAAGACCTAAAGAACACCTAGTTGCCCAAGGTTATACATAGATATATGGTATTGATGTAGATGACACCATTGCACATGTCGCACGCATAGAGGTTGTCAGATTATTGCTTTTTGTTTCATGTCATCTTAAGTTTAAAATATACCAAATGTACGTGAAATCGATATTTTTTAATGGAGATTTAAAAGAAAAATGGTTTTTTGAACAACCAAAAGGATTTAAAACAAGCACCTCGTGCTTGGTACGAGAGATTAACAACATTTTTAATGAAAAATGAGTACGTCCGAGGAGGAGTTGATTTTACTATGTTCGTCAAGCATTAGTCCAACCGTTTATTAATTCCTCCAATATATGTTGATAATATCGTATTTGAATCAACCTCTCCCATGGAAGCTCAACCTTTTGCAAATATACTGAAATGACCATGGAGAGTTAGTTTTTTTTTCTTCGGTTTACAAGTGTCTCAAAGAAATGACCATATTTTTATTTCTCAAATAAAATACGCAACTGAGTTAATAAAAATATTTGGTCTTACTATTGCTAAAATTGATAGGACACCCATGAGTTCCTTTATTAATTATAATAAGGATTTATCGGGAAAGAAAGTTGATGTTACACTATATCATAGCATGATAGGAAGTTTTTCTTTATTTAACTGCGAGTAGACCTTATATTATGCATAGTGCATGTGTATGTGCTAGATATCAATGTGATCCCAAATATTCCCACTTAAATGTTGTCAAGAGAATATTAAAATACATAAGATGAATTGTTAATTATGGTATCTTTTACACATTTGATAGAAACTTTAACATCATAGGATACACTGATGTTGACTGGGACAAATTACTGATGATAGCAAAAGTACATCTGATAGATTTTTTTTCTTGGTCATAACATAGTATCCTGGTCATCTAAAAAACAAAATTGTGTTTCTTTATCATCTACAGAAGCTGAGTACATTGTCATAGCTAGTTCTTGTACTCAGCTAATGTGGATGAAAAAATGCTTAGTGACTATACTCTACATGATAAAATTGCCTTAATTTAATGTGATAATCAATGTTCCATTTGCATCTCTATGAATCCTGTTCTTCATTCTCGTACAAAACATATCAAAATTTCTGAACACTTCATTAGAGAGTTGATTGAAAAGAAAGAGATTAAAATTGAGTACCTCGAGACAAAATCTCAATTTGCAAACAAAAGATGAATTGTGGTACTAAATATTTTATTTAGGTTTTAAAACATGTTTTACAATTTTTCCAAATTTTCCCCAAATTATATATTTTTTATTGATTTTTAAAATGTTAAAAATGACTTTAATTAAGAATTAAAATTATTTACTGTAAACATTTTTTACAGACAAAAAACCAGTAGCATTTTATGTATTTTTTAGTCAATCCTTGTCATTGGTTTTTATCCAATCAAATGGTTTCATTTACGTTGTATGCAGACAGCTTGCCTCGATCAGTGTTTTACAACTTCTCACTTTACGTATTTGTCCTTAGATTGCCCTTGCAAATTATGCATGTGCCCTTATTTTGGTAGTTCCATGGTTTCCCGTAGATTCCTATGGCTGGTTACCATTTTACCCGTAAACGTGTGGTAATTGCAATTTTACCAGGCTGGTTCCAAAGCCTTTCCATCGTTCCCTATATATATGAGACCTATGTTTCATTTTCTGACAATAGAGAAATTGTGAGATTGACTTGCCGTTATGGTGACAAATTTTTTTCTCATCCACATTTAACCTCAAAACCGTTTTTCACTCTTGTTTATCCTTTCTGAGTGAGTTCCTTACATATCTCTAGATATTTTGAGTGTTAAATCCTTTTAAATGGAGTTGATGATTTGAGGGAGAGAACATAAAAATATTTCGGGCTTCTTTATGTTAGAGTAAAATTTAATATATGGGCTTATATATAAAATAAATATGAATTATAGGCTATCAAATAAAAGTAGGCCAATTAAAGTGATTAATTTAAGTTTTGGGGCCTTACTAATGTATTATTAAAGTGTGGGTTTTATTGTGTAGAGACAAGCGTAATTTTTATTTTTATGATGGGTTAAAATAGAAATATACGAAATATGAAAAGACACGATTGTGTTATAAATAGGGGTCATGGTCCCCAGATCACACAACACCAATCTTCTGATTCCCATTGTCAGAGAGAAATTTAGAGAGGAAGTAAAAGTGTTGATCTGGAAGAGCATAAGACCTCAGACTCATATATTTTAACTTTCTGTCATGGATTCAGGTACCCTCCCGCAAAATAAATATTTTTATTTCTTGATAATTTAATATGAATGTTTCTGTTTATGTGATAGTTTTCACAAAATAAATTAATCCATCATGTGGTATCAGAGTTATTTCATGTTGAATTGTTGAGAATATATTAGGAAGGTATTGATATTAATTTTCGGCTGCAAATATTTTTTCAAAAAGGTTTAATATTTCAGAAAATTTTTGGATTCAGAAAAATTCTCGTTTCATTACGATTCCAACGATATAAAATTCATGAAATTTGGACTAGCGGTTGATTTAATGGTAGTGGAAGGTTAAAGGTTCGACTCTTGGTGCTTCATATTTAAGCCTCTTAAATGATGGAAATTATGAAGGATCTCAAGAGGTTTTGAACCCTCATAAAAACTGACCACATAGTTATATGAGTGTTTATTGTATGAGTGTTTATATGAGTGTTTATTGTATGTGGAAATTAAGAGGCTTAAATATGAGTGTTTATATGAGTGTTTATTGTATGTTTCTGTGATGGGTAGGTAATTTCGGGTGTGGTTATGACTATCCCGCAGGCATATGGCCGCTTCCCGACATCTTGCGTTATAGGTGCCCAGGTGTCGTAATTGATAGGCACTGGAAGATAATGGTCATTTAGGGGCGCGCACAATGGGGAAACCTGGACGGGCGGTCTTAGAACGTGTTATATGATATATATATAACTGTTTTCAATAATGTGCAACATTATTGGTATTAAAGCAATTTATGATAATAATTGGCTTTAATTACATTTCCTGGATGGAAGAAGGGAAATGGGATAAACGATTTGGCTTAAATTGCATTTCCTGGATGGAAGAAGGGAAATGGGAGCATATGAAACGGTAAAGCATTTTTATGATAATAAAAACTGGATTTTTTTAAAAGTTATATGTTATGTTAAAGCAATTCATGATAATGAATTGGCTTTTATATACATTTCCTGGATATAAGAAGGGAAATGGAAAGTTTTGAGGTAAAAATGAAAAGTATTGATAAATGGAAATTAAGTAAGTGAATTCTCATTCCGGGAGATAAATCCGGATGTATATTGCAATATAAATATATATATGGATAAATCGAGTACCGAGGGTCTAATGGATCCCGATGATCGACCTTGCCGCATAGTAGTGTATCGGGGGGGTTCCTTGTTTGGATTTCGCTCTACGATACACCCCACGCACGAATATGGCAATGTGTTGAGACTGGGGAGAAGTTTAATCCTTAGTGCTATAATATTAGTATTTCTTATATGGTGTATATACATATATCTTTCGTGTACTGAGGGTCTAATGGATCTCGAAGATCGACCTTGCCGTGTAGTAGTGTATCGGGGGGGTTCCTTGTTTGGATTTCGCTTTGCGAGACACCCCACGCACGAACATGGCTTAGTGTTGAGACTGGGGAGAAGTTTAGCCCTTATTAAATTACTTGGAGTATCTAGGACTGATAGTAGTTGGGTGATAGACTAGTTTAGCAGGTTAGCTTGACTAGGATGTTTAGAGGGATGCACTAGGAGTGCACTATTAGTAAAGAGGTGAGGGGTATCTCATGGGAGTGCGATACCAATTTAAATATGAGAGAAAAATCTATTTTTTTTCTAAAAATAAAGCATTTATGAACTTGCTAAATATTTTCAAAACTCGGGCTCTGACCCGTTTATCTACTTTTCCTTTCTTGCTATATTATATATATATATATATATATATATATATATATATATATATATATATATATATATATATATGTGTGTGTGTGTGTGTGTGTGTGTCCAGACACAGGGATGCCTGGATGGCACATCTTTCGAGTCAGACATCGACTGCAGCAGCTGTGGATGCGTGCAGGATTCTCAGTAGACACTTCTATCCTTGTAATCTGGATAGGAGGTACTGTATACACATTCGGGCCAATGGCCCAATTGCATTTATTTATTCTTTTAGAAGCAGCATTCCATATGGTTGTATATTTTTACCGAGTGTTCGGTTATTATATTTAATTTTAGTTTCATTTCCGCAAAAATTGTGTGGATGTTTTATTTTTAGTCTTTTAAAAAGAGTAGTTAAGTAAAATTTTGACACCGGCCTAATAGGTTATTAGTAATTAAATGGATTTTCGACAGTGATGCTAAGAATGATCCATATGAGACTCCTGTTATAATTTGATATAGGAGTGATCGCCCGGTATTTTATTAGGCGGGGTGTCACAGATGGTATCAGAGCATCGGGTTCTAGTGTCCTTAGGAATCTGTGCGGACGTACTACGCTTTCAGCGTTACTCTCGATTTGTTATAGAGCCTCAGGTTTAGGATAATTGACTTCTCTTGTGGGATTTCGGTCTCCTGCCATATTATAAGATTATGGTAATATTTTGCGCGCTCGTTCGAGATTCGTGTGCGGGGCTTGGATGGAAGCAGGAGGTGGGGCTTAGCTGGATCAGCTGGTAGAAGTTGGGGACGAGGACCATAGTAGAGGTCACTCTCCTTGTGACAATCATTAAGAATTTTGGTGACGACTACTAAAGAAAAGTAGTTATGAGTACCGCAGTACCGCTGTAGTAGAGAGTGGTACTAAAGTTAAATTTTCAGTAAAGCTAAGGGTTTGAAAGGGATCTTACGGATATTTTTAACTGTGAGTCCTCGTGATTCAGCAGGAATGAGAAGAATGTTGTTTTGGAATATTGACATAAGGGTCGGCCAGAGGCCGACGGTGGATAAAGGCGAAGATGTTGTTATGAGTTTTGCCTCAATGAAGGAGGTATAATTGGTGTGGCTAGGTAAAGTCGCGGTGGTTGTTAGGCCTAGACTCGTGTGTTTTCCGTTGTAGCGGATTTTTATTTTCCTTCGTTGTCCATAGAGGCGGGTGTTGATATATTGTATACATATATATAACTGGTTAGTGATACTCGTTTTATATGTTTATACGAGTATGGTGATATGGTGAGTATATAATGTTATTGGTTGTTCGGAGCGATAGAAGGCTAATGATGGCAAGACTATCGTGTTCGTAGTTCCAGGGTGGAACGGGTTGTTGTTGTGTTGTCTCACCTGGATACAAGTTAAGTTCTCCTTTATTATTATGGGTAGATGGAACTTCGATGAGAAGAGATTTCATTATCGTGATTTGAGTATATGGCGACCTTATACATATGATTTGAGGTGCGCCGGATTATTGTTAGAGCTGTAAGATTAAGCTCATTAATTGATTGCGCAAGGGCTTAAAATTAGTGCAAGCGCTGGGTGGTGTGACTTTTAGTTCGAGATAGGAGTTCAGACCACCTTTTTATTACAATAGGGGATAGGGGTTATCCAGGTTGCATGTTAAAAAATAACGGACCTCCATGATCGACAAAGTTAAGTAGGAGTGTGTGGAGGGGTTAATTGTTTGGATTTCTCTTTGCGAGACGCTCTACACATGAATCTTAACAGCGTCAGGAGTGGAGAGATGTTATAGGATGCAAGGATGTTGGTTTGGTGGATAAGTCTTATAGTGTGGATGAAATGCTATAGACTATGAGCCATGTGATGATGGTATACTCATGGAAATATTATGCTATGGAAAAGCACTAAAGTGGTCCTTTCGCCACAAGTGGGTGGGTGAAGTAGGACTTAGAGAAATTGATTTGAGGATAATAGTCAGGCCTTAAGGCAAAGGAAAATTTTGAGGAGGTATGTTTTGGGTATGACGTCGTAGTGCTTTTACTGAGAGTAGGCACTTCGATTAGTTAGATTTCCTTTCGTATGGGAGGAAGGATAGAATAGTAGAAATGCGTTCGTAGGTTAGCATGGTAGGATTAGGACGTCCCGCTGGTGTGACTTAGGTCGCTATATCTCGATGACCGACAAGGCGAGGGAGTAGTGTAATGGGAGGGTTCCTTGTTTGGATTTCTCTTTTGCGAGACATCCCACGCATGAAACCAAGCAAATGTCAGAAGTTGAGAGAGGCCTTGGGCACTAGGGATATACTTAGGATTACACTCGTTTTACGTAGGTAGGGTAACGCATTGATCATAGAATTTTTAGGACATAAGTTTAGTAGAGTTAGTGGCGCCGAGGTTAGGAGAATTGAATTGCGTGGGTTGGGAGGACCCATATTTGAGTATTACACCAAGGAAAGGAGATCCTTAATTGGAGAGAGTGTTACATGTCAGACATTCACAATGGATGTGCAGATGTGCACGTGGTAAAAAGGTGTATGGGAACCTTTGTGAGTTGGTTTATATATCGCCTGAAATAGAAGGGGCGTAGTATATAAAGTTGAAATTATACCGTTAGGCACTAGAAATGATAGGTGCGATGTGACGCTATTGGAGTCACTTTACAACCGTGGTAACAGTACGGTATATGGTTGGGAACCATTGGGTTAATATCATTCCCCTTGAGGTATTAGGATTTGGAGCGATTCTAGGATTTGCTGTGTAGGTTGTATCTGAATTTAGAGGATGAAATTCCGTTATAAGGGGGGAGTATGTAACAACCTGTCCTTTTGGAGACACTTAAATTCCATAATTGGGTATAAATTAGAAATTTGGATAATTTCTCGAAATAGTGATTTTTGGGATTTTCGAGGATTATATGACTTTCGATGGAAGTTGTAATTTTTTTTTGGGATTATATATGACGAAGTATTTTAATTATATGTCGCTGTGGAGTATAGCGACAAAAGAGGTAAGATTTTAATTGGAAAACCCGCATTTGGTTATATGGGTTAGAATAGTGATTTGCGATCAAGTACCTCGAATGGAAATTTCGACTGCGCCGTGAGTCTCGGAATGGCCGAGATAGTCGGAAAAGAGTGTTCGATTGTCGAAATTGAGTTTCGGGGAATTTTAGTGCTAAAAGGGCTCGTAATTGAGTAAACGAGTCATTTTTGGGGTTTAAGGGGTATAAACCCTTTTCTCCTTATATAAGGAGGGAGAAAGGGAGGAAAGAAAAATATAGAAAGAAGAAAGGAAGAAAGGATAAGAGAAAAGAGGAGAGGAAAAACAAGCCAAACTCCACGGGATTCGACTCGGGGTCGTCAGAATTTATCCATGAGGCAAGTGTTTACTTGCTTTATTCATTTGTGTGTATATCATATCATAGTTGGTAATGAAATATGTGATTTTGGGATGGTATTCTTGAATTTTTTTTTTTTTTTTTTTTGTGAAATGAACTCATAGAAATTTATATAGTAATTGCCTCCTAAGAAATCTAAGCATGAATGGATGAAAATGGTGTAGTATTTGTGAGAAATTAATTTAATGGAGTTAGGGTTAGATTCTTGAGTGGCTGATAAATCCCATTGAATTAATGTTGTGTTGGTTAAAAATAGATGTTTAGATGATTATATTGTTGGTTGGTGAAGTGGAAAACCACAAATCTTGAATTGATTGGGTGTTGGTATAATTTGGAGATGGAGAAGATGATGAATAGTAGGACATGCGTATTAACTGAATCGATTCGGCCAGGGCCAATCGATTCGACTCTTGGTCAAAAAATGAAATTTGTAGATCTCTTCGACGCGGTCGCGTGAGCAATGACCGCGCATTTTATTGATTTTTTTTGGATTTATAGTGATTTTTCTACGGAAAGCTGTCCGAGATCGAAATAGTTAATCAAAAACTAACGCTAGAATTATTTGGAGATAAATATTAGGGGTTCCCAAAAAGAGTGTTAGGACCTCTAAAGGACTTGAGGAGATATGAAAACTTTGGGTTCGTTGAAATAAATCCGAGTTATAATTTAAATGAAGATTGAATTGAGTTTGGGGTTTTTGGGATATATATAAAACCTAGGCAGATTTGGGATTTTCGGACAAGCCGAATCGATTCGGTAAGAGACAATTTGAAAGTAGAACCATATCGAAACGATTTGGACAAGCCGAATCGATTCGGACCTGGAAAATTTTTGAGGTTTTCTCCTTTTAAGTTTAGGGAGACTTAATGTATGGTTTTAGAGACTATTATAGGAGTTTCTAAATGGAATATTAGGACTCCTAGATGATGATTTGAGGAAGATAAGTAAACCTCGGATTAATTTACAGTGTGATCCGGGGTATGGAGTTAATTAATGTTTTGGGACAAGAGACATTCTATTTTATGTACAAGTCCTTAAATAATGACTTAGGTGTGAGTAATATTTAAGAGAGAGAATACTTAAATATTATTATGTGATTGGCAATTATGGCCACATATATATATATATATTTCGAGGAGGAATATATATATATATATATACTATGTGATTAAAGTATATATATGATGTGACATAAAAGACTTTTGAAAATGTAAATATGGATGTTTTCAAAATGGAAAAAGGAAATGATTTTTCATAAATGTTAATTTATGGTTACACACCCTATCTGAATGACATCATAAGGGATGTTCGCGCGTGTGGTGAAGCCCCTTGGCTACTGAATTCAGGGTGGATATATCCCTATGCCATATGAGCGTTTATTGTATGTTTATGCGATGGGTAGGTAATTCCGGGTGTGGTTATGACTATCCCGCAGGCATATGGCCGCTTCCCCATATCTTACGTTATAGGTGCCCAGGTGTCGTAATTGATAGACACGGGAAGATGATGGTCATTTAGGGGCGCGCACAGTGGGGAAACCCGGATGGGCGGTCTTAGAACGCGTTATACGATATATATATATATATATATATATATATATATATATATATATATATATATATATATAACTGTTTTCAATAATGTGGGATATTATTGGTATTAAAGCAATTTATGATAATAAATTGGCTTTAATTACATTTTCTGGATGGAAGAAGGGAAATGGGATAAACGATTTGGCTTCAATTGCATTTCCTGGATGGAAGAAGGGAAATGGGAGCATATGAAATGGTAAAGCATTTTTATGATAATAAAAACTGTCTTTTTTAAAAGTTAGATGTTATGTTAAAGCAATTCATGATAATGAATTGTCTTTTATATACATTTCCTAGATACAAGAAGGGAAATGGAAAGTTTTGAGATAAAAATGAAATGTATTGATAAATGGAAATTAAGTGAATTCTCATTCCGGGAGATAAATTGTAATATATATATGTATGGATAAATTGAGTACCAAGGGTCTAATGGATCCTGACGATCAACCTTGCCTCATAGTAGTGTATCGGGGTTCCTTGTTTGGATTTCGCTTTGCGATACACCCCACGCACGAATATGGAAATGTGTTGAGACTGGGAAGAAGTTTAATCCTTAGTGCTATAATATTAATATTTCTTATATGGTGTAAATACATATATCTTTCGTGTACTGAGGGTCTAATGGATCTCGACGATCGACCTTGCCACGTAGTAGTGTATCAGGGGGGTTCCTTGTTTGGATTTCGCTTTGCGAGACACCCCACGCACGAACATGGCTTAGTGTTGATACCGGGGAGAAGTTTAGCCCTTAGTACATTACTTGGACTATCTAGGACTGATAGTATTTAGTTGATAGACTAGTTTAGCAGGGTAGCTTGACTAGGATGTTTAGAGGGATGCGCTAGGAGTGCACTGTTAGTAGAGAGGTGAGGGGTATCTCATGGGAGTGCGATACCAATTTAAATATGAGAGAAAAATCTATTTTTTTTCTAAAAATAAAGCATTTATGAACATGCTAAATAGTTTCAAAACTCGGGCTCTAACCCGTTTATCTACTTTTCCTTTCTTGCTATATATATATATATATATATATATATATAGGTGTCCAGACACAGGGACGCCTGGATGGCACATCTTTCGAGTCACACGTCGGCTGCAGCAGCTGTGGATGCGTGCAGGATTCTCAGTAGATGCTTCTATCCTTGTAATCTAGATAGGAGGTACTGTATACACATTCGGGCCAATGGCCCAATTGCATTTATTTATTCTTTTAGAAGCAACATTCGATATGGTTGTATATTTTCACCGAGTGTTCGGTTATTATATTTAATTTCAGTTTCATTTACGCAAAAAATGTGTGGTTGTTTTATTTATAGTCGTTTAAAAAGAGTAGTTAAGTAAAATTTTGACACCGGCCTAATAGGTTATTAGTAATTAAATGGATTTTCGATAGTAATGCTAATAATGATCCATATGAGACTCCTGTTATAATTTGATATAGGAGTGATCGCTCGGTATTTTATTAGGCGGGGTGTCACAATGACCAAAACATAAAAATAGGTAGATTTAGGATTGAAAACATACCGTAAAAGGGTGAAAATGCAAAACATCCCCCCAAACGGCCCCGCAAGAGGCACGAGTACCTCGCACGAGACCAACATAACACGTAGCAACTGATCGCGTAGTCACGGTTCTCTGGGTCCGATAACAAAACCAAAACTTACAAGTAGTTAGACTTAGGCTTAAAAACTTGCCGATGAAGGGTGAAAATGTAAAACAACCCCTAGACAACCCCGCATGAGGCATGCACACCTCTTATGGTAGCAACGTAACACATAGTAACTGATCACATAGCCATGGGATTCTCAATTTGAGAACATGACCAAAACTTTTAAATATCTAGACATAGGATTGAAAACATTCCCTTAAGGGCGAAAGTGAAAGATAATCCCCAAACGTCCCCGTAATAGACACGAACACCTCGAACGAGACCAATGTAACACATAAAAATGAATTGCGTCATCACAGGACTCTCGATTTGAGAACATGACAAAAATGTTCAACTAGCTAGAGTTAGGCTTTGAAACATTCCATTATAAGGCAAAAATGCAAAAAAGCCCCCATACGGCCTCGCAAGAGGAACAAAGACCTCGTATGGGACCAACAAAAAACGTAGTAGATGACCGCATATTCATGGGATTCTAGGTTCGAGAACATGAACAAAATTTATAAATAGATATACTTAGGCTTGAAAGCATGCCTTTGAAGGGAATAAATGGCAAACATCCTCGCAAGGGGGCATGAACACCTCGCATGGGACCAACGTAACACGTAGTAGCTGATCGCATAGTCATAAAACTTTTGGTTCGACAACATGACCAAAACTTGAAAGTGGTTAGACTTAGGCTTAAAAACATGTTGTTAAATGGTGAAAATGAAAAACAACCCCCAAATGGCCCCTCCAGAGGCACAAACACCTCGCATGGGAGGAACGTGACATGTAGCAACTCATCACATAATCAGGGGACTCCCGGTTAATGAACATAACCAAAAATTTCAAAGAGCTAGACTTAGGCTTGAAAATCTGTCGTTGAAGGGTTACGTAGGCATTACAATGTTATTTTGCGGATTTAAGTCCTTTGCTACTTACCACTTTGGACATTTTTGACGTTTTGTTTGTAGGACTCAATGGAGAAGGAACATTTGGAACATATATAGTGTACCACATAATCACACAAGCATTCGTTGTATTTTTATTTTTGTTGTACATATTCACGCAAACATGCGTTGTATTTTATGTTGTACATATTCATGCAATCATATGTTGTATTTTATTACATATTCACGCAAATATAAGTTAGTTAACTTGTGTTGTGTTGTTACATCTTCACACAAGCATACATTTGTTTACTTTTATTACATATTAGTGAATTGTTTATTTCTATAAATGTAAACAAGTTTAGAAACTGTACACGGTTTTAAGCGGAAGCAGAAAAACAAATATATATATTTTTAAAATTTTTATTTTGTCAGAACACAAATCCATGAACATATATATTTTTCTTAAATTAAAACAAATACGGGATCACAGTTTTTGACTGTGACCATTCGTGACGACTCATGACGGTGGTCACGGCTTGGGATCGTGACCCACTTATCTCCCTTGGGTCATGACCTCTGATCATAATCACCTGTGGTACAGTGGTCATGCGTTTTGACCATGACCCAGGTTCTCCCCTATGGCTCAGAGGTAAATACCATGAGCCCCTATTTTGTCATGCTTAATATTATCACGGGTGCTGACCGTGACCCATGAGGGTGGTCAAGGGTCCAAATTGTGACCATTGGCGATTTATGGTGTAGGTTGTATTATTAATGTAGATACAACAAGATGTAAAGTTTTGGAAACATTACATGATCTATCATACCCAACTCATCACCCAAGACAACATCTATGTTTATATTGCATAGAAAATAACATGGAAGAAAATCTAATAGAAGATTAATATATCAAATTAAGGATACTAATAAAAAAAGTCACAAATAGATAATTAATTGTTTATTTTGTGTATAGTGGATAACACATACATATTGTTTTCTATGCAACTTTTTGCTATCATTTTAACAATCATAACTTAATTCTATGCAACATCATAATTTGTTATAAACAAAAAATTGTTCAAGGCCAATATGAACACAATTATGACAATCGAACAAAATCCTAGAAATGAACTCTGTGATATCAATTATCTTAGTTTATAAAAATGTCTCAACATTTCAATGTAGCATTTTAATTGATAGTAAATTCGAGGTTCAATTCCACGCGTTACTTATTTGATGCAATTCAATTTTAGACCCACTTTTAATTAACTTAACCTTAATTTTACCATATTTGAAAATACCTCTCAAAAAGGATAGTGAGCACGAATAGAGTTACTGCAAGACCAACAATGCTGATAAAAGTTGCAACTCCATTAAAGCATGACTATCATATTTCATTTAGAGATAGAATTAAATGCCACACAAATTTTCTTATGAAAGCTTTTTGAACCGCCAGATGAGTTGTGAGAATAAAGAAATCTCTAAAATGATTCCAATTATTGATATACTAAGCAACATTAGTCCAATTATAATGCCACATCCCAAACATTCCTATTATCCCCATCCAACAAACTAAGATATAATCCAATTGGAATTATAACTTTTACAAGTATCTTTAAAGCATAAACCAAGAACAATGGAGTATGTTGGCTCTAACCATCATACAACACCCACCCCCACTCCCCAACAAACACACTCTATTGATGACCTTTCGTGACCAAAACCCAGAGTAAAACCAAGGCGAAGAAAAAAAAAATTAGTAGAATAAAATAATGTAAATTGTAACAAGTTAATCGAATACAATAAACTGGACAAGGTTTTCCTAGTAATCTATCTACGATATATGATCAAATTTTAGTAAAACATGTAAAAAAAAAATTAAAACAAAAAACAATTATACTAAGAGATCTTCTAAATCCATATTAGATATTTTTTGTTTGTTCTATATTTTTTTTTTCAAACCTGTAAATTTTTCTGTATTTCTTGTGTTCCTCCAGAAATATAGAGCAATTTAAATTAAAAAAAAATATGACACCCCGTTTATCGTAATATCGGTTGATCAAGTTGTAACACCCCACCCGTAAAAAAGAGACAGGTGGCGTGCTACTAAGGTAAAAACTAAACTAAAACCATCCACAATAAGTATAGAGCATCTATATTCCATAATTTAAATGTAACAAATCCATTTTTTTTTATCAAAGAGGGACGGTACCCCCACACATTTTATTAATATAATAAGGAGAAAAAGCCTCTCCGAAGCTTACAAACCCAAGCAAACTTAAAATCTAGAGGTTGGGTCCAATACTCTAGATAGAAAGCAATAAATATGGGATTTTATAATAAGCCCATTACATAGAGAGAACTTGAAAGAAATATGGAGATTTATCTTATCCCCATTTACAACTTTAAAATTCTATGCCTTATTTGAGGAGTATGCAGACTATCCATCTTGAGTAAACCTTTAACCAACCTCGGGAGAGAGGTATGATCCCAATATAAAGAGTTCGTGTTGAAAAGAGAAGCCCTTAAAGCTAAATGGTCAGCGACTGAGTTTGATTGTCTCCAAATATGATTGTAGGTCACTTCATCAGAGCATTGGAAGTCTTGAAGAATCTTTCTAGCTTGACAAGGAGGTTTAGCTTTTTTTAATAAAACATCTATTAATAGCTTGCAATCAGATTCCACTATCACTTTTTGAATATTTAATTGAGAAACCAATTTCATACCTTCAACCAAGGCCAAACTTTCTGCAAAGAAAGATGATTGAACTCCTATAGATCTTTCAAACCCAACAATGAAGTTCCCTTGCTAATCTCTAATCACCCCTCCAATACCACTATTACCCGGATTACCTTTAGAGGCACCATCAATATTTAATTTAAAAACACCACTAGGGGTATTAGACCAAACACATTTTATAAGCTGAACAACTTTAGGACTGATTTGAACTTGGAATTGATTTATGATATGAAGATCTAAAGAGTTAGGAAGATCATAGATTTTTAGATTTTGTAGAACGGAAGAAGATAAATAAATTATTTGATTGATTATAAAATTAGCATAAGACTTAGAGTGTTCAAAAAGCAATCTATTTCTAGCTTTCCATAATTCCCAAAATATAATTTTAGGAATTATGACATAAAGAACTTTTAGAAAATCTTTGTTATTTTTGGTCATCCACCAAGATAAAATCATAGCCCTGCAAGAAGTATTTTTTGGAGTAACATTAAAAAGGTGACAAAAATATTTCCAAACTTTTTTAGCAAGATTACAATCTAGCAACACATGATTATCGCTATCATCATTAGCTAAACATTCCCTGCAAACCGGAGCAAGTCTTATACCAATTTTTTGGATTTCAGTCTCAAAAGGCACAGAATTATTCAATAACTTCCAAATCAAATTAGAAATTTTCATGGGACATTCTATAGACCAATTTATTTTCCAAGTGAGAGAAATTGGATTATTTTTCCTACATATTTGAAAAGCTTCTTTCAAAGAGAACTCACCAGAGTATGAAGGAATCCATATTTGATTTTCAAAATCAATATGATCATCCGCTATGCTAGAAATAGATTTAATTCTTCTAATAGTGGAGGAACCTGACTTCAAAACCATAATATCCTGATATTTATTTCTCATAAAAGAAGCCCAAATACCTCTATCAAATAAAAACTTCCAATACAATTTCATGCTAGAAGCATTAATGATATCTTCCATTCTTCTAAAATTTAATCCACCTTCTTCAAACGGAAAACACATGTCATAACATTTAGACCATTGGTAAGGTTTATCTTTTTTAACACCACCCCAATAAAATTTAGAAAATATATTGTGCAATCTTTTAATAATAGTTTTAGGGGGGCAAATAACATAAATGATATGAATAGGGATAGATAAAAGAACACTTCTAATTAAAGTAGCCCTACCAGCTTGGGAAATTAACTTGGACGACCAAGAATTAAGCTTCTCTCTAATAGAATTCATTAGATCAGAAAATTGAGACAGCTTAATTCTACCTTTATTAATGTTGCAACCTAAATACTTCATGGGCAATGTTTTGATAGATAAACCAGAAATGGTTCCCATCTTCGTTCTAATAGATGGAGAGAGTTTTTTATCAATATAAATAGAGCTTTTAGATTTGTTTATAGACTGACCAGAGGTATTTTCATAGGTATTAAGCAATTTAGAAATAGCGAGCAAACTTTTCTTATTCCCATTAGCAAAGATTATAATATCATCAACATAAGACAAATGGGAAATCAGATTACAATTTCTAGGATGGGAAAAAGGAATGGCTTGCCCATTCTTGAACAAATTATCAATATTCCTACTTAAACATTCAGCAGCTATAATAAACAATAATTACAATAATGTTTCTCTCAAAATACCCAATTCTTCAACTAATTACACCACCAATTTATACATAAAAAAATAAATCTTTCAATCCACGCTCTAAAATAAAGCTCCAAATAAGCCTTAGCATCCCCATCCACGCTAACTTTCCCCTAAAAGAAAGTACGGGGAAGTATACAATATGACAGGAATAGATGCTCAAAAATAAATAACACGCTGAATAAATCGCAATAATACAAATCTGCAAATACGAATCAAATTTAATACTCAAGCATTGTAGCAATATTAATTTCTCAACAACAAATAAATGGGTCACCAGGCCTCACCTAACCTTCCCTAGGCATTCTCAAGCCATATATCGGATTTTGGACTATCAGCGGGTGCCCATTCTCCGTGCCATATTAAAATCTCATGAAACGATGCCCAAATCAAGAATTAAATATCTCAATGAATCAACATAATAGATTCCAACAATTATTTCACAATTTTCAAATGAATATCACAATTCAACATGAGTTCAATTAACACATGAATAAACGAAATATTGTCAAGGGAATATAAGAGCATATTGTGCAAGTCCCGTACCTCAAAATCATCACATGAATCATCACATAAATTTTAGCCTCAAAATTTGATCGCACCATCACCTTCCTCTCGCAAAAAATTCAAAACTCGTTCCAGCCCAAACTCGAGAAAACACCAAATAAGCCTTCAAATATTGAGTCAAACACTTGATTAAGTTTGGGGCTAAAGTTTGTAGATGAAAGGGAATAATTTTAGAGAGGTCTTCTGGTTGAAAAGTTGATGAAAAAGTGATTTGAAAAGTCAATCCACGAATTTTTTATGATACATAAAGGATTAAGAGTTTGATTAAGAAAAGATTTTTAATCATATACAAACACTAAAAAAACATTTCGGATGATCGAAGCGTTAGAATTGGCTGGAATTTAAGGGCGGGGTAGCTAAAGATGAGAGGAAGCTGTTCAAAAAATTTCAACTCCATCGGATAGTCAAATATTTTTATATATTTTTTCTAGAGAGTTTAAGATTTTGAGGACTCTTCTAAACGGCCGAAGACTTATATATACTCATATTAGGAGTCTGTTAAGATAGATTTCCAAATTCCGAATATAAAAACCACCAAATGTAGTTTTTAAAAATAATTAAATCCAAAATTTTATTTTCTCGAATTTTCCAAAATTAGTTTAAAAATACCCAGTTAAAAAAATCCGGGTTGTTACATACTTCCCCACTAACAAGGAATTTCGCCCTCGAAATTCGATGAAATCTGACGCTCGAAATAAAATACTACTCAATTTTATTTCCCAAAAATTACAATACTAAATTTCCCCAATCAATTTTAAACATCCTCACCACGATACATAACACGTCTTCAAAAAAAAAATTCTAAAGAAAACTCATCTCACATGCATGCTAGACCCAAAACCTAAGACCCGAGGTTTGTCGTATACCTAAGCTCTGATACCATCTTCCAAAATTAATTTAAAATTTACCATTTGAAAAAATTCGAGTTGTTGCATACTTCCCCACTAATAAGAAATTTCATCCTCGAAATTCAGCAAATCGTAATCGCGCAAAAATAAAATAAGGCTCACAGATGCCTACCCGTAGAGTACCACAATTAGGCACCCATTCACCTATCCTACCCGAACGTAATCCTTAACAAAAATACAAGATATATATATATATATATATATATATATATATATATATATATATATATATATATATAGCCTACATATATAAGTATTTAGGAAAATATTCTGTCCTACTAGCCATGCAATCTATCCTACTCTGTCTGAGGCTGAGACAAATAGCACCTCCCATAACCGGTATTGGTTGGTGCTGTGACCACCCCCTGACCACCTGCCGCTTCCGGTGCTACTGGTGCTCCCTGAACATCTGCTATTGTGAGAACTGTAAGCCTCAGTCCTTGCTATCCCTGGACCCCTTGACCTTGTTGCCCTTGTGTGACTTGACCCTATTGGGCCTGCTCCGATTGGCCTTGTTGGCCTGGTCTCTTGTAATACCTAGCCGCTTGATGTCCTATTTTCCCACAGATAAATCATTCATCTTTAACAGTTTCATAACGTCTAGTATTTGATCGCTCTTCTCCTTATCCTTGTTGTTCCTGATTTGTTCTTTATTTCTTCCACGCTCGGTCATTGCGACCTTTATTCTCACCACCTTGTCCATTTGACTCTTGTCTCTTTCCCAAATTCTTTTGATAATTGGCCTTTTCTTGCCAAAGTAACATTGCGACATCCACCACCTGAGCATAAGTAGTGTACGCTGGATTTCCCAACACCATCTGCCTAATCAACTGAGATAATCCCTTAATGAAACACTCAATTTTCTTCCCCTCAGTGCTAACCTCCTCTGGTACAAAGATAGATAAATTAGCGACACCAGTTCATACTCAATAATTAATTTTGAACCTTGCTCCAAGTGCATAAATTCTCTCTTCTTCGCATTTCTAATTGCATATGGAAAGTACTTATTGTTAAACTTTATCAGAAAATCTGTATAACCCAACTTATCTTTATCCTCCGATATGGTGGAACTTTCCCACCACTGTAGTGAATCCCATGTTAGCTTAAATGTTGCTAGCATCTGCTTCTTCACATCTATATAGTCCACCATCCTCAAATGTCTCTTCATGTCCTTCCTCCATTGATGAGCAACCGTTGGGTCAGATCCCCTTGTGAAGGTGGGAGGATTGCCCTTAAGAAAGATAGTTCTCACCCTATCCCAAGCCAAAACGGATGTACCCTGTTGTTGTGTCTCTAAAGTCAGCCAACTCTGTTTCCCCATCTCCATACCGACTGTTGTGGCCTCACAAATGATAGCCACTAACTCCTCGGCCTCCAAAATAATTTTCCGCTACCTCTCTTTAGTCACCGGACCAGAAATGGATTCCTCTCTCCTACTCCTAGCTCTCTTTGTGTTCACCATCTGAAAAGATAGGAACAAAACAACATCAGACTTGGAATGACTAAGAGTAAAAATCATCAAAATGAATCAAAGATAAGGTATGCAAAAACTTGGATGAACTCATAACCTACGAGACCTAAGACCATACTCTGATACCATCCGTCACACCCTAGGTAATTCTGGCATCGACCGCCACCAAAACTAAGTCAGGCATGAGTAAATAAAGCACCATTTTTAGCATGAGGCATATATGAGACATATAAAATTAATCCAGAAGATCAATGATAATCAATCCCAAAAGATAAACCATCCAACTAAGCGATAAAAAATCCGTCTCCATGCTAAACTCAAAGTAAATCCAATCTCAAATAATATGAATCTGAATAATCTCCAACTGAATCCAGTGAAACTGAGTAAAAACCATAATAACTTTGAAACCGAGTGTCCCAATCAAAAAGATAAATGTGTCTCAATATAATTACGAAGGAAATCAAACTAAACTAACTAATACGCATAATGTAAATAACTCCTGCTGCACCTCCAAGGAAGTCTCTAAATAATCCTATGCAGCTTCTCCAAAATAAGATAAAAACTAAGATAAAAACTAAGATAAAAACTAAAACTAAACTAAAATAAGCAAAGAGAATCTACATTCCATAATTTAAATGTTACAAATTCATAAATTGTTACACTTCCACAATAATGTTTCTCTCAAAATACCCAATTCTTCAACTAATTACACCACTAATTTATACATAAAAAATAAATCTTTCAATCCATGCTCTACAATAAACCTCTAAATAATCCTTAATGTCCCAATCCACGCTAGCCTTCCCCTAAAATAAATTAAGGGAAAGTACACAATATGATAAGAATATATGCTCAAAAATAAATAGCACGCTGAATAAATCGCAACAATACGAATCCGCATATACGAATCGAATTTAATACTCAAGAATTGTACCGATATTAATTTCTCAACAACACATCAATGGGTCACCACGCCTCGCCTCACCTCACCTCCCCTAGGCATTCTCAAGCCATATATCGAATTTTGGACTATCGACGGGTGACCATTCTCCGTGCTATATTAAAATCTCATGAAACGTTGGCCAAATCAACAATTCAATATCTCAATGAATCAACATAATAGATTCCAATAATTATTTTAGAATTTTCAAATTAATATCATAATTCCACATGAGTTCAACTAACACATGAACAAATGGAATACTCTCAAGAGAATTTAAGAGCATATTGTGTGAGTCCCGTACCTCAAAATCATCACATGAATCATCACATAAATTTAAGCCTCAAAATCTGATCGCACCATCACGTTCCTCTCGCGAAAATAATCAAAACTTGTTCTAGCCCAAATTCGAGAAAACACCAAATAAGCCTTTAAATATTGTGTCAAACACTTGATTAAGTTTGGGGCTAAAGTTTGTAGATGAATGAGAATAATTTTGGAGAGGTCTTCTGGTTGAAAAGTTGATGAAAAGGTTATTTGAAAATCCAATCCACGAATTTGTTGTGATATATAAAGGATTAAGAGTTTGATTAAGAAAAGAGTTCTAATCAGATACAAACACTAAAAAAAACATTTCGGACGATTGGACTGTTGGAATTGGTTTAAATTTAAAGGCGGAGTAGTTGAAGATGAGAGGAAGCTGCACACAAAATTTTGGCTCGATCGGACGGTCGAATATTTTTATATATTTTTTCTAGAGAGTTTTATGTTTTGAGGACTCTTCTAAACGCCCAAGACTTATATATACTCATATTAGGAGTCTTTTAAGATAGCTTTTTGAATTCCGAATATAAAAACCAACATATGTAATTATTAAAAATAATTAAATCCAAAATATTATTTTTCTCAAATTTTCCAAAATTAGTTTAAAAAATACCCATTTGAAAATACGGGTTGTTACACAAGCTTTTATTAAAACTAAACTGAAATAAATTATGATTTCATTCTTAGCATCATTGTCTCAATATATATATATATATATATATATATATATATATATATATATATATATATATATATATATATATATATATATATATATGTATATATATATATATATATAAATAAACATGAAAAATGCACCAACTAATAAGACAATAGAACTGATAAGCATAATCATAAATAATGTAAACTGAATAAACCATCGATTACCATATTTAATACTAACATAGACGTACTACTGAAAAGTAATAGAAACTATCTAACTCAAAAGTAAAGTCCTGTCCATCTATGGGAAACACTTCCAAAATAAAAATCTGAAAAATTGAATCATATCTAGATCAAATGAACTGAGGCGGGTAGGGGTGGGCACGGTCCGGTCCGGTCCGGGTTTTGCCTATTTTTTGGACCGGACCGAATATTCGGTCCTTAATTTTTTTGGACCGAGACCGGACCGATTAATTCGGTTAACCTACTAATTCGGTCTAGGCTTTTTTCGGTCCGGTCCAGGGTAAAATTCGGTCCTGACCCTATTTTATATATATGTACATTTTATGAATGTTTTTATCTATTTTTCTCACAAATATATATACAAAAAAATAATACTCGAAACTCCAAGTGATATTTACATGGTTTTTTTTAACCCAAATAAAAAAATGTCTATACATATATAAAATGTTCCAAATTAAATTCATAAGTTATATACATTAATTCAAAAACTATACATAAGAAACACAATAACATTATTTTTATTATATATATATAGGAATCGGTCCGGTCCGGTCCAAATCGGTCTTTTAATATAGTGGACCGCGGACCGGACCGGTTTAATCGGTTTTTAGTTTTTGTGAACCGATTTTTGGACCGGTTTCAAAATAGCCTTAATTTTCGGTTCGGTCCGGTTCGGTCCAATCGGTCCATTCGGGTCGGTCTTTTTTTTGTCCACCCTTAGAGGCGGGTACAATCAAATATCGCAACATGCAAAGAAAATGCATGTAATGGCGCGATGTAGAAACTACACCAGCGGTCCATGTTGCTAAATACCTGGGGTATTGAAAAACTATATTTTCCAATAGGTGAAAGCCCGAAAACATTTGAAAAATATTGTCAAGTATTTAAATGCTTTAAATGTAAAGGTGGAGTGTTTTACCTTCATAATTAATTTGCTAGTTGCACTCACATGAGACCTTTCCCTCAACTCTCATCTACATTGAGCACCTAAAACATTCATTTTATTATCCTAATCATGCTACCCAGTCTAACTAGGACAATAACTGCTATCATAGGCCACCCTGATAATAATTATTATTAGCTAATATGTACCACCTTTAATATGTGTACATTCATAAGTATTACATAGCTACACACATGCTATAATTAGATATTCACACAACTATCTCATGTACACATACATGCATATATCACTCATTATATACGTATAAACCGCATCCCCGAAGTAGTACCTCGCAGATACATCCCTCATGTGCTATCAAGATCGAGTCATAAAACGCATCACACTGAGACATCGTTTGGAATCCCACCACTGAACCCAAAACATAAACAAAAACAATGGAGGCGGTCATAAGCATACATCTGGGGGTCGCAACCATAGAATAGAACTCCCAACAGGTCTCCAAACCAATACACATCCTCACACATCCCAACACTATGACCTGAGGAATCAATCCAACACATGCGGATTAATGCCAGGGTGGAATGCCAACTACGCGCAACCTCTTAATGATAGCACTACCGAGTAGGTATGTCTAAAAAAATGCAAAACAATCACGTATATATATATATATATATATATATATATATATAAGTAACTCACAAACCATACATATATAGTACATACTATGTACAGAAATTCCACAGCATACAAGTCTACCAATCTAGAAGTTCGAATCGACTTGTCGATCTCCAATTTAGCTGTTCACATATTTGTTAACTAATTCATCTCACTCGAATCCAACTAATAGTTGGCCTAAAATATGTACCACTCCCTGATAATATTTCAAGGTAATCACAATCTATCCCTAAAACCCATACATCCTTTATTTAATGCTAACGGGACAAAATAATGCATAAGAAGAATCGATACATGCCATAAAATTGAACCGATTTGTTGTAAGACAAAACCAATCACCCAAGTGAATCGATTCACTCCCCAAATGAATTGGTTCGATTTGCTGGGCTGCCCTTCGTCTTCAACCACGGGTTTTCACCATTCAAACCCATCAATGGGGGTCCCTATCCCCCCAAAACCATAACTTAAGATCCAAACCAATACATAATCATCCCAGAAGTATTTTAAACCGGATCTAAGCCCAAATCCAAAATTAAATCCCAAGTATTCCTAATCATCAATTCAATTCACTCAATCTACAATTAATTAAATTTTGAATTCATTGATCTAACATCCTATCAGTATTCATCATGTTCATAAACATATTCCCTTATTTAAATGATGAATTTCCCAAATATTAATCTTCAATCACATTAACATGTAAACCAAAATTTGAATTCTCTTAATTATTCCCCATGATTACATATTAAATTTCCAAATTAATCTCTAATTCACTATGAAAATAATTAAATATAGAAAACCCAAATCTAAAGAAAGTAAACACTTGCCTTAACGGATTAAATATGAAGCTTGATACGTTCTAGATAAATTGATTTCGGAGATGGTTCTCCCTCTCTTCTCCAAACTTTCTTCCTTTCTTTTTCCCATCTTTTCTCTTATCTTTTGTTCTGTATCTGAATCCCCAATAAGAAGAGGTGAAATAAGACTACTATCCACCCCCACGAAACCTTAAATACCTTTTAATCAAACCCTAATTTCATATTTAGGTGAAGCCTTATGGGTAAAAAGATGGCCAAATCCCTATATGGGCCATTCAATGTCTAAAAACTCCCCAAAACCCAATGATAACCTCAGGGTACCTATTCTTAACTATTTCAACCCATTCCAGATCATTGGTGCACTATAAAATGTCATCTAGGTAACCAAACAAAAATATTCCACCTTATTATTAATCGGGCCCGACACATGCGTACAGTACGCATCGCCTTTAAACCTTTTAAATTATCCGTCTTAACTCTCTAACGACATAATATAATGATCCGTCACTTTTCACTCATTAAACAACAATATACTAATTCACATCGTTGTTTACTTATAACAATCACGAAAATAATTTTATACATAAATATGAATCCTAAACTCATTAATTAATATTTATTGAAACCGATTTAATCCAATTTAATTTCCCAATTAAATTTAATATTTTAATGCACACATAGAAATAAATATTCTCAAAATTTCGGGGTATTACACAATTTTAAAAGCAACAATCAACTATAATAAGGGAAACGTATGGAATAAGCACTACAATGAAACCTAATTCAACCAAATTAAAATAAATGAACTAAAGTAGAGATAACATAATCTGCCATCGAAACCCAATTTTTAACTCCAAATACATACATATCTTACCCCCAAACATAGACATCAATCCCATAAAATTAGAGAAATCGTCAAACATTTATATAATTATTGGGAAAAATAACTCGGGATTGATATTTAAATGAGAAAAAATTGAGTTGCAAAGATATTTGATTAATTGTGCGTTAAAAATAAAATAACAACTAGGTTTAAAGATTAAACCTAGGGTGTCAAGAATTCATACCATAGTGAATCGTGTTGTGATTCATATGGGGAGAAATTGTTTAATGAAGAACATGATGTGACTGCCCATCCAAGGTCTCTAAAAACCATTCTTAACCTTTTGTAAATTTTGGATTCTCTAGTGTATGATCCTCCCCAAATATAGGTAGGTGTGTAGGCACTTTTGAGATGAGAGCCCTTCCTTATGAGTGAGATATGGTCATCTCCCTCTAGGCCTCTTCACAAAAATGTGAATAGTGTTTTCTCTTACACATATCAAACCCTAATGAACCATTATAAATGTAAAAACCATTTCCCTCACCTTTATATACAAGTACAAAAGATGGGCTTGGGCCAAATTGGGTTTCTTGTGAGTCTGTGCATAACTACTTGGGTATATAGACTACACTAGGGACCCAAGACAAGTAATCAAATTATCTCCAAATAAATACTCTGAAATCCCAAATAAACTACCGCGATTATTTCCTTTCTTAATTTAATCGTGAATTAACTAAACTAAATAATCACGACTACATTCCAATTTAATTATCTTATAAATTACTCAGATATAATGAGGTTTTATTTGCAAACTTGACTGTGGTAGACAATATAATCCCTCGCGTTAAGATTTTGATATCTTCTTGGTCAAAAAAATTTATTGTTAATCGATTTTAATTAATATCTAATCAATTCCTTGATCCTCATACTTAATTTTTTTACTACTCCACCAGGATTATCAAATAATCCACCGGTCGGGTTTTTTATGGTGAAAAAAAACATATAAGTCTATCAAGGGTGTATCACAATCCTTGGTATCCTTTGGACGTGGAATCCTTTGAATTATGATCTCATATCTTCTTACACAACAGTCACCCAATATGGAGAGATCATTTTACTCGATATACATCATATTGCACCCCTAGCATTCAAAGTGACATTTGTGTAAGCATTTCACTCCTCATGATCCTTGAGATTAAGAATCTATTCACCCTTTGCATATGGTGTGAGATTGCCTGAGTCTAATCAAGCTAGCCCTTACACTCAAATCTCCCGGGTGGCCCTATCCAATACATTCCTAGGATGTACCAATCACAATCCCCTATCGAACTATCAAATAAGGTCTCTAACCATCAAACATGTTCCCGTAGTTTGAGGTGAACTAATAAGATTGAATTACAACCATTCTGATAAGGTGTTAAATCCTTATCTAGATTTTGAATATTTTAATAGTGTCATAATCGGAATTATAATCTCCTTGCAATCAACCTGAAGTCGCACCAATAGAATTCCTACTAAGATCTATTGACCTAGATGTCCATAATATATTTAAACCAAATATAAGTTATTATCATAAACATGATTATTATTTCAAAATGAATTGAGACACCATTACATAAAAGCAACCATCATATATGGTTTTAGCAATAAAACCTCAACAATATTCCACTTACTCATAAAGCTATGTATCTAACTCCCAACCCATCTACGCGATAGTTTGTTGCCTATTGATAGAAGGATTAACCGGGTGTTATCTGATACAAACTTGTGACAAATTTATCACCCATTCTGTTAATTTTCTTAAACTTGGTGAAACATACACTCAATGTCATAACCCCTAATGGGTTATGAGCTCTCCTGAACTTGAAATTGTACCGCTATGTTCACTGAAAAGTGTAATGGCTAATTGCATTTGAAAGAACCTTCCCAAAGTTACTTAGGAAGTAACCGAGCCATATTGCCTTTTAGTTTCATCCTAAGTGGCCTCTTGAGTGGAGTCAATAGTCCAAGATTGCTTAACACTCCTCCAACTTATAATTAAACCTCCTAATAGTAAACACATGTTTCGAGGTGGAATAACATGGAATCCTTATTTGACTGCAAATTTTGTCTTTGTACAACAACGGTATAAGACTATTAGACTGAAATATATTGACCAAGTCTAAGGCATGTTAGAGTTTGGTATATTATATAACATATCATATATGAGGTTTCCCACTACCGAAGCTTTAGGAATATCCCTCATTCCTTCCATATAACCAACTATCTTTAGACGTTAATTCACGAAGATAATGATCCCAAACTTAAAATAAACTATTTTCATGGAATCCTGATGGTAATCTTGGGATATAATCAACTTGGGATAAACTCAACATCCTTTGCAATCGATCTAGCGTAATCTTGATTATAAGGATTTAACAAGCTTATCCTAAGTACTTCTTATCAAATATCCAAACAACCACACTCATATGTGAAACAATACTGTCACCTCCTTCCTCATAAGTAAGTATTATCCTTAAATTGTACTAAGAAATACCACAACATTTTTGTCATGCTTCTTATACAAACAAGTTATTGTCGGACTATTATTAAAATTAAAAATTGATTACCTAATCAAATAAAATGATCCGCTACCTTGATGTTAGCTTGAATAAATAATTAGATGTCACAAACTTGCATCAATTTTAGTTTCCCGACTTCTTACTATGTGCTTGTCAAGACGATCATTCAAGAACTCAATCTTAACATTAAAAGAATTCTGACAAACTTTTACGTGGCTATCATGATAAGGTTCGCTGAGAGTCAATCCCTTTATTTTTGGTGGAACCATTCATAAGCCTCTCCATGATGATTTGAACCTTCCTATCCATATTTATTTTAACTTCTTTTAGTCCCACTTGTGTCCGATGGATTTTACTGCATCAACATGTCTACAAGCTCCAAAACATGATTTGAATACATTGAATCCCTTTTTGTATCCAAAGTCATAAAGAAAAGACAACGTCATTATCTTTGAATGCCTCAATATAGTTCTCGATGGTTAATTTGTGTATGCCCAGGATCATATCAAAATGATTACCCAAAACACTAACCATTCAGTATGACTCTTGATGATCACACTATGACGTGGCACTACCTGCAATCTAGTATAAGTGACATGTGTATCTTAATCATCGATAATTCTCGCACTACGATAATGTAGTGCATTGTTGATACTATAATGTATTTCATCATGTATGGGTGGTCTAACAACATTGGTAATATGATGTCCAGTTATACGCTATAAGTCCAACTTACACTAGGGCACATAGTTTATTACATAGTCCTCTTACAATAACGTGGCATTGATGCAATCAACAAACTTCTTGCACTTAGGATTATGATATAAAATACCTTTGTAACCTTTGGTATAACCAATGAAGAGACATAATTCTTTCCTTAATTTCAACATCCTTGGCTCGTTCCACAACACGAGTGTCGGGCCCCCAAATCCAAACATGCCCTATAATGAGCTTACACCCACCCCTATGTTCAATGGGAGTTGAAGAGACCAACAAAAAAGGAACTAAACTAGAATGTATATGTCTGTCGTATGCATAAAAAATCCCAATAAGAATTTTTTGCAGTTCTGAATAACCTACTGAGGACCTTATCATGTCTTAAAGAGTTAAAAGACTTCTTTATTTCTCCTTAATGATGATTTACATTAAATTATTCAATTCAGTATTTAGTAGTAGCGGTGAGACAAACCTTATAATGTATAAATTATTTCCCAATGTACCAGAATAGATAAAATGTGTCCAAACACTATAAGAAAATTGGGTATTAGAGATGGTAAAACTCCAACGTTAAAATCAATAAAATTCCTAAAAGAATATTTACGATGGTTTTTGCAATGATGATAATTTGTCCTTTATACTAGGCTTCGTAAATATTTTAGGGACAAATTTTACCGTCTAAAATGTTAATTCATGGACGCTTTACATTTGGCATTGGGGACGACTTTTTTCGTCCCAAAAGGTTTCTTGCGAAAAAATTCTCGCTCCCACGAGTAGTATTAGGGACGGATAAATCATCCCTAATACTACTCAAATTTGGGCAACCCAATTAAAATAGTTTAGAACCGTCCCAATTGAGAACCCAATTAGGACAAAAACAACCGCCCTAAAAGGTATTATCAATTAATACAAAATGGGTATTAGGGACGGTTTATAAACATCCCAATTGATAAAAAAAAAGTGTCATAAACAATTATATTATTATATTCTTTATGGTGCAATAATACATGACGTATAATTTGCATTATAAGTCAAGTCATCCAATCATAAATGCAATATATTAAATGCATCCATTGCAATACATATCCAATAACATTTTCTTCCATTAAACTACATTCAAGTCGAAATATTTAAATCAGTAAAAAAATCGTACTAATTAATAAGAAATACAATTATCAACCAAAAAGTTGTCCCTGAGTTAAGATGATAAATATTGTTGCTACATTAAAAAACATGTCAATTCAAATTCTTGTGCATAACCTACAATCAATAAATAATTATTTTATCAAAATAATATTATAGTAAAATAAAATATCAAAATATGTTTGTGAATCGTATCAACAATCTTTTCAATTTTTTAAAAAATTCGGCGTAATATCCTTTGTTTATACATGAAAACCAACCTGTTTAATCAACAAAAAATCCCACACGACCATAAAAAATTTAAATAACAACCTTGTATATCAACAACTCTTTAAAAAATTTAAAACAATTTGGCAGAGTCTCCTTTATTTATTAATGAAAACCAACCTGTTTAATCAACACAAAAGCCTGCACGACCATAAAGAAATGAAAACATCAATCTCGCTTATCAATAATTCTTTGTAATTTTTAAAATAATTTGGTAGACTCTCCTTTGTTTATAAATGAAAACAAACCTATTTAATCAACACAAAATCCCACACATCCATAAAAAATTTAAAACAACAATTTCCTATATAAATAACTACGATAAATAAACAATCTACCTGGAACAAACAATTGATTTGTTCATGTGTTCCATGTGAATAAAATATAACGCTGAAATGTTATCCAACAAGAAATATAAGACACAAAACATAAAAGATATCAGGAATCAAATAATGTTTAAGCCTAAGTCTAATTGCTTACATATTTTTGTCGTATACTCAAATCGGGAGTCTAGTGACTATGCAGTCAGTTCCTACGAGTTACACTGGTCTAGTGTGAAGTGTTAGTGCTCTTTAGGGGACCGTTCTGTGGTTGTGTTACATTTTCTTCCTTTAATGGCATGATTTTAAGCCTAAGTCTAACTGTTTAAAAATTTTTGCCGTATACTCAAACCGGGAGTCCAGTGACTATGAAGTTGTCCTATGAGTTGCATTGGTCCTGTGAGAGGTGTCAGTGCTTCTTATGAGACCGTTTTGTGGATATTTCAAGTCTTCGCCCATTGACGACATGTTTTGAAGCACAACTCTAAAAATTTGCAATTTTTCATCCTATACTCAAAATGGGAGTCCTGTGACTACGTGGTTGGTTCCTACGAATTATGTTGGTCCCGTGCTAGGTGTTTATTCCTCTTATGGGACTGTTTTATGGATGTTTTAAGTTTTCATCAATTGACGGTATATTTTTAATCATAAGCCAAACTATTTTAAGATTCTCGCAGCATCCTCAAACCGTGAGTCCCGAGACTATGCAGTCCGTTCCTATGGGTTACATTGGTCCCGTGCAAGGTACTCGTGCCTCTACCGGGACCGTTTTGTGGACGTCTTATGTTTTCACTCTTTGACGACATGTTTTTAAGACAGAGTCTAAGTTTTTACAAATTCTCATCGTATACTCAAAACTCGAGTCCCGTGATAATGTGGTTTGTTCGTACGAGTTATATTAGTCCCATGCAAGGTGCTCTTGCCTCTTATAGTACCATTTTGTGTATATTTTACGGTTTCACCCTTTGATGACATGTTTTTAATCCTAAGTCTTACATTTTTCAAATCTCATCATATACTCCAACCGCGAGGTTCATGACAACATAGTAGGTTCGTACAAGTTAACTGGTAGCAAGGTGTTCGTACCTCTTACAGAACAATTTTGAAGTTCTTTTAGGTTTTTACCCTTTGTCGGCATGTTTTTAACTCCAAGAATAAATATTTTCAATTTTTATTCATATACATAAACTAGGAGTCCCTTGCCTGTGTGATCAGTTTCTACGAGTTATATTGGTCCCGTGCGAGGTAGTCGTGGATCTTACGTGATTGTTTTGTGAGATTCTTTTACATTTTCACCCTTTGATGACATGTTTTTAAGGCCAAGTCTAACTAATGAAAAAAAATTATCGTATGCTCAAATTGGGAGTCCAGTGATTACGCGGCCGATTCCTACAATTCACATTGGTCCCATGCGAGGTGTTCCTTCCTATCACAAGATCGATTTGCCATTGTTTTATGTTTTCACCCTTTCATGGCATGTTCTTAAGCCAAAATCTAAATGTTAGTAAATTTTTACTATGTACTCGAACCGGGAGTCTCGTGACTATGCGATCGATTTGTACGGGTTATATAGTTCCCGTGCAGGGTGATCATACCTCTCACAAGACCATTTTGTGTGGATGTTTTATGTTTTTACCCTTCGATTGCATATTTTTAATCCTAAGTCTAACTGTTTATAAATTTTCATCGTACACTCAAACTGGGAGTCCAACGACTACACTATCGGTTCCTACGAGTTACGTTAGTCCCTTACGAGCTGCATGTGCCTCTTACTTGACCATTTTGTGGTGGTTTTACACTTTCACCTTTTGAAGGCTTGTTTTGAAGCCTAAGTCTAAGTGTTTGCAAATTCACGTCGCATACTCAAAATGCGAGTCCCGTGACTATGCGGTTCGTTCCTACGAGTTACATTGGTCCTGTGAGGGATGTTCATGCCTCTTACGGGACCATTTTGTAGTTGTTTTATGTTTTTACCCTATGATGACATGTCTTTAATCCTAACTCGAACTGTTTACAAATTTTCATAGTATACTAAAACCGAGAGTCTAGTGACTACGCAATCAGTTCTTACCTATTAGATTGGTCCCGTGCATGGTATGCATGCCTCTTATGGGACAATTTTGTGGCTATTTTACATCCTTTGACGACATGTTTTTAAGCCTAAGTCTTATTGTTTACAAATTTTCATCGTATACACAAGCTGCAAGTCCAGTGACAATGCGATCGTTTCTTATGAGTTACATTAGTCCCGTGCGAGGTGTTCGTGCCTCTCAAGGGATCATTTTATGATTGTTTTACGTTATCACCCTTTGACGACATGATTTTAATCCTAAGTTTGATGGTTTATAAATTTTTATCGTATTCTCAAAACTGGAGTCCAGTGACTAAGAGATCGGTTTTTATGAGTTACATAAGTCCCATGCGAGGTGTTTGTGCCTTTTATGTGATCATTTTGTGGTTATTTTATACTTTCTCACAACATGTTTTTAAACTTAAGTCTAAATATTGCAAATTATTGTTGCATACTTAAACCGCAAGTCACGTGACTACGTGGTCCGTTCCTACGAGTTACATTAGTCCCGTGTGAGGTGCTTGTGCCTCTTACAGGACCTTTCTAAGGATGTTTTATGTTTTCGACCTTTGATGGCATGGTTTTAGGCCTAAGTCTAACTATGTTGAAAATTTTCATCGTATACTCAAACCGCAAGTCTCGTGACTATACGGTCAGTTCATACGAGTTACGTTGGTCCTGTAAGAGGTGTGCATGCCTTTTTCGAGACCCTTTTGTGGTTATTTTACATTTTCACTCTTTGACGACATGTTTTTAAGCCTATGTCCAACTGTTTACAAATTTTCATCGTATATTAAAATTGTGAGTCCAATGACTACGCGGTCGATTCCTATGAGTTACATTCATTCCGTTCGAGGTGTTTGTGCTTTTTAAGGGATTGTTTTGTGGCTATTTTATGTTTTCACCCTTTGACGACATGTTTTTAAGCCTAAGTTTAACTGTTTAACAATTTTTGTCATATTCTAACACCGGGAGTCCAATGACTATGTGGTCGGTTTCTGTGAGTTTCATTGGTCCCTTTCGAGGTGTTTGTGCCTCTTATGAGACCGTTTTGTGGCTATGTTAAAGTTTTACCCTTTGACGGCATGTTTTAAGCATAAGTCTAACAATTTTCAAATTTTATCTTATACTCAAATTGGGAGTATCGTGACTACATGGTTGATTCCTATGAGTTACGTTGGTCTCTTGAGAGGTGCTTGTACCTCTTACATGACGATTTTATGGATATTTTACGTTTTCACCCATTGACGAGATATTTTTAAGCTTAAGTCAAACTATTTTCAAATTCTCGCCGCATACTCAAATCGCGAGTCCCGCGACTACGCGGTCCATTCCTACGAGTTACATTGGTCCCATGTGAGGTGCTTGTGCCTCTAACGGGAACATTTTGTGGGAGTTTTACATTTTGACTCTTTGACGACATGTTTTTAGCCTAAGTCTAACGTTTTACAAATTATAGTCGTATATTCAAAACTCGAGGCCCATGATAATGTGGTCGGTTCATACGAGTTACATTAGTCTCGTGCGAGGTGTTTCTACCTCTAATAGGACCGCTTTGTGGCTATTTTACAATTTCACCCATTGACGATATGTTTTTTATCCCAAGTCCAACTTTTTTCAAATTTTTGTTGTATACTCAAATCGCGAGTTCCATGACAACGTGGTAGGTTCGTACAAGTTAATTGGCCTTGTGTGAGGAGTTCATGCCTTTTATAGGACCATTTTTTGGTTGTTTTAGGTTTTCACCCTTGGCGGCATAGTTTTAAGTACAAGTCTAACTATTTGGAAATTTTAGTCATACACTTAAACTGGGAGTCCCATGACTATGCGGTCATTTTTTACGAGTTACATTGGTCATGTGCAAGGTGGTTGTGGCTCTTACGGGACTATTTTGTGAGCCTGTTGTATGTTTTCGCCCTTTAACGGCATGTTTTTAGGCCTAAGTCTAACTATTTAAAAAAAATGTCGTATACTCAAAGCAGCAGTCCAGTGATTAAGCGATCGGTTCCTACGAGTCACATTGGTCCCATACGAGGCATTCATTCCTCTCATGGAACCTTTTTGTGATTGTTTTATGTTTTCACCATTTGACGGCATGTTTTTAGGCCTAAGTCAAACTGTTTGCAAACTTTCAACGTACATTCAAACTAGGAGTCTAGTGACTACACTATCGGTTCCTACGAGTTATATTGGTCCCTTGTGAGCTGCGTGTGCCTCTTACGGGACCATCTTGTTTGTCTATTTTATGTTTTTACCCACTGAAGATTTATTTTTAAGCCTAAATCTAACTGCTTACAAATTTTTCTCGTATACTCAAACTGGGAGTCCAGTGACTACGTAGTCGTTCTTACGAGTTACATTGGTCCCTTGCGAGTTACGTGTGCCTCTTATGAGACCATTTTGTGATCCTTTGCACTTTCAACCTTTGAAGGCTTGTTTTGAAGCCTATGTCTAAATCTTTGCCAATTCTTATCGCATACTCAAACTGCAAGTCCCGTGATTCGCGGTTTGTTCCTACTTGATGACATTTTTCCCGTTCAAGGTGCTCAGGATGCTTACGGGACTTTTTGGGTTGTTTTACGTTTTCATCCTTTGACAAAATGTTTTAAAGACTAAGTTTAACTTTTTGTAAATTATCGTTAGTCCCATGCGAGGTGGTCGGTCCTCTTACGGGACCGTTTTGTCGTTGTTTTATTTTTTCACCCTTTGACGCCATGTTTATAATCCTAAGTCCAGTCATGTACAAATATTCATCGTATACTCAAATCGGGAGTCTAGTGATTATGCTCTCAGTTCCTATGAGTGACATTGGTCCCATGGGAGTTGTTTGTACCTCTTATGGGACCATTTTGTGCCTGTTTTACATTTTCACCACTTGACAACATGTTTTTAATCCTAACTCTAATTGTTTACAATTTTTTGTCATATGATTAAATTGGAGTCCCATAACTACACGGTCAGTTCGTACGAGTTATAATTGTCCCGTGCGAGGTGGTCATACCTCTTACAAGACCGTTTTATGGTTTTTTATATTTTCACCCTTTGATGATCTATTTTTAAGTCTAAGCCTAACTCTTTAAAAATTTCATCATATACTCATATTGGGAGTCAAGTGACTACGCGATCAGTTCTTACGAGTTACATTGGTCCCGTGCGATGTGGTCGTGCATCTTACGGGACCGTTTTATGGATGTTTTACTTTTTTACCATTTGGCGACATTTTTTTAAGTCTAAGTCATAACTATTTACAAATTTTCATCGTATACTCAAATTAAGAATCTACTGACTACACGGTTGGCTCCTACGAGTAACATTGGAACCATGTCAGGTGCTCATGCCTCTTATGATACCGTTTTGTGGTTATTTTATGTTTTCACCCTTTGGCGCCATGTTTTTAAGTCCAAGTCTAATTATTTAAAAATTTTGTTCATATACTTAAACTTAGAGTCCCGTGACTAACTGGTCAGTTTTTACGAGTTACATTTTTCATGTGAGAGGAGGTCGTGGTTCTTACGGAACCATTTTGTGACCCTGTTTTACATTTTCACCCTTTGACATCATGTTTTTAAGCATGACTTTTTTATTTTAAAAGAATTGTCATATGCTCAAACTGAGAGTCCAATGACTATGTGGTCGGTTCCTACGAGTCACATTGGTCCCGTGCGAGGTGTTCGCTCCTCTCACGGGACCTTCTTGTGGTTGTTTTACATTTTCACCATTTGATGGCATGTTTTTAAGCTAAAGTCTAACTATTTGTGAATTTTTATTGTATACTCAAACCGGGAGTCCCGTGACTACGCGGTCAATTTGTATGAGTTATAGAGGTCCCGTTCGGGGTGATCATGCCTCTTAGGGGACCTTTTTGTGTGCATGTTTTATGCTTTTACCCTTTGACTGTATGTTTTTAAGACTAAGTCTAAATGTCTACAATTTTTTATCGTACATTCAAATTGTGAGTCTAATGACTACACTGTCGATTCTTACGAGTTACATTGGCCCCTTGAGAGCTGTGTGTGCCTCTTACGAGACCATTTTTTGGTTTTTTTACATTTGTACCATTTGACGACTTATTTTGAAGCCTAAGTCTAAGTGTTTACAAATTCTCGTCGCATACTCAAACCGCGAGTCCCGTGACTATGCGGTCCATTTTATGAGTTACATTAGTCCCTTATGAGGTGTACATGCCTCTTACGAAACCATTTTGTCATTGTTTTACGTTTTAACTTATGACGACATATCTTTAAGCCTAAGTCAAATTATTTACAAATTTTCGTCGTATACTCAAAACGGGAGTCCAGTGACTACGCGATCGGTTCCTACGTATGAGATGTGTCCTGTGCGAGGTATTCGTGCTTCTTACGGGACCATTTTGTGGAGTTTTTACATCCTTTGATGGCATATTTTTAATCCCAAGTCTAATTGTTTACATTTTTTTGTCGTATACACAAACTGCGAGTCTAGTGACTATACATTCGGTTCCTATTAGTTACATTAGTCCCGTGCGAGGTGTTTGTTTCTCTTATAGGACCGCTTTTGGTTGATTTAGGTTTTCACCCTTTGGCGGCATATTTTTTAATCTAAGTCTAAATGTTTGCAAATTTTATACATATACTTAAATTGGGAGTCCTGTGACTATGCAGTCGATTTCTATGAGTTAAATTGGTCCCGTGCGAGGTGGTTGTGGCTCTTACGGGACCGTTTTGTGAACCTGTTTTACATTTTCTCCCTTTGACATGTTTTTAAGCCTAAGTCTAACTATTTATAAATATTTGTCGTATACTCAATTTGGGAGTCCAGTGTCTATACGGTCGATTCCTACGAGTCACATTGGTCCCGTGCGAGGTGTTCGTTCCTCTCACGGGACCATTTTTTGGTTGTTTTATGTTTTCACCATTTGAAGGCTTTCTTTTAAGCCTAACTATAACTGTTTACATATTTTTATTATATACTCAAACAGGGAGTCTCGTGACTCTACGGTCGGTTCGTAGGAGTTACATAGGTCCCGTGCGAGGTGGTCTTGCCTCTCACGAGACCATTTTGTGTGCCTATTTTACGTTTTTACCCATTGACGGCATGTTTTTAAGCCTAAGTCCAACTGTTTACAAATTTTCTTTGTATACTCAAATCGGGAGTCCCATGACTACGCGGTCGGTTCTTACGAGTTACATTGATCCCTTTCGAGTTGTGTGTTCCTCTTACGGGAGCATTTTGTGGTTCTTTTACACTTTCATCTTTTGACAACTTGTTTTGAAGACTAAGTCTAAGTGTTTCCAAATTCTTCTCGCATACTCAAATTATGAGATTCATGATTATTCGGTCCATTACAACTTGATGACATTTGTCCCGTTCGAGGTGCTTGGTCCTCTTACGGGACTATTTTGTGGTCATTTTACGTTTTCACCCTTCAACGGAATGTTTTTAATTCTAAGTCCAACTTTTTAAAATGCTTGTCATATACTCAAATAGCCACTCCCGTGACTACGCGGTTCATTTGTATGAGTCAAATTAGTCCCGTGTGAGGTGGTCGGGCCTCTTATGGGACCGTTTTGTCATTATTTTATGTTTTCACCCTTTTACGGGGTGTTTTTAAAGCCTAAATCCAACTGTTTACAAATTTTCATCATATACTCAAACGGGGAGTCTAGTGACTATGTGTTCAGTTCCTATAAGTGACATTTATCCCGTGCAAGGTGTTCACGCCTCTTATGGGAACGTTTTGTCGTTGTTCTTACGTTTTGATCCTTTGACGACATGTTTTTTAGCCTAAGTCTAACTTTTTGCAAATTCTCATCGTATACTCAAACTGAGAGTCTCATGAATAGCCGATCGGTTCGTACGAGTTACATCAGTCCCGTGAGAGGTGTTCGTGCCTCTTATGCGACTTTTTTTTTGCTATTTTACATTTTCACTCTTTGATGGCATGTTTTTAATCCCAAGTCTAAGTATTTACAAACTTTCATGTTATATTAAAATCGCGAGTTCAGTGACTACGCGGTCAGTTCTAACGAGTTATATTGGTCCCGTGAGAGGTGTTCGTGCTTTTTAGGGGACCGTTTTGTGGCTATTCAAATTTTTCTACCTTTGATGGCATATTTTTAAGCCCAAGTATAATTGTTCAATAATTTTTGTCGTATTCTCAAACCGGGAGTCCAATGACTATGCGGTCGGTTCCTACCTTTGATGCCTAAATCATTTTTTAGCTATTTTAAATTTGTACCCTTCGATGACATGTTTTTAGGCATAAGTATAATAATTTACAAATTTTTATCGTATACTCAGACCGGGTGTCCCGTGACTACATGATCAGTTCCTACGAGTTGTATTGGTCCCGTGGGAGGTGCTTGTGCCTCTTACGGGACCTTTTTTTTGGATATTTTATGTTTTCACCCATTCACGATTTCTTTTTAACCGTAAGTCAAACTATTTTCAAATTCTTTTCGCATACACAAACTGCAAGTCACGTGACTGCGCGGTTCATTCCTATGAGTTACATTAGTCTCAAGTGAGGTTCTCGTGCCTCTAATGAGGCCGTTTTGTGGACATTTTAGGTTTTCACTCTTTGATGACATATTTTTAATCCTAAGTCTAACATTTTACAAATTCTGGTCGTATACTGTAAACTCAAGGCCCGTGACAATTTGGTATGTTCATACGAGTTACACTAGTCCCGTGCAAGGTTCTCGTGCCTCTTATATGACCATTTTGTGGTTATTTTACGGTTTCACCAATTGACAACATGTTTTTAATCCAAACTTTAACTTTTTTTGAATTCTCCTCATATACTCAAACCGCGAGTTCCGTGACTACGCGGTAGGTTCGTACAAGTTAATTTGTTCTGTGAGAGGTGCTCGTGCCTCTTACAGGACCATTTTTTGGTTGTTTTAAGTTTTCACCCTTTGACGGTATTTTTTTAAGTCAATGTCTAACTGTTTGCAAATTTTATTCATATACTAAAATTCTAATCCCGTGAATACATGATTGCTTTCTATAAGTTATATTGGTCACGTGTGAGGTAGTCGTGGCCCTGACGGGACCATTTTGTGAGTTTGTTTTATGTTTTTACCCTTTGACGGCATGCATTTAATCCTCAGTCTAACTATTTAGAAAAAAAATGTCGTATACTCCGAAGAACCTTATATTCTTGACTCACTTGAGTCTACATTGCATAAGTGCTCAACTAGTTTGGAAATTGTGACAAAATTAGAGTCTCATTCCCTAGACACCAAAGAGCCTCAAAATCTTCTTCTTATGCTACACTTGATTCATTTGAAGGTATAATTCTCAATCACACACATTAGGGTTGAATACATTGTTCATATAGTGAATTATTTGATTGTGTGTGAGTTGTTTGTGGTTAATCCCATTTAAATTGGCTTTAATAATTTTTTAGGAATTTTTAATAATTTTTAATGAGTTTTTTCTAATTAAAATTTGGTTTTCAAACTTTTGGTGTTATTGTGTAATTACTGGTTTATGTTTTCATACCTGAAATTTGGATTGGGTAGGATCCGAAAGTGCTTGAGACTTTAGGGTGCGTGTGTATTTATTTTGAAAACACGCGTGAGTGAGTTCATCCTGGCCTTACACCTGTGAGCTTTATAGCGACTTGATCTGTGTTTATTTGTAGACTCATATCTTTTAATCGATCTCAGCCTTTAGATCAACTCAATCAACGCTCTGCATGCATTTGAACTCAATCCCTGTGTAACCTATCTAGACCAATCAGAGGATGTTTAATCACCGCTGATGTTAAACCGTTGGATCATTGTGAAAACCCCTTGACCATATCTCAGCCCTTGGATTTGCATTAACCTTCTCGATCCTTCCTTCCCCCCTATATACTTACCCTCAGCATTTGGGAACTTTTGGCATTTCGTCAAAATAGGGAGAGAATAGAGAAGAGAGTGAAGAGAGAAACCAAAGAGAGAAAGAAACCCTAAATCATCCAAACCCTTTTCGTTTTCAAACCCTAACTCATTTATCCTAAACAGTATTTACCAAACACTATACATGTGTGTTTGAATGTGTTGTTGGTGGGGGTTTGAAGGGTGTTTGAGGTTTTATCCTCTAGGTTCGAGATCTTGTTTCCAACTTAGACATTTCATGATTAGATCTCTATTTTACTTTCATAGAAACAGTAGATCTGATTATTGCATGTCATATTACACTTAGATCTCCAAATTTTAATTTCTCATCTTGAGAAATCGTATTTGTTGATTTCTGTTCTATAAATGTTTTTTAAATCTTTAGAATCAATAAATCTATTTTCTTTTTCTATTTCTTATGAAACAAGACTGTTAACCTTGTTGGAATCGCAATTGGCAGTTTTCAATTTCAAAAATATTTTCAAAACCCTCTGAAATTGATTAAGGCCTTAAACCGTCTTTCGAGCAAGGTGGCCTTGGATTCTGGGTTAGTTTAAAGGTCAAATAAAGTCTTTTGGTTCTAAAGAAGAGAGAAACTGAAAAACAGCATCATTTAGATCTAATTTGTAATATGATAGGAATGTTTGTATGAATAAGTGTGTGTGTGTGTGTGCATGCATGTGTTAGATCACTTTCACAAAAAAATTGACACACTACAACACATAAGTGTTGGCCATAAGATCTTGAATCTTTAAGAGTCTACGTAAAGGCTGGAACAAAGTGGAGAAGTTAGCAAACTCGGAAAGCCACATCAACATCATAACTGCAGAGAAGTTTGAATTAAACCAGTGAGTACATTTCTGAACTTGTATAGGTCTGATTTGTGTGCATGTGTGTTATATGGTTTGTAAATTGAATATTTTGTTTTAGTGGATTTTTGTTTTTTGAGTTAAAAGTCACCGTGGATGTTTCCTCAGTTGTGTGAGGTTTTACCACGTTAAAAATGCCTTGTCCTTAATCTGTCTACATCTCCTCATCTCATTCTTGTGGTTGTGCTGAGTTTAATTATTTTAAACTTTTTTACTAAACCTGTTATAAAATCTTGAACAGATCTCGCTCATGTTTTATTAAACACATCTTGTGATTAATCTGTTTTGATTTAAAGAAAAGAGTTCCTTGAAAAAATAGTTCGGAGTTACTTCAATAGTTTAATCTTGAATTAAACGGCCTTAGTAACGCTTTTTCAATTGGTATCAGAGATTTGGAAATTTTTCTTTAAAAGATCTTGTGTTTCTGAAGTTGTTTTCTTAAAATCAAATAATGGATGAGAAAAATGAAAGATTTGGTAACTTGACCAGACCTCCTCTCTTTGATGGAAACAAATTTTCTTACTAGAAAGTAAGGATGGTTTCTTTCATACAAGGAACCTTGGGAGATGATGTGTGGGATATTGTTGAAAATGGATACACTTATCCTTCTAAACCATCCACTGAAGGAAGTAATGAGAGGATTAAGAAAGTATTGAGTGAATTTACTCAAGAAGAGAAGAAAGCTTCTCGAAACAATAACAAAGGCAAGACTGCCATTTTTATGTCTATAAATGAACATAAGTTCAAAAGGATATCATCTTGTGCCACTTCTATGGAAGCTTGGGATACACAGGTTACTGCACATGAAGGTGACACTAAAGTTAAGGCTGCTAAAACACAAATGCTTATCCAGTAGTATAACTCCTTATTCATGTCTGACTCTGAGTCATTTGATGACTTTTACATGAATTTGACTGATATTATGACAAAAATACATGCTAATAGGATAAGTTATGATAGACATGAAATTGTCTCTAAAATCCTAAGGTCATTACCATAGAGATTTGATAATAAAAGATATGCTATTGATGAAATGAGTGATCAAAATATCACTCCTAAATTACTCAGTAGTAAACTGAGAACTGTGGAAATGGAATTAGAATTTAAGAAACAATTGACCTAGTCCCATAGGAAACATACTAGCTCCAATTTGATTTTTTCCTCTAAGCTGATAAAAACTGAGCGTAGTATTCCCAATAATGATTTTGATGACCAGTGTGATATAGATAGTTTGGATAATTAGATTGCCTTGATGTCAAAACAGATTAAGAAAATTATAAACTTTAGAAATAAAATGGCAATCAGACAAGGCAAACCAAATTATCCAACTCAGTCTAACCACAAACCTCATGAGAAAGGTCAAAACAAACATCACAAGGACATTCATACGAGACCTAACAGAGACTTAAATAATACTGAATGTTATAGATGTGGTAAATTGGGCCATATAGCACAAGATTGTAAAGGTAACTTGAACACGACCAATAAACATACTAGGGCCAATATTTGTAAGACATGGGATGATTCAAGTGATTCTGAAAATGAGGAACCTGAGTCATTTGAAGTTTTTTATCCTTGCATGTCTTTCTTTGCCAAGATTGTCTATAATGATGATATGCATGTGCCTATGTATGAGGATGATATTAGTAGCTCTACTTCTATTATTATGAATTATGCTGTTACTGGTTTATATGCTTTAATTTCAGAGAACATTACTAGTTCTACAACGGGGTGTGTGAGTCAAAGGGAAAGCGATAATGACGATGTCAATGTGTGTGTGAGTTCAAGAAATGAATCCTTAGGCGTCACTTAACACACTTAGCTTAGTGATTCTGACACTGGAGACCTTCCTGATATTCACATACTTTATGCTAAGACTCTCAAGAAAAGAACTAGACTAGAGAAGACCGTGAAAGTTCTCACTAAGAAACTAGAAGACCTTAGTCTAATGGTTAAACTTAATGCTGAAGAGTACACTACCCAATGTCTAACTCATGAAAATGAAGTCAAAATGTTTTATCAAAAATTAAAAGATTTGATTGAAACAAATAAAAGTCTAGAGAAAAAATATAAAGGGACATTATTAGAATTGGAACAATCTAAAGAAAAGACAGCAACTGTGTTAAAAAAATTTGCTAAATTTGAAATTAATTCCAACTGTTTTGATGGTTTTTTTGCCGATTCAAAAACCAATTTTGATGATCGAACTAGAATAGGGTTTTGCCCAAATTTAAAGACACAAACTAAAAACTTTGAATCAATCAAGTTTGTGTCAGGTGGCAAAAGACCTATAGAAACTTGCCCAGATTTTCATTCCCTAAAAAATTAGTTTGATGTAAAACAACAAAAGTTTGATATTGGGGAATCAAGTCACTCTAAGTGTGATAGTTTGCCTAAGGCTAAATACGTCTGCCCTCGGATTAGGAAGAGCGTTTCTTCATTCCAAACTGTACTCCCTAGGAATAAGGTTCAAAATCAAAATTCCATGAACCCTATGTTTAGAGACTTTCCTAAAGAGATACCCTCTTCAAGAAATTTATATTGCTCTTACTGTGACATATACGATCATTCTTTTGAAGGTTGATATTCTAGACGTTTAGATAATCATGTCTGTAATACTCCTGTATACCAAAACTTTAACTACTCTAGGAGAAGTCATAATAATTATGTTATGCCTAGACCACCAAACAAACACTCAAACTATAGAAAGAGAAAGACTAAACCTAAGAGAACATCTCCTAGAAGAATTCCTAATCATTTTACTAAATCGAATGCTCATATTTTTCACAAAATTCAAAATCACGCGCAAAACATTTTTCAAAAAAAATCTAATGCCCGCAAATTTTATGAACTAAGAGAAAATAAGCGCAAAAGGAAAACAAGAGATATTTGGGTTAGAAAAGATGAGCTATTACCTCAGATGAAGTGTAACATTCTGATCACTGCTTTAAAAGCTGAACACACTCCCTCTGGTTGGTACTTAGACTCTGGGTGTTCAAAACAAATGACTGGGGATAATACAAAATATTTAAACAAAATTAGCCTTGCTGGAGGAAAAGTTATTTTTGGTGATGGAGTATCATCTCAAATCATTGGTCAAGGAACACTCCAAGAAAAAGGAATGCCTGTTCTTGAAAATGTTCTTCTAGTAAAAGGTCTTAAGGCTAATATTCTTAGTATTTCGCAATTTTGTGACTCAAATCATACTGTCACCTTTTCAAAGAATAATTGCAAGATTTTAAATGAAAAAGGTGAGTGAATTATTACAGGACTCAGGACGCCAGACAATTGTTATACTGTCCAGACTAGTACTGAGGTCTGTAACATTGCCAGAATGGATGACAAGGAAATATGACATAATAGAACGGGTAACATCAATTATGATAACCTTAGTAGATTGTCCTCACAAGAAATAGTTAGAGTAATTCCAAAGATCAAACCTATTTCTAATATGGTTTGTGGATCTTATCAGGAAGGAAAAATTATTAAGGCACCTCATAAGAAAGTTAAAGATATCCTTAACTCTAAACCCTTGGAGCTCATCTATATGGACCTAATAGGTCCCTCTTGAACTGTTAGTCTCTGTGGACATAGTTACATTCTTGTTATAATTGATGACTTCACCAGACTTACTTGGGTAGCCTTCTTAAAACAAAAGTCTGACACTTTCCAAACCTTTTTGAAAATTCTTCTTCGGATTGAAAATGAGAAGGACACTCAAGTAAATAGAATTCGTAGTGATCGAGGTGGAGAATTCATAGATACTGGTATTATAGAGTATTGTGACTATAATGGTTACAAACATGAATTTAGTGATCCTAGGACTTCTCAACAAAATGGAATTGCTGAGAGAGAATCGTACCCTTCAAGAAATGGTACGTGTTATGATTCACGCCAAGTGTTTACCTAAATATTTTTGGGTAGAATCTATCCGTACTGCTTGTCACATTTGCAACAGAGTCTATCTTAGGAAGAATTATAAACAAAATCCTTACTAACTATGGCATGGAAAAAAGCCCAATCTTAAATACCTTAGAACCGTTGGTAGTACGTGTTATGTCTACAAAGACAGAGAACACTTATCCAAATTTGAGACTCGAGGAGATAAAGCCATTTTCTAAGGATATTCTCCTGACAGTAGAGCATACCGTGTCTATAATCTTCACACAAAAACCTAATGGAATCCATAAACGTTATTATAAGTGACACTATTATTGAGAGTAAGACTAGAGAACCAACTATTGTGGAAGAGTCTGAAAATGTTTTAGAAAATGTCTATCCAAAAATAGATTATTCTTTATCAATTGAGACACCTGAAGTACCTAACTGGGTTTCTAAAGATCATCCCATAGATAACATTTTTGGTAACCCTAGTGAGCCTGTTTGTACAAGATCTAAATTACATAACTATTCTCATTATCTATGTTATGTTTCCCTTATGGAACCAAAGAATGTAAATAAGGCATTCAATGACCCTCACTGGATTTCTGTCATGCAGGAAGAACTTTTTCAATTTGTCATTCATGATGTTTGGTATCTTGTACCTAGGCCTGATCATAAAAAGTTATTGGCACTCGTTTAATATTTAAAAATAAATCTGATGAAAGTGGGATAATCATTAGAAACAAAGCCAGATTAGTGGCTCAAGGATACTCTCAAATTGAAGGAATAGATTTTAACGAGACATTTGCCCTTATTACTCGCTTAGAATCTGTTCCTCTTATTTTTGCAATAGCTTATTACTTGCATTTTACGCTTTACCAAATGTATGTCAAATCTTCCTTTCTTAATGGAATCTTGACTGAAGATACCTATGTTGAACAACCCAAAGGGTTTATTAACCCTCAGTATCCAAATCATGTTTATCGTCTCAAAAAGGCTTTGTGTGGTCTAAAACAAGCTCCTAGAGCCTGGTATGAGTGTCTTTCCAAATTTCTCTTAGGCAAAGGTTTTAAGAGAGGTGGAAATGATCAAACCTTTTTTGTCAAGCATTTTGATAAAGATATCATTATAGCTCAAGTCTATGTCGACGACATAATTTTTGGATCCACTTCCCCTTCAGAAGTTAAATCTTTCTCTGAAATTATGCATAGAGAATTTCAAATGTCTCTTATGGGGGAGTTGTAATTTTTCCTGGGTCTTCAAGTCAAACAGAATTCAGATGGTTTATTTGTATTGCAATTGAAATATGCTTTAGAGATTGTCAAAAAATTCGGGCTTGAAAGTGCAAAAGATGCTAAAACTCCCATGAGTACTACGGCCAAATTATCTAAGTATGAGAATGGTAAATCCATAGATCAAACTCTATATCGTAGTATGATAGGAACCTTATTATACCTTACTGCCTAGTATCCTGATATTATGTACGCAGTTTGCATGTGTGCACGTTATCAAAATAATCCTAAAGAGAGACACTTAGTATGCGTAAAAAGAATCATTAAATACATAAAAGGCACTCTAAATTTAGGAATTTGGTACACCAATGATACTCCTAGTACTATACTAGGATACACTAATGCCGACTGGGCTGCGTGTACTGATGATAGTAAGAGCACATCAGGAGAATGTTACTATATCGGTAATAATTTGGTAAGATGGAGTAGTAAGAAACAAAATTGCACTTCTTTATCTATAACTGAATAAGGATTATGGTATTCAAGAAGATAAACTACATCTCTATTGTGATAATCAAAGTGCGACCAATATCTCTAAAAATCCTATTCAACACTCGCGAACTAAATATATAAAAATTAGACATCATTTTATCCGCGAATTAGTTGAGACTGAGGAATTAGAAATTAATTATCTTCCTACTGATTTGCAACTCGCAGATATGTTTAGCAAACCTTTGGATTATAATAGATTTCTTGCTTTGCAAAAACCGATAGGAATGGTTTGTGCTGAATAAACTCGTGTGACTTAAGTATTTTTTTCCCCTTTGTCCATTTGAGACAAAATGGGGGAAAATTTTGAGTCTTATGAGTTCATTTTTCTCGTACATATTTATCATAAGCTTGATCTTAGTATTCTTTGCAGGACTCTGTATCATTGTATTCAACAGATGTTAATAGAGTATTGGTTTGTATTTAGTTGAGTTATGTAATTTTCTATTTCTAGGAAATGGGTAAACAGAACTTTAAATAGGAATAGGTTTTTCCTTATTTTTTGTAGCCCTACGAGTCCTAGATGACTCAAAGGAGATTTTGTCTCATATTTCCATAGGGGGAGATTGAATCACCTTATACTCTTGACTCACTTGAGTCTACATTGTATAAGTTCTCAACTAGTTTGGAATTGACAAAATTAGAGTCTCATTCCCTAGATACCAAAGAGCCTCAAAATCTTCTTCTTATGCCACACTTGATTCATTTGAAGGTATAATGCTTAATCACACACATTAGGGTTGCATACATTGTTCATATAGTGTATTATTTGATTATGTGTGAGTTGTGTGTGGTTAATCCCATTTAAATTGGCTTTAATAATTTTTGGGAATTTTTCATGAGTTTTTTCTAATTAAAATTTGGTTTTTAAAACTTTTGGGGCTATTGTGTAATTACTGGTTTTATGTTTTCATACCTGAAAGTTGGATTGGGTAGGATCCGAAAGCGCTTGAGACTTCATGGTGCGTGTGTGTTTATTTTGAAAACACGCGTGAATGAGTTCATCCTAGGCTTACACCTATCAACTTTATAGCGGCTTGATCCATATTTGTTTGTAGACTCATATCTTGTAATCGATCTCGGCCTTTGGATCAACTCAATCAATGCTCTTCATGCATTTTAACTCAATCCCTGTGTAACCTCTCAAGACCAATCAGAGGACGTTTAATCACCGCTGATGTTAAACCATTGGATCATTGTCAAAAGCTCTTGACCATATCTCATCCCTTGGATTTGCATCAACCTTCTCGATCCTTCCTTACCACCTATATAAGGAGGCTTACCCTTAGAATTTGGGAACTTTTGACATTTTGTCTAAATAGGGAGACAAGAGAGAAAAGAGAGAAAATAGAGAGAGAAAGAAACCCTAAACCATCCAAACCCTTTTCGTTTTCAAACCCTAACTCATTTCTCCTAAACAGTATTTACCAAACATTATACTTGTGTGTTTGAGTGTGTTGTTGGTGGGGGTTTAAAGGGTGTTTGAGGTTTTATCCTCTCGGTTTGAGATCTTGTTTCCAACTTAGACATTTCGTGATTAGATCTCTATTTCTCTTTCATAGAAACAATAGATCTGATTATTGCATTTCGTATTACACTTCGATCTGCACATTTTAATTTCTCATCTTGAGAAATCGTATTTGTTGATTTCTGTTATCTAAATGTTTTTTAAATCTTTAGAATCAACAAATCTATTTTCTGTTTCTAGTTCTTATGAAACAAGACTCTTAACCTAGTTAGAATCGCAATTGGCGGTTTTTAATTTCAAAACCCTCTGAAATTGATTAAGACCTTCAACTTTCGAGCAAGGTAGCCTTGGATTCTGGATTAGTTTAAAGGTCAAATAAAGTCTTTTGGTTCTAAAGAAGAGAGAAACTAAAAACAACATCATTTAGATCTGATCTATAATTTGATAGGACTGTTTGTATAAATAAGTGTGTGTGTGTGTCTGTGCATGCATGTGTTAGATCACTTTCAGAAAACACTTCACACACTATAACACATAAGTGTCGGCCATAAGATCTTGAATCTTCAAGAGTTAACGTAAAGACTGGAACAAAGTGGAGAAGTTAGCAAACTGGGAAAGCCACATCAACATCAGAATTGCAGAGAAGTTAGAATCAAACAAGTGGGTACATTTCTTAACTTGTATAGGTCTGATTTGTGTGCATGTGTGTTATATAGTTTGTAACTTGAATATTTTATTTTAGTGGATTTTTGGTTTGTGACTTAGAATTCATCGTGGATGTTTCCTCAGTTGGGTGAGGTTTTACCACGTTAAAACGCCTTGTCCTTAATCTTTGTAAATCTCCTCATCTCATTCTTGTGGCTGTGATGAGTTTAATTGTTTTAAACTTTTTTACTAAACCTGTTATAAAATCTTGAACATATCTGATGCATGTTTTATTAAACACATCTTGTGATTAATCTGTTTTGATTTAAAGAAAAGACTTTCTTCAAAAAACAGTTTGGAGTTACTTTAACAGTTTAATCTAGTATTAAATGGCCTTAATAACACTTTTTCATACTCAATCCGGGAGTCGAGTGTCTACGCGGTCGGTTCTTACGAGTCGTACGAGGAGTTCGTTCCTCTCGTGGGACCGTTTTATAGTTGTTTTACATTTTCACCATTTTATGGCATATTTTTAGCCAAAGTCTAACTGTATGGAAATTTTCATTATATACTCAAACCGTGAGTCCCTTGACTACATGATCGATTTGTAGGAGTTACATAGGTCACGTGCGGTGTGACCATGCCTCTCAGGGGATCGTTTTGTGTGCTTGTTTTATCTTTTTGCCCTTTGACTGGAAGTTCTTAAGCCTAAGTCTAACTGTTTAACAAATTTCACCGTACACTCAAATTGGGAGTCCAACGACTACATTATCGGTTCCTACATGTTACATTGGTCCCTTGTGAGATGTGTGTGCATCTTACGAGACCATATTGTGGTTGTTTTACACTTTCACCATTTGACGACTTGTTTTGAAGTGTAAGTCTAAGTGTTTACAAATTCTTACTGCATACTCAAACTATGAGCCCCGTGACTATGCGATCCATTCCTATGAGCTACATTGGTATCTGTGAGCTGTCCATGCCTCTTACAGGATCATTTGTCATTATTTTATGTTTTCACCCTATGACGACATGTCTTTAAGCCCAAGTCGAGGTATTAACAAATTTTCAATGTTTACTCAAATCGAGAGTCAATTGACTATGCGATCGGTTCCTACGTGTTATATTGATCCTGTACGAGGTATTTGTGCCTCTTACGGGACCATTTTGTGGCTATTTTAATCCTTTGATGGCATGTTTTGAAGCCTAAGTCTATCTGTTCACAAATTTTCATCGTATACACAAACTGCGAGTCCAGTGACTATGCGGTCGGTTCCTACGAGTTACATTTGTCCCGTGCGAGGTGCTCGTGCCTCTTTAGGGGTCATTTTGTGGCTATTTTACATTCTCACCCATTCATGACATGTTTTTAAGCCTAAGTTTGATTATTTATAAATTCTCATCATATACTCAAAACGAGAGTCTAGTGACTAAGTGGTTGGTTCCTTTGAGTTACGTAGGTTTCGTGTGAGGTGTTTGTGCTGCTGACGGGATCATTTTGCGATTGTTTTATATTTTCCCACTTTGACAACATGTTTTTAAGCCTAAGTCTAAATGTTGCAAATTCTCTCCGCATACTCAATTCGCGAGTCCCGTGACTACGTGGTCCATTCCAATGAGTTAATTGGTCTTATGTGAGGTGCTTGTGCATCTTACAGGACCTTTTTGGGGATGTTTTACATTTTCAATCTTTGACGGCATGTTTTTAAGACAAAGTCTAACTATTTTGAAAATTTTCATCTTATACTCAAACCGCGAGTCCCGTGACTATATGATCGGTTCATATGAGTTATGTTGGTCCCGTACGAGGTGTTCGTGCCTCTTTTGGGACCATTTAGTGGTTGTTTTATGATGGCATATTTTAAGCCTAAGTCTAACTGTTTACAATTTTTTGTCATTACTCAAACTAGGAGTCTAGTGACTATGCGGTCGTTTCCTATATTTGTTTCATGCGAGGTGTTCGTACCTATTACGGTATAGCTTTGTAGTTGTTTTATGTTTTCATCATTTGACGACTTGTTTTTAAGCCTAAATCTATTTTTTTTACAAATTCTCATCGTATATTCAAACTAGGAGTCCCGTGAATACCCGATCAAATCGTACGAGTTACATTAGTTATGTGAGAGGTGTTCATGCCTCTTACGGGACCATTTTGGGGCTATTTTACGCTTTCACTCTTTATCAACATGTTTTTAAGCCTAAGTCTGACTTTTTACAAATTTTCATCGCATAATAAAATCGCGAGTCTAGTGGCTATGCGATCGGTTCCTACACGTTACATTCGTACTGTGTGAGGTGTTTGTGCTTTTTGGGGGACATTTTATGGCTATTTTACATTTTCACCCTTTGACGACATGTTTTTAAGTCTAAGTCTAACTATTTAATAATATTCCTTGTATACTCGAACCGAGAGTCCAAGGATTATGCGATCGGTTTCTACGAGTTACATTCGTCCCATGCGAGGTGTTTTGTGCCTCTTATGAGACAATTTTGTGGCTATTTTGAGGTTTTACCCTCTGACGACATGTTTTTAAGCATAAGTCTCACAATTTACAAATTTTAGCATATACTTAAAACTGGGAGTCCAGTGATTACGCAGTCGATTTCTACGAGTGACGTTGGTCCCGTGCGAGATGCTTGTGCCCCTTACAGGACCGTTTAATGGATATTTTACGTTTTCACCCATTGACGACATGATCTTTAGCGCAAGTCAAATTGTTTTCAAATTCTCGCTGCATACTGAAACTGCGAGTCCTATGACTACACTGCCCATTCCTATTAGTTACATTGGTCCCGTACGAGGTGCTCATGCCTCTAATAGGACCGTTTTGTGGATGTTTTACATTTTCACTCTTTGACGACACATTTTTAAGCATAACTCTAACTTTTTATAAATTCTCATGTAGGCTCAAAACTCGAATCTCGTGACAATGTGGTCAATTCGTATAGGTTCGTGTGAGGTGCTCGTGCCTCTTATAGGACCATTTCGTGGATATTTCACGGTTTCACCCTTTGACAACATGTTTTTAATCCTATGTCTAACTTTTTTCAAATTCTCATCGTATACTCAAACCGTGAGTTCTGTGACTATGTGGTAGGTTCGTACAAGTTAATTGGTCCCGTGCGAGGTGTTCGTGCCTCTTACTGGACCGTTTTATGGTTGTTTTAGGTTTTCACCCTTTGTCGGCATATTTTTAAGTCGAAGTCTAACTGTTTGCAAATTTTGTTCATATACTTAAATTGGGAACCCGTAGCTACGCGGTCAATTTTTACGAGTTACATTGTTCCTGTGGGAGAAGGTCGTGGCTCTTACGAGACTCATTTGTGAGCATGTTTTAGATTTTCACCCTTTGATGGCTAGTTTTTAAGCCTAAGGCTTACTATTTAAAAAAAATTATCGTATACTCAAACCAGGAGTCTAGTGACTATGTGGTCAGTTCCTTCAAGTCACATTGGTCCTGTGTGAGGTGTCGTTCTTCTCACGGGACCGTTTTGTAGTTGTTTTATTTTTCACCATTTGATGACATGTTTTTGAATCCAAAGTCTAATTGTTTGTAAATTTTCATTGTATACTCAAACAGGGAGTCTCGTTACTACGCGGTCGGTTCGTATGAGTTACATAGGTCCCATGTGGGGTGGTTGTGCCTCAAATGGGACCGTTTTGTGTGCTTGTTTTATGTTTTTAACCCATTGACAACATGTTTTAAGCTTAAGTCTAATTGTTTAAAAAAAAATTTATATACTTAAACCAGGAATCTAGTGACTACGTGGTCGGTTCTTTCGAGTTACAATGGTCCCTTGCAAGTTGCGTGTACCTCTTACAGGACCATTTTGTGGTTGTTTTACACTTTCACCCTTTGACGACCAATTTTGAAGCCTAAATCTAAGTGTTTACAAATTCTTGTTGCATACTCAAATCGCGAGTCCTGTGACTATGCGGTCCATTCCTACTTGATGACATTTGTCCTATTCGTGGTGCTCGGGTCTCATATGCGATCATTTTGTGGTCATTTTACGTTTTCACCCTCTGACGGAATGTTTTTAAGACTACATCTAACTTTTTGTAAATTCTCATTGTATACTAAAATAGAAAGTCGTGTGTCTACGCGGTTATTTCATACAAGTTACATTAGTCCGTGTGAGGTGGTCAGGCCTCTTACGAGACCATTTTGTGGTCATTTTATGTTTTCGCCCTTTGACGGCATTTTTTTAAGCCTAAGTTTAACTGTTTTTAAATTTTCATTGTATACTCAAACCGAGAGTCTAATGACTACGTGATCATTTCCTACGAGTGACATTTATCCCGTGCAATGTGTTTCTGCCTCTTATTGTACCATTTTGTGGTTGTTTTTAGATTTTGATCATTTGACAGCATGTTTTTAAACCTAAGTCAAAGTTTTTGTAAATTTTCATCGTATACTCAAATTGGGAGTCCCGTCAATACGCGATCGGTTCATACGATTTACATTATTCATGTGAGAAGTGTTCGTACCTCTTACGGGATCGTTTTTAGCTATTTTACATTTCACTTTTTAACGGCATGTTTTTAAGACTAAGTATAATTGTTTATAATTTTTCACCGTATACTAAAACTGCATGTCCAACGACTACGCGATTGATTCTTATGAGTTACATTGGTCCCTTGCGAGGTGTTGTCTTTTTAGGGTACTCTTTTGTGGCTATTTTACACTTTTACCCTTTGACGGTATGTTTTTAAGTCGAAGTATAACTTTTTAATAATTTTCATCGTATTCTGAAATCGGGAGTCCAGTGACTAAGCGGTTGGCTCCTACGAGTTGCACTAGTCTTGTGTGAGGTGTCTGTGCATCTTACAAGACCGTTTCATGGCTATTTGAAATTTTTACCCTTTAACTACTCATTTTTAGCATTAGTCTAACAATTTACAATTTTTTATTATATACTCAAACCGAGAGTCCCGTGACTATGCGGTTGGTTCATATGAGTTACATTGGTCTTGTGAGGGGTGCTTGTGCCTCTTACGGGACTATTTTATGGATATTTTCTATTTTCATCCATTGACGACATGTTTTTAAGCGTAAGTCAAACTGTTTTCAAATTCTCGACGCATACTCAAATCGCGAGTCCCTTGACTAGGTGGTTCGTTCCTCCGAGTTACATTTGTTCGATGCGAGGTGCTCATGCCTCTAACGGGACCGTTTTGCGGACGTTTTGCATTTTCACTCTTTAATGATATGTTTTTAAGCCTACGCCTAACTTTTCACAAATTCTCATCGTATACACAAAAGTCGAGGCGCGTGACAACACGATCGGTTTGTACGAGTTACATTAGTCTTGTAGGAGGTTCTCGTGCCTCTTATAGGACTATTTTGTGGGTATTTAGGGATTCACTCTTTGACAACATGTTTTTAATCCTAAGTCTATATTTTTTCAAATTCTCGTCGTATACTCAAACTGCGAGTTCTGTGACTATGTGGTTAGGTTCGTACAAGTTAATTGGTCTCGTGCGAGGTGTTCATGCTTCTTACAGGACCTTTTTGTGGTTATTATTTAGGTTTTCACCCTTTGGCGAGATGTTTTTAAGTCCAAGTCTAAGTATTTGCAAATTTTATTCATATATATAAAGTGATAGTCCCGTGCGAGGTGGTATTGGCTTTTACGGGGCCGTTTTGTGAGCCTTTTTTTCATTTTCACCCTTTAACGCCAGATTTTAAGAACTATGTCTAACTATTTAAAACAATTTGTCATATAATCAAATTGGGTGCGGTCAAATCCTACGAGTCACATCGGTCCCGTCTGAGGTGTTTGTTCCTCTCACGGGACCATTTTGTGGTTATTTTACGTTTTCACCATTTGACGGCATTTTTTTTAAGCCTAAGTCTATCTGTTTTAAAATTTTGATTATATACTTAAATCGGGAGTCCTGTGACTACGCGATTGGTTCGTATGAGTTACATAGGTCCTGTGTGGGGTGGCTTTGCCTCTCATGGAACCATTTTGTGTGCTGGTTTTATGTTTTTACCCATTGACGTCATGTTTTTAAGCTTAAGTCTAACTGTTTACAAATTTTCATCGTATATTAAAATCGGGAGTCCAATGACTACGCAGTCGGTTCTTATGTGTTACATAGGTCCCTTACGAGTTACGTGTGCCACTTACGGGACCATTTTGTGGTTATTTTATACTTTCACCCTTTGACGGCTTATTTTGAAGCCTAAGTCTAAGTGTTTGCAAATTCGTGTTGCATACTCAAACCGTAGGTCTTGTGACTATGCGGTCCATTCCTACTTGATGACATTTGTCCTGTTCGAGGCACTTGGGCTTCTTACGGGACCGTTTTTTGTTCGTTTAACATTGTCACCCTTTGACGGAATGTTTTTAAGCCAAAGTCTAACTTTTGATAAATTCTCGTTGTATCCTCAAATAGTGAGTCCCGTGACTATGCGATCAATTTCTACGAGTTACATTGTCCCTTACGATGTCGTCGGGCCTCTTATGGGACCGTTTTATTATTATTTTATGTTTTCATCACTTGACAACATGTTTTTAAGCCTAAGTCTTACTATTTATAAATATTCTTTGTATTCTCAAATCGGGAGTCTATTGACTACGTGATCAGTTCTTGCGAGTGACATTTGTCCTGTGTGAGGTGTTCATGCCTCTTACAGGACCATTTTGTGACTATTTTAGGTTTTCACAATTTAACGATATGTTTTTAAGCCTAAGTCTAACTGTTTGTATATTTTTGTCGTATAGTCAAATCGAGAGTTCTATGACTACACGGTCGATTCGTTGGAGTTACATTGGTCCCGTGCAAGGTGGTCGTGCCTATTACGAGACCATTTTGTGGTTGTTTTATATTTTCACCATTTGATGACATGTTTTTAAGCCTAAGTCTAACGGTTTATAAATTTTCATCGTATACTCAAACTGGGAATCTAGTGACTATGCGATCGATTCTTATGAGTTACATTGGTCCCGTACGAGGTTATCGCGCTTATTATAGAAATGTTTTGTGGCTATTTTGCTTTTTCACCCTTTGACGGCATGTTTTCAAGCCTAAGTCATAACTATTTACAAATTTTCATATTATACTCAAATTAGGAGTCCAGTGACTTCAAGGTCAGCTCCTACGAGTAACATTGGAACCGTGCCAGGTGCTCGTGCCTCTGATAGTACCATTTTGTGGTTGTTTTATGTTTTAACCCTTTGACAACATGTTTTTAAGCTTAAATCTAATAGTTTATAAATTTTTGTCATATACTTAGATCGGGAGTCCTGTGACTACGCTCTCGGTTCCTATGAGTTACATCGGTCCCGTACGAGGTTCTTGTGCATGTTACGGGACCATTTTACGATTCTTTTATGTTTTCACCCATTGACGACATATTTTTAAGTGTGAGTCTTAACTTTTTTCAAATTCTCGCCACATACTCAAACCGTGAGTGTAGTGACTATGTGATCCATTCCTATAAGTTACATTGGTCCCATGCGAGGTGCTCGTGCCTCTTATGGGACCATTTTGTATCCGTTTTATGTTTTCTCCCTTTGACAACATGTTTTTAAGCATAACTCTAACTTGGTTCATACGAGTTACATTGGTCCCGTGCGAGATGGTGTTGCCTCTAACGGGACCATTTTATGTGCCTATTTTTCATTTTGACCTTTTGACAACATGTTTTTAACCTAAGTCTAACTATTTAAAAAATTTCATCATATACTCAAACCGGGAGTCCAATGAGTATACGATCGGTTCCTACAAGTTACATTGGTCTCGAGCAAGATGTGCATTCCTCTTACGGGACCATTTTGTGGATGTTTTACATTTCCACCATTTGAGGACATGTTTTTAATCCTAAGTCTAATTGTTTACAAATTTTCGTCGTATACTCAAATCGAGAGTCCTGTGACTACGTGGTCGGTTTGTATGTGTTACATTGGTCCCGTGCGAGGTGCTCATGCCTCTTATGGGACCTTTTTTAGCCGTGTTAAGTTTTCACTCTTTCATGACATGTTTTTAAGCCTAAGTCTAACTATTTACAATTTTTTGTCGTATACTCAAAGCGAGAATCCATTGACTACGCGGTCGGTTCCAACGAGTCACATTGGTCCCGTGCCAGGTGTTCGTTTCTCTCACTAGATCCTTTTGTAGTTGTTTTACATTTTTACAATTTGATGACATGTTTTTAATCCTAAGTCTAATAGTTTGCAAAAAAAAAATTATACTCAAACCGGGAGTCCCATGACTACGCGGTCATTTGTATAAGTTACATCGTTCCTATGCGGGGTGGTCATGCATCTCATGGGATCGTTTTATCTACATGCTTTTAAGCCTAAAACTACCTATTTACAATTTTTTTTTCATACACTCAAACCGAGAGTCTTGTCACTACGCGATCGGTTCTTATGAGTTACATTGGTCCCTTGCGAGCTATGGGTGCCTCTTACGGAACCATTTTGAGGTTGTTTTACACTTTCTGCCTTTGACAACTAGTTTTGCACCCTAAGTCTAATTGTTTGCAAATTTTTCCTGCATAATCAAACCGCAAGTTCCGTGACTATGCGATCCTTTGATAGGAGTTACATTTGTATCGTGCGAAGTGTTCGTGCCTCTTGTGAACCGTTTTGTGGTTGTTTTATGTTTTCACCCTATGACGACATATTTTTAAGCCTAAGTATAAATGTTTATAAATTTTCATCGTATACTCAAATCGGGAGTCCAATGACTACGCATTCGGCTCATACGTGTTAGATTGTTCTCGTATAAGGTATCCATTCCACTCGTGGAACTATTTTGGGGTTGTTTTACTTTTTCACCCATTGACGACATATTTTAAGCCTAAGTCTAACTGTTTACAAATTTTCATCGTACACAGAAACTATGAGACTAGTGACTATGCGTACGGTTCCTACGAGTTACATTAGTCCCGTGCAAAGTGTCTGCGCCTCTTACGGGATCATTTTTTGTTGGTTTTACGTTATCACCCTTTGATGACATGTTTTTAAGCCAAAGTTTAATTGCTTATAAATTTTCATCGTAAACTCAAAACAGGAGTCCAGTGACTAAGCGATCGGTTCGTACGCATTACATTGGTCTCATGCGAGGTGTTTGTGCCTCTTTCTAGACTGTTTTGTGGCTGTTTTACTTTTTCACCCTATGACGTCATCTTTTTAAGCCAAAGTCTAACTATTTATAATTTTTTATCGTATACTCAAACCGGGAGTCTGGTGACTATGCAGTCAGTTCCTACGAGTTACATTTTCTTGTACGAGGTGTTCGTGCCTCTTACAGGACCATTTTGTGGTTGTTTTACGTTTTCATCCTTTGCCGACATTTTTTTAAGCCTAAGTCTAACTTTTTGCAAATTTTTGTCGTATACTCAAAGTGGGAGTCCCTTGAATACTCGATCGGTTCGTACGAGTTACATGAGTCACTGAGAGGTGTCCGTGCCTCTTATGGGACCATTTTGTGGCTATTTTATGTTTTCACTATTTGACGAGATGTTTTTAAGCCTATTTGTAACCGTTTACAAATTTTCATCGTATACCGTGAGTACAGTTGAAAACTCGTATGACTGTGTGAAAATGATTTAAATTAAATTCGCAAGTTTCCAAGGAACCCTTATTTAATTAGAGTATACTTTTAAACCAAATAAATTCAGCCCTTAAACATGAATCTAAATAAAACCATCAAACATAAATAAATAAAGCATGTGACACAAAGTTAAGGAAAAAATCCCTTTCGGGTAAAACCTTTTATTTCTAGAATATTGAAGAATTTACACAACCTTTGACTTACATACAACTTGATAATCGCCCACAAGTGTAATGCACGGTGTCTTTGGCAAACCTCCAAAGCAACAGCTAGAAATATTGACACAGAAATACCCGCAAGTGTCGGTTCTGATGTCATCGGCTGGAACTTTCCCTTTCTAGGAGGGCAACACTGAGGAAGATAATGGCTTCTCCACAAGGGTTGAACAAAAGAAAAGCTGTGTTCTTGGGTTACAAAAGGATTCACAAAGGTTTGGCAAGGATGTGTGAATCAAAACATGAGTCTTGGGACTAAAAAATATGAAGACTTGAGGTGATAGAACTCTCAAAAATGTCTTTCCAAGTCTTATGAAATAACTCCCCCGAATTTGGCTTTTATAAGGAAACCAAAAAGAATTTCACGATTTTAAAACACTTGCCATCATTAGTTACCCCGAACCGGTTTAGGTGTACCTTGAACCGATTCTCCCCTTGAACCGGTTTGGCCTTCGGTTTGCAAAAATTCGCTGGAACTCGGGACTGAAACACTTAGCATTTTACCAAGGGCTTTTCTTCGAATTTTCTCCATTTTCAATGGGCCATAACTTCTTCACCGTAGCTCTAATTGAGGTGCTATTTCTTCCAGTATCTTCGTTGGGGCGAGATCTACAACTTTCCAGTTGACCAAACCTTCGGACGGTGGCTGTAAAATTACCAAAATTCCCTTGAACTTCCATATCTTGCCTTCTTTAACTGTTTTGACTTCCCTTAAGAACCACTTGCATAAAGTCCCTAAAATCATGGAACATGAAGTCATGGAGGCAGATGTGGGACACTTGATGGAGATAATGAATGCATGATTCCCAGAATTCAGATTAAGGTTGTCGTCTGAGATCGTGAAGAGACGTGCGAAATGTAGCGGCGTACGAGATACATAACTGTAAGATATCAGACATGACAAAATATACTTACAAATCTCCCCCTAAGTATATACCGGTACATACATAAAAAAAAATGAATTATCAAATAACAAAATTGCCTATACAAATCTACCATTCCATGAACCCAAAACTGGAAAGATACAAATGAATAAGTCTTCATCGTTTGATCTTCAAATCTTCAGGAATCTCAAATCTTTTCTCATCAGGATGTGCATTATATGATCATCAATGAAGTACCTACACACATGAGATAAAGAAAAATACCAAGTGATGTATTGAGTTTGAAATGAGATAAACATATATACCAATTTATACGAAAAGCACAAGGGAAATCTCAAAAAACTCCCCCAAAAATCAAACTCCCCCATAAAATGATAATTCTTTCTCCCCCTTTTTATTATGTCCCCAAATAGACAATTGAGAAGAATAAATCAAACAAGCAAAGTCAGGGTGTCACCATATACAAAACAAGGCATCAATCAAATGGTAAACGTGCTTTTGCAAAGGGATGGTAAAAAAAAATTCACAAACTATTTTTGAATTTTTCAAATTTTTCGTACAAAAATAAGATACCCAAATCACACCATGGAATTAGACTCAAACAACCAAGTCATGGAAACGGAATGAATGGGTGTGAACACATTCGATAGGTAAATCAACTCAATCAATCATATGTGTACGATGCATATGTGTACCCCTAACGAATGAACATAAAAAGTATCCTTAGGTGTAAAGATTATTGAATTTAGATGACATCGTCTTATACAAACAACAAATCAAATTCAAAGTGATTTCCACACCAATAACGTCCAAAACTATTTAACGTATTTTCAAGAATTTTAAGGACGTGTAAACCCGTTTTAATTCTCCATTAGAACTCCCTCATATATATTTTCTTTTAGAGGTGTATAAACTAAATTCTCAAACTTTGGAGAATTGGTGCAAAAACCTAATTAGCCCACAATTGGTATGAATTTCTTTTTATCGCCTTTAAATTTTTTCGGGCTTTAAACCTCTTTGGACCTCGGATAATAAAATTCCTCCATTTTTAGGTCCAATTTAACGGTGGCTTAGTATTCACAAAGGTCAAATGTGAACCTTTCACATCCCTTCCCCATTTTCAAATAAAGCACACAAACTCACAAAACGGTTCTAAAATGCATAATTTCCTTATAAAAATTTATCGCGCTTGGTTTGTTTTAAAGGACATGATTGAAATGAAAACACACAACCAACATGTGATAAGACAAGCACAATAATCAAAGAAATCCATGTATTTGTGCAATAAAGGAAATAATGAGTCAAACATGTAGGAAGTAACACTTAATTACATCTTAAAAACTCCAATCATTATAAAGCACAAGGATGAATTGACCTATTGTCTCAAAACACTATCCAATAGTCACATGAAAATAATGGAATGACGTGGTGACCCGATCATCCTAAGTGTTCATCCATAAACGGTGAAAACAAAATACAAAAATATTTTTGTATTTTTCAAAAAATTTATCAAAAATAAAATCTTTTTGTATTTTTTATAACTTTTCCAAAAAAACTAAAACATACAAAAACTACATGTCAACACACTAGCAAATATATAACATGAAACCTCAACTAGTGTATGACAAACATGCAAACACAATCATCTATATGATATTTCAAGAGAAGAATCATGTGCAAGCAAACGAGAATCAACTTGTCTAAAATCTAGCGTATCCAAAAGCGATTTCCTAACCCAAATAGATGTGAACCGTCATGTAGGGGATTTGGGAACCACGGGAACAGTAGACATAAACTTCCTAAGACATTTTCCAAGATCAAACCAAAATCTACTAAGGTGACCTTTTCGACCACAATATGAACATGTGTAAACGGTTGGAATGGCACCTATGGGTTGACCTTTTCTAACATCCTGAAAATTGGTTGACCCTCTAAAACAAATTATGATTTTGGCTTTAGCATTAGAAGAATGAGAACAAGATGAGCCATTACCATCACTATCGAACCTACTCGAGTCTGTCAAATCATTTTGTAACTTCAAAATTTTTTACTCAAGCAAAGAATTAGACTCTTCTAATTTAAGGGATGCTTTTTTAAAATTTTTAATTAAACTTAACAGTTTATCACGCTCCCCCTCAATTAAGACAAACTTATCCCTAAGAGTCTCTTCACGTGCCATAAACTCATTGACTAAAATATTTTTATCCCCTTTGACACAAACACAAACTATCGAATTTTTAAGGTCCTCTAATTATTCTTCTAAAAATATAACACTATCATCACTCTCCTTCTTGAACAATTTTAAAGCAACAAAGTCATGGTCCAAGGAAACAAATTTTTCACGATAAAAATCTAGTTGATTTTGAACCGTTTGCAAAAGATCCATCGCGGATTTAAAACGAGATTTTTCTTTTTTCAAAAATTCAATTGTTTTAGCAAACCTCAAATTCAAACGATTTATATCATCAAAACTCTGACTCGTGTCAAAGGGAGGCATCTGATTACATAAGTGCTCCATCGGAAAAATTGCGATTTTTCACAAAACTGATTTCAAAAAAATCAATATTACACAATTTTTTTTTGGAAAACAAAGATCATGCGATAAGTTAGCGTAACCTGCTCGGATACCAATTTAACGACGTGAGTAGTCAAATTGTATAAAAAAAATAAACCCTTGAAAAATCAGGATCACGTGATAAATTAGCGTAACCCGCTCTGATACCAATTTGAAAACTCGAATGACTGTGTGATAGTGATTTAAATTAAATCTGCAAGTTTCCAAGTAACCCTTATTTAATTAAAGTTTACTTTTAAACCATATAAATTCATCCTTTAAACATGCATCTAAATCAACCCATCAAACATAAATAGATAAAGCATGTGACACAAAGTTAAGGAAAAAAAACCTTTCGAGTAAAACCTTTTATTTCTAGAACATTGAAGAATTTACAAGATCTTTGACTTACATACAACCTGATAATCGCCCACAAGTGTAATGCATGGTGTCTTTGTCAAACCTCCAAAGCAACGGCTAGAAATATTGACACAAAAATACACGCAGGTGTTAGTTTCGATTTCCTTGGCTGGAACTTTTCCTTTCTAGGAGGGCAGCAATAAAGAAGAGAACGGCTTCTTCACAAGGGTTGAATAAAATTAGAGCTGTGTTCTTGGTTTACGAAAGGATTCACAAAGGTTTGTCAAGGATGTGTGAATCAAAACATGAGTCTTGGGACTAAAAAATATGAAGACTTGAGGTGATAGAACTCTCAAAAATGTCTTTCCATGTCTTATGCAATAACTCCCTCGAATTTGGCTTTTATAAGGAAACCACAAAGAGTTTCACAATTTTAAAACACTTGCCATCATTAGTTACCCTAAACCGGTTCAGGTGTACCACGAACCGGTTCTCCCCCCGAACCGGTTTGGCCTTTGGTTCGCAAAAATTCGCTGGAACTCGGGGCTGAAACACTTAGCAATTTTCCATGAGTTTTTCTTAGAATTTTCTCCATTTTCAAAGGGCCATAACTTCTTCACCATAGCTCGAATTGAGGTGATGTTTCTTCCAGTATCTTCGTTATAGAGAGGTTTAAAACTTTCCAGTTGATCAAACCTCCAGATGGTGGCTGTAAAATTACAAAATTTCCCTCGAACTTTCATATCTTGCCTTCTTTCATTATTTTGACTTCTCTTGCGTGCCACTTGCATAAAATCCCTAAAATTATGGAATGTGAAGTCGTTGAGGCAGATGTGGGATACTTGATGGAGATAATGAATACATGATTCCCAGAATTCGGATTAAGGCCGTCGTGTGAGATCGTGAAGAGACGTGCCAAACGTAGCGGCGTGTGACATACACAATTGTAAGATATCGGACATGACAAAAATGTCCTTACAACAGTGACTACGGGGTCGATTCCTATAAGTTATATTCGTCCCATGAGAGGTGTACATGCTTTTTAGGGGACCGTTTTGTGGCTATTTTATGTTTTCACCCTTTGAGGGCATGTTTCTATGCCTAAGCCTAATTGTTTAACAATTATCATTGTATTTTCAAATCGAGAGTCTAGTGATAATTCGGTTGGTTCCTACGAGTTGCATTGGTCCCGTGAGAGTTGTCCGTGCCACTTACAAGGTCATTTTGTGTCTATTTTAAGTTTTCACTCTTTGACGACATGTTTTTAAGCATAAGTCTAATAGTTTAAAATTTTCATCGTCTACTTAAATCGGGAGTCCTGTGACTACGCGTTCGGTTCCTATGAGTTATGTTGGTCCCATGCGAGGTTCTTATGACTCTTACGAGAATTTTTTACGAATGTTTTACGTTTTCACCCATTGACGACATGGTTTTAAGCGCAAGTCTAACTATTTTCAAAATCTCGCCACATACTCAAACCTCGAGTCTCGTGACAAAGTGGTCCATTCCTATGAGTTACAGTGGTTCCATGTAAGGTGCGCGTGCCTCTAATGGGATCGTTTTGTGAACGTTTTACGTTTTCACTCTTTTACTATATGTTTTTAAGCCTAAGTCTAACTTTTTACAAATTCCCATCGTATACTAAAAAGTAGAGTACCGTGACAACATGGTCAGTTCGTACGAGTTACATTAGTCCCGTGCGAGGAGCTCGTGCCTCTTATAGGACCATTTCATGGATATTTTATGATTTCACCATTTGATGTCATGTTTTTAATCCTAAGTCTAAATTTTTCAAAATTCTTGTCGTCTACTTAAACTGTGAGTTTCGTTACTTTTTGGTTGGTTTGTTCAAGTTAATTGGTCCCATGAGAGGTGTTCGTGCCTCTTACGAGACCGTTTTTTTGGTTGTTTTAGGTTTTCACCCTTTGGCTTCATGTTTTTGAGAGTAAGTCTAACTATTTGTAAATTTTCTTTGTATATTTAAATCTGGAGTCCCATGACTATGCGATCTGTTTCTACGAGTTACATCGGTCTTGTGCGATGTGGTCTTGCCTTTTTACGGGACCGTTTTGTGAGCCTATTTTACGTTTTCACCCTTTGATGACATGTTTTGAAGCCTAAGTTTAACTATTTACAAAAAATTTCATATACTCAAACCGAGAGTTTAGTGATTATGCAGTCGGTTCCTACGATTCACATTGGTCCGGTGCGAGGTGTCTTTTCCTCTCAAGGGACCGTTTTGTGGTTGTTTTACGTTTTCATCATTTGAAGACATGTTTTTAAGCATAAGTCTACCTATGTGCAAATTTTTATTATATACTCAAACCAGGAGACCCGTTACTACGCGACCAGTTCAAACGAGTTACATAGGTCCTGTATGGGGTGGTCGAGCCTCTCACGGGATCGTTTTGTTTACCTGTTTGACATTTTTACCCTTCGGTGGCATGTTTTGAAGACGAATTATAATAATTTACAAATTTTCATCATATACACAAACCGGGAGTCCAGAGACTACACGGTCAGTTTCTACGAGTTACATTAGTCCCCTGAGAGCTATGTGTGCCTCTTACGGAACCATTTTGTGGTTATTTTAGACTTTCCCCTTTTGACGGCTTGTTTTGAAGCCTATGCCTAAGTGTTTGCTAATTCTTATAACATACTCAAATCTCGAGTCCCATGATTATGCGGTCTATTCCTACGAGTTACATTGATCCAGTTCGAGGTTCTTAGATTTCTTACGGGATAGTTTGTTGGTCATTTTACGTTTTCACCCTTTGACAGTATGGTTTTAAGCCTAAGTCTAACTTTTTATAAATTCTCATCGTATACTCAAATTGTGTGTCCTGTAACTATGCAGTCAATTTGTACGAGTTACATTAGTCCTGTACGAGGTGATCGTGCCTCTTACAGGACCGTTTTGTAGTTGTTTTATGTTTTCACCCTTGAATGGTATGTTTTTAAGCCTAAGTCTAACTGTTTAAAATTTTTCATTGTATACTCAAGCAGGGAGTACAGTTACTACACGGTCAGCTCCTATGAGTGAAATTGGACCCGTGTGGGGCGTTCATGCCTCTTACGGGACCGTTGTGTGGCTGTTTTATGTTTTAACCATTTGACGACATATTTTTAAGCCTAAGTCTAACTGTTTGTAATTTTTTATCGTATACTCAAATCGGGAGTCCTTTGACTACAGGGTCAGTTCGTACAAGTTATCTTGGTCCCGTGCGAGGTGTTCGTGCATCTTACGAGACTGTTTATGGTGTTTTTATGTTTTCACCCTTCGACAATATATTTTTAATCCTAAGTCTAACTATTTACATATTTTCATTATATACTCAAACTGGGAGTCTGTGGACTACGCGGTCGGTTCCTACGAGTTATATTGGTCCCATGCGAGGTGGATGTGCCTCTTACGAAACCGTTTTGTGGCTATTTTACGTTTTTACGCTTTGACGATATATTTTTAAGCCTAAGTCTAAACTGTTTACATATTTTTGTCATATACTCAAATTAGGAATCCAGTGACTATGCGGTCAGTTCCTATAAATAACATTGGATCCATGCCAGGTGTTAGTGCCTCTTATCGGACCATTCTATGGTTGTGTTAGGTTTTCACCCTTTGGGGGAATATTTTTAAGCCTAAGCCTAATAGTTTTCAATTTTTCATCGTATACTTAAATCGAGAGTCCAGTCAATACACTCTCGATTCTTATGAGTTACATTGGTCCCGTACAAGGTGCTTGTGCCTCTTACGAGACCGTTTTGTGGTTATTTTACGTTTTCACCCATTTACGACATGTTTTTAAGCATAAGTCAAACTTTTTGAAATTCTCATCGCATACTCAAAGCGCGAGTCCCGTGACTACACGTACATTCCTACTTGTTACATTGGTTCCGCGCGAGGTGCTCGTGCCTCTTATAGGATCGTTTTTTTTAGCCATTTTATGTTTTCTCCCGTTGACGACATGTTTTTAAGCCTAAGTATAACTTTTTCAAATTCTCATCGTATATTCAAAACTCGAGTCCCGTGACAACACGGTCCATTTCTATGTGTTACATTGGTCCCGTGCATGGTGCCCATGCCTCTTACATGACCATTTTGTGGTTGTTTTAAGTTTTCACCCTTTGACGGCATGTTCTTAAGCCTAAGTCTAACAATTTGTAAATTTTGGTCATAAACTCAAACCGAGAATCCAGTGACTACATGGTCGGTTCCTATAGGTTACATGGGTCCCGTGCGAGGTGCGTCTGCCTCGTACGAGGCAATTTTTTATTTTTTTTTATATTTTCACCCTTTGACAACATATTTTTAAGACTAAGTCTAACTATTTTCAAATTCTCGACGCATTCTCAAACCATGAGTCCCATTACTACGCGGTCCATTTTTATGAGTTAAATTGGTCTCGCGAGAGGTGCTCGTGCCTCTTATGGGATCATTTTTTAGCCATTTTTCTCTTCACCATTTGACTAATGTTTTTATGCCTCAGTATAACTTTTTGCAAATTCTCATCGTATACTCAAACCGCGAGTCTTTTTATAACACGGTGGCTTCATACGAGTTATATTAGTCCTGCGCGAGGTGCCCGCCCCTCTTACTGATCTGTTATGTGGTTGTTTTACGTTTTCACCATTTGATGGTATGTTTTTAATCCTAAGTCTAAATTTTTGTAAATTCTCATCGTATACTCAAACTGCAAGCTCTGTGATAAGGCACTAGGTTCGTACACATTACAAATGCCCCGTGCGAATTGTTCTTACCTCTTATGGGATCCCTTTGTGTTCGTTTTACATTTTCACCCTCTGACAGCATGTTTTTAACCCAACTCTAACCATTTTCAAATTTTTGGTGTATACTCAAACTGGGAGTCCCTTGACTACGCGATCGATTCGTACGACTTATATTGGTCCCATGAGAGGTGGTCATGCCTCTTATGAAACCTTTTTGTGGTTGTTTTATGTTTTCAGCATTTGACGGCATGTTTTTAAGCCTAATCCAACTATTGAATTTTTTTTATCATATATTCAAACTTGGAGTCCAATTACTACGTGGTAGATTCCTACGAGTTACATTGGTCTCGTGCGAGGTACTCGTGCTTCTTACGATATTATTTTGTGGTTTTTTTACATTTTCACCCTTTAACGACATATTTTTAAGCCGGCGTCTAACAGTTTGCAATTTTTTTTTGTTTACTCAAATCGGGAGTCCCATGATTCTGCTGTTTGTTTGTACGAGTTACATTGGTCTCGTACGAAGTGTTGTGCCTCTTACGGGACCGTTTTGTGGCTATTTTATGTTTTCACCCTTTGACGGCATCTTTTGAAGTCTAAGTCTAGCTGTTTACAAATTTTCGTTATATACTCAAATCAGGAGTACAATGATTATATTGTCGGTTCCTTGGAGTTACATTGGTCTCGTGCGAGGTGTTTGTGCCTCTTATGATACCATTTTGTGTATGTTTTACGTTTTCACCCTTTAACGACATGTTTTTAACCATAAGTTTAACTTTTTGCAAATTCTCGTTGTATACTCAACACGCAAGTTTAGTGACTATACGGTCCATTCGTACGAGTTTCATTTATTCCATGCGAGGTGCTCATGTCTCTTATGGGATGATTTATGGCTGTTTTACATTTTCACCCTTTGACAACATGTTTTTAAGACTAGGTCTAGCTGTTTATAAATTTTTTTCGTATACTCAAACTGGTTGTCTAGTGACTACATGATCGGTTCCTACGGGTTAAATTAGTCCCATACACGGTGATCGTTCCTATGACGGGACCGTTTGCTAGTTGTTTTTTGTTTTCACCCTTTGATGACATGTTTCTAAACCTATGTCTAACTGTATAAAAATTTTCATTATATACTCAAATCGAGAGTTCAGTGACTACACGGTTGGTTCCTACGAGTGACATTGGTCCCATGTGAGGTGTTCTTGCCTCTTACGGGACCATTTTGTGTCTATTATACATTTTCACCACTTGACGGCATGTTTTTCAGCCTACGTCTAACTATTTCCAATTTTTTTCTTATACTCAAATCGAGTTTCCCATGACTACACGGTCGGTTCATACGAGTTACATTGCTCCCGTGCGAGGTTGTCGTGCCTCTTAAAGGACCATTTTATGGAAGTTTTACGTTTTCACCCTTTGACGACATGTTTTCAAGCCTAAGTCTAAATGTTTATAAATTTCTTTTGTATACTCAAACAGCGAGTCTAATGACTACACAGCTAGTTCCTACGAGTTACATTGGTTCCTTGCGAGGTGATCGTGCCTCTTATAGGACCAATTTGTCTCTATTTTACATTTTCACCCATTTACGAGATGTTTTTAAGCCTGTCTTAAGTATTTACAAATCTTTGTCGTATACTCAAATTAGAAGTCCAGTGACTACGCGGTCAGTTCCTACGAGTTACATAGGTACCATGTGAGGGACTCGTTCCTCTTATGGGACCATTTTGTGGTTATTTGACATTTTCAACCTTTGACGGCATATTTTTAAGCTCGAGTCTAAGTGTTCATAATTTTTTGTCGTATATAATGAATTCGGAGTCCCGACATTACGCAATCAGTTCTTACGAGTTACATTAGTCTAATGTGAGGTGGTCATGCCTCTTACGGGACCGTTTTATGTGCCTATTTTACATTTTCACCCTTTGACGGTATGTTTTTAAGCCAAGTCTAACTATTTGCAAATTTTCTTCATATACTCAAATCAATAGTCCAGTGACTACGCGATCGGTTCCTACGAGTCAAATTGATCATGTGCGAGGTGTTCGTTCCTCTTACGAAACCGTTTTGTGGTTGTTTTGCGTTATCACCATTTGATGACATGTTTTTAATCCTATGTCTAACTGTTTGTAAATTTTCATTGTATACATAAATTGGGACTCTCGTGACTATGCGGTCGGTTCGTAGGAGTTAAATTGGTCCCGTGTGAGGTGGTAGTGCCTCTTACGGGACCACTTTTGTGCTTGTTTTACGTTTGCACCTTTTGATGATATTTTTTAAGCTAAAGTCAAATTATTTAAAAACAATTGTCATATACTAAAATAGGGAGTCCGGTGACTATGTGGTCGATATCTACGAGTTACATTGGTCCCCTGTGAGGTATTCATTCCTCTTACGGGCCCGTTTTGTGGCTATTTTATGTGTTCACCATTTGATGACATGTTTTTAGGCCTAAGACTAATTTTCTTGCAAATTTTCTCCGTATACTCAAACTGGGAGTCCCGTGACTATGCGGTCGGTTCATACGAGTTACATTGGTCCGATTCGAGGTGATCGTGCCTCTTATGGGACCTTTTTTAGCTGTTTTATGTTTTCACCCTTTAGCGGCATGTTTTTAAGCCTATGTCTAGCTATTTGCAAATTTTCATTGTATACTCAAATCGGGAGTCCAATGACTATACGTACGGTTCCTACGTCCCGTATGAGGTGCTAGTGCCTCTTACGGGGCCATTTTGTGGTTGTTTTATGTCTTCACCCGTTCACGGCTTGTTATTAAGCCTAAGTCTAATAGTTTGTAAATTTTTGTCGTAGACTCAAATCGAGAGTCCTACGATTTACATTAGTCCCGTGAGAGGTGTTTGTGCCTCTTACGAGACTATTTTGTGATGTTTTATGTTTTCATCCTTTGACAACATGGTTTTAACCCTAAGTTTTACTATTTACAAATTATCGCTGCATACCATGAGTCTTGTTACTACGTGGTCCATTCCTAAGAGTTACATTGGTCAATGCGAGGTGCTCATGCCTCTTACGGGACCATTTTGTTTCCATTTTACATTTTCACCCTTTACGGCATGTTTTTAAGCCTATGTCTAATTTTTTAGAAATTCTAGTCGTATACTCAAACTTCGAGTTTCGTGGCAATGTGGTCAGTTCATGCGAGTTACATTAGCCCCGTGTGAGGTAATCGTGCCTCTTATGGGACCATTTTCTGGCTGTTTTACGTTTTAACCCTTTGATGGTATGTTTTGAATCCTTAGTCTAACTTTTGTAAATTCTCATTGTATACTCAAATCGCGGGTTTCGTTACTATGCTCTAGGTTCATATAAGTTACATTGATCCCGTGCAAGGTGTTTGTGCCTCTTATGGGACTATTTTGCGGTTGTTTTACTTTTTCACCCTTTGACAACATATTCTTAAGCCCAAGTCTAATTGTTTGCAAATTTTCAGTGTATACTCGAAATGGGAGTCCCGTGACTACACGGTAGGTTCGTATGACTTATATTGGTCCTGTGTGAGGTAGTCGTGCCTCTTACATGACTGTTTTGTGTTTTTTTACGTTTTCACCCTTTGATGGTATGTTCTTAAGCCTAAGGCTAATTATTTTGTAAATTTCCATTTTATTCACAAACTGGGAGTCCCGTGACTATGCGATTCATTCCTAGGAGCTACATTGGTCCCCTACGAGGTCCCTGTGCCTCTTATGGGAATGTTTTTAAGCCTAAGTATAATGTTTTGCAAATTCTCATCATATACTCAAACCACAAGTCCTATGACAATGCGATTACTTTGTACGAGTTACATTCAATTCGTGTGAGGTGTTTGTGCCTCTTATGGATGTCTAACTTTTTGCAAATTCTCATCGTATACCCAAACCGCGAGTTTTGAGTGTACTCGGTAGGTTCGTGCAAGTTGTATAGGTCTCGTGCGAGGTGTTCGTGCCTTTTACGAGACCGTTTTGTGGTTGTTTTATGTTTTCACCATTTGACGACATGCTTTTAAGCCCAAGACTAACAGTTTGCAAATTTTCATCATACACTCAAACTGGGAGTCCCGTGACTATGCGGTGGGTTTGTACATGCTTCATTGGTGCAAGGTGCTCGTGGCTATTACGGGGCCAATTTATGGCTATTTTATTTTTTCACCCTTTGACAACATGTTTTTAAGCCTAAGTCTGACTATTTTGAATTTTTTTTCATATACTCGAACAATGAGTCTAGTGACTACACGATCGATTCCTATGAGTTACATTCGTTTTGTACAAGGAGTTCGTGCCTCTTACGGGACCTTTTTCTGGTTGTTATACATTTTTAACCTTTGACAACATGTTTTTAAGCCTAAGTCTAACGTTTTGCAAATTATCATCGTATACTCAAACCACGAGTCCGGTGACTACATGGTCCATTCGTATGAGTTACATTAGTACCGTGCGAGGTGCTCATTCCTCTTATGGGACCGTTTTGTGGTTATTTTAGATTTTCACCCATTGATGACATATTTTTAAGCATATGTTTTACTGTTTACAAATTTTCATCATATACTCAAGTCGGGAGTTCATTGACTACGCGATCGGTTACTACGAGTTACATTGGTCCCGTGCGAGGTTGTCATGCCTCTTATGGCACCGTTTTGTGGTTATTTTTCATTTTCACTATTTGGCGACATTTTTTAAGCCTAAGACTTACTATTTTCTCATTTTCACCGTATACTAAAATCGGGAGTGTCGTGACTTCGCGGGGTTTGTTCGTAGAAGTCACATAAGTCCCATGAAAGATGTGTTTGCCTCTTATGGGAACGTTTAGTTGCTATTTTACGTTTTCACCTTTTGACAGCATGTTTTTAAGCCTAATTCTAACTGTTTACAAATTTTCATCGTATACTCAAACCGGGAGTCCACTGACTAAGGGTCAGTTCCTATGAGTTACATTTGTACCGTGCGAGGTGTCCGTGCCTCTTACAGGACCATTTTATGGGTGTTTTACATTTTCATCCAGTGACTACGCAATCGATTGCTATGAGTTACATTGGTCTCGTGCAAGGAATTCATGCTTTTTAGGGAACTATTTTGTGGTTGTTTCATATTTTCACCCTTTGACGGCATGTTTTTAATTTTACGTCTAACGGTTTAACAACTTTCATCGTATTCAAAAAACTTGGAGTCCCGTGACTACGCGGTCGGTTCCTTCGAGTTTAATTGATCCCATGCGAGGTGGTAGTGCCTCTCACGGGACCCTTTTATGTGCAATTTTTATGGTTACAACCTTTGACGGCATGTTTGTAAGCCTAACTCTAATTATTTATAAATCTTCATCATATACTCAAATCGAAAGTCCAGTGATTACGCGATCAGTTCCTACGAGTCTCATTGGTCCCGTGCAAGGTGTTTGTTCCTCTTACGGGACCGTTTTTTTTATTGTTTTACGTTTTCACCATTTGACGACATGTTTTTAAGCCTAAGTCTAATTGTTTGTAAATTTTTATCGTATACTCAAATCGTGAGTCCCGTGACTACACGGTCAGTTCATACGAGTTACATTGGTCCCGTGCAAGGTGGTCACGCCTCTTACATGATCGTTTTATGTACCTGTTTTATATTTTTATCCTTTAACGACATGTTTTTAAGCCTAATTCTAACTATTTACAAATTTTTGTCATTTTCTCAAACAAGAAGTCCAGTAACTACACGGTCGGTTCCTACGATTTACATTGGTCCTGTGTGAGGTGCACGTGCCTCTTACGGGACTGTTTTCTGGTTGTTTTACATTTTCACCCTATCACGGCACATTTTTATGCCTAAGTCTAACAGCTTGCAAATTTTCATTGTAGAATCAAACTTGTAGTCCAGTAACTACACAGTTAGTTCCTACAAGTTACATTGGTCCTGTACGAGGTCCTTGTGCCTCATACGGGACCGTTTTACGGTTATTTTATGTTTTCACCCCTTGACGATACGTTTTTAAGCCTAATTTTAACTCTTTATAAATTTTTATCGTATACTCAAATCAGGAGTCCTTTGACTATGCGGTCGGTTCCTATAAGTTACATTGGTCATGTGCGAGGTGTTCGTTCCTCTTACGACATCGTTTTATGGTAGTTTTACATTTTTTTCATTTAACGACATGTTTTTAAGCCTAAGTGTAATTGTTTGCTAATTTTTATCGTATACTCAAATCGGGAGTCCCGTGACTACGCAGTTGGTTCGTATGAGTTTCATTGGTCCCATTCGAGAATCAACTATCGACACAAAATGCAAAAAAAAATATATCTAATTAAAAATAAAGTTTCAAAAAAATCTAGGTAACAAAGAAATAGTCAACCTCACAGATAAGTGAGGTGAAATCGTATAAATTTCATAGACAAAAGACGAAACAACGACAATCATAATTTATTAAAAAAAAATACAGTGTATATACTATATACATACATATATGTTTCAATGTATAGGGAGTGAAAGAGGTGAGCTTACTCTGCATATTGAGAGCTCAAAGACCAAATAATGGTGGTCTGGAGAGCAGAGCTAGGGTTTGGTTACTATAAATCATCCAGTTTTAAAGAGAGAAAGTATATGTTTAGCTCAGTCCCGATCTATGGGTATCCCTCATGGATCTTCAATCAATAAAACCTAGATGAAATTTTCTTGAGCATGTGAGAAGAGGAAAGAGAGAGCGGGAAGCTGAAAAATTAAGGGTTTTTTTTTCATTATTTGTATTTTAGTGAAGTGTCCTCAATTTTGGCACACTTTTAAACAGTGCCAAATTTTGGCACTATTTTAAAGTGTGCCAGATTGTTATTAAAACGTGCCAAAATTTGGCACATCTTTATACTATGCCAAAATTTTAATATTCGGGTGTGCCAAATTGATATTTTTGGTGTAGTGTATGTCATCATTTTGTGTAGTTATTTTACGTTTTTACCCTTTCACGACATGTTTTAAAGCCTTAGTCTAATTGTTTACAATTCTTTATCTTATGCTCAAACCGTGAGTCCCCTTACTACGCGGTCCATTCCTACGAGGTACACTGGTCCTGTGTGAGGTGCTCGTGCATCTTACGAGACCGTTTTGGCTCTTTTACATTTTTACCCTTTGATGACATATTTTTAAGCCTAAGTCTATCTTTTTACAAATTCTCATTGTATACTCAAACCGCAAGTCCAGTGATAATGCCTTCAGTTCATCTGAGTTATATTAGTCCCTTGTGAGGTGTTTGTGCCTCTTAAGGGATCGTTTTGTGATTTTTGTATGTTTTCACCCTTTGATGGTATGTTTTTAATCCCAAGACTAACTTTTTACAAATTCTCATCGTTTACTCAAACTGCAAGTTTCGTCACTACGTGGTAGTTTTGTACAAGTTAAATTGGTCCTCTGTGAGGTGTTCGTGCTTCTTAAGGGACCGTTTTGTGGTTGTTTTATATTTTCACCCTTTGACGGCATGTTTTCAAGTCCAAGTCTAACTGTTTACAAATTTTCATCATACACTTAAACTGGGAGTCCCATGACTACCCGATTGGTTCGTACAACTTATATTGGTCCCGTGCGAGGTGTTCGTGCCTCTTACAGGACTGTTTTGTGGTTATTTAACATTTTTATCCTTTGACGACATGTTTATAAGGATAATTCTATCTGTTTACGAAGTTTGATCGTATACTCAAATCGAGAGTCGAGTAACTACGTGGTCGGTTCCTACAAGTTACATTGGTCCCGTGCAAGGTGCTCGTGCCTCTTAGATACCGTTTTGTGGTTGTTTTACGTTTTCACCTTTGACGACATGTTTTTAAGCCTAAGTCTAACAGTTTGAAAATTTTCGTCATATACTCAAACTGGGAGTCAAGTGACTATGAGATTAATTCCTAGGAGTTGCATTGGTCCAGTGTGAGGTGCTTATGCCTCTTACGGGACCATATTATTTATGTTTTACGTTTTCTGTCTTTGGCGACATGTTTTTACGCCTATGTCTAGCCATTTGCAAATTCTCGTCGCATACACAAATAGCAGATACCAAGGATATCCCATCACACATATATAACTTGTAACTCATGTTAAACATTATATTGAAACATCCTAGGTAGAAAAAAGAGTTCTTTTCGTTTCATTTGAGTGGCAGAATACATCATTAACAATATGTTTTTATATGATCTGTATTCCAAGGGTGTGGAAGTTCATGTCCATTCATATTTTTAGGTCATAACACTTTGTCCTTATTATTTTCACTATTACATTAGGGCCTTCCCACTTTAGGTCGAGTTTCCTTTCATTCGGATTTCTGGCTGTAAGGGTAACCTCTCTCAAGACCATGTGCCCCACCATGAACTCCCTGGGGAGGACTTTTTATTTAAGTAGGATATTGTTATATGCTTGTAAGAGGCCATTCTAATTAGGTTAGCCTCTATTATTTCATCCAAAGACCTTTGGATACCTTCGTCATTAGCCCTAGTTCATACTGAGTTACCCTTAGAGTTAGTACTTTGACCTCTGTTGGAATGAATGCCATAGTACCGAAGGTTAGGGAGAGTGTAATTTGTCCTATTAGACCTCTGATGGTGGTTATGTAGGTCCATAAGATGCTCGGAAGCTCCTAATCCTGCAACCCCTTAGCTTTCACTAACCTCTTTATCAAATTATGGAAGATGGTTCTATTGGTCACTTTGACTTGGACGTTGGCCTTAGGGTGGCCTGAAGATGAGTAGTGGTTACTTATACCATAGTTTAAGATGAATTCCCTGACGGATGGGTCATCAAACTGGTTGCCTTTGTTAGATATAAAGGATATAGGGAAGATAAACCTACAAATAATGTTCTTCCAAATGAAATTGGTAGTAATATTTTCTATAATGGTGTCCAAGGGATTAGCCTCTGCCTACTTGGTGACGTAATCAATAGTCATAATGCATAACTTGCTTTGGTCTTTGTTGTTGGAGCGGAAGTCCAAAGGTCTATTGAAAATGCGTATAGATCGAACTACAAAAAAAACTACACATACGTGAAATCCTACAAGGCAGATTTAGGATTTACCTGCGATATCTCTTTGATTTGATCTCGTTTTATCACAAACATAATATGTAATTCCTCGAATCACCTCATGATATTCTACTGTATTCCCGATATGGACAGCCACGAGTAGAGGATGGGCTCCTATTTCGTAACCACCTTCATATATCCTCTTTCTTCTCCGTTGTCTCTCTTTTTCACAAGTATGAACTCCAGTCTTTTGACTTTCCAAAAGTGACAACCAGGTTAGGAAAGAATGAGACTTAGATTCATATATATAGGCTACAGTTGGGACCCTAAGGAGAGATAAGGGTGTGTATCCTAATAGACCCGAGAAAACTTAATCCTTCCCGGTTCATAATCTGAGTCCTTAATTATAATTAATACCACTAAATAATTATAATTGCGACTCTACTCTATAAGTAAAAATTATATTTCAAGCTCCTCATTATTAATTACTTAATTCTCCCCACGTTAAGGTTACAGATACTCGTTAATAAAATTCATAACTGATAATTTATTTGATTAATTTCTTTAAGTCCTTGAGCGGTCCAACTTAACTTATTTGTAGTGTCAGATTAAAATAATCCACCTGCACGGTTTCACACATACAAAACTTATATAAGTATCTCAAGGGGGTATCACCAATCTCTATACTGGATTCCATCCATAAAAGACTTACACCATATATTAATCACCATTACCCAATCTATCAAGATTATTGATCCAATAATGAATCTCACCCGATAAGTCAAAGTAATAAATAACTAGTGCTTGTGTACATCAATCATATCCCGATTAAGAGCCTTAAGTAAACCTAATAATCACAAGGTGTACATTGTCTTATAAAATTAGTATAAATACAACGACCTCAAATTGGTCATGTTCAATACACACAAAGTGTACTAGAACAATAAGTTAAAACTATACAGTTTCCTATATTCAAGCTAGACCTACTAAAATATTGTTCTATAGTCCTACTAATGGTGTGTCGAGTTCCATCTAATACTTTGAACGATACAACTTATATTCCACAAGAATTGGTGATCTGATCCTCTGTGTGTCAGTCGTACTCTACACACCAGAACACACTACTGGGCAGAATAAAAGACATTAGTAATATATAAAATACTGCAAACATTATGTCCATATATGATTCTCATTAAAATAGGAATATCTGATTTATTATAACAATAAATCCGTAGCTAAAATTATTACATAAAGCATGGTTTTAGTCTACTTCTATAACAATCTCGCACTTAGACTCAAACCCATGCTGCAATGCATCTCACTCCCATCCCCTCTACGTGACTAGCAAAAGTCTTGGCTGGTAAGCTCTTTGTGAAAGGGTCTTCCAGGTTGTTCTCTTATGCAATCTTCATAACTATGACATCACCCCACTGCATAAATTCTCGAATGATATGATACTTACGCTCAATGTGTTTACCTCTCTTATGGATCCTATGTTCCTTTGAGTTAGCAACCGCATTGCTATTATCACAATAAAGTGTAATAATCGATTGAACTAAAGGTACCACTCCTAGATCAATTAGGAAGTTTCTAAGCCATACTGCTTCCTTGGCTACCTCAGAGGCCTCCATATATTCAGCTTCCATGGTAGAATCAACAATGTAAGATTGCTTGATACTCCTCCAACTAATGGCTCCACTTCCTAGGGTAAACACATATCTAAAGGTAGACTTTCAGGAATCTCCATCAGACTAAAAAATTGAGTCAGTGTACCTAATGGGTACGAGACTCTCTGCCTGGTAAACTAGCATATAATCTCGTGTTCTTTTCAGGTATTTGAGTATATGCTTTACCACAGTCCAATGTTTTTTCGTAAGGTTAGACTGATATCTAGTAACCATCCCAATAGCAAAGCAGATATCAGGTCTAGTGCATAATATAGCATACATAAGGCTCCCAACTACCGAAGCATAAGGGATTCCTTTCATCTTCTCTATCTCATTAGGTGTCTTACGACACTAATCATTGGAGAGAGATATTCCATGTCTAAAAGGGAGGAACCCTTTCTTGTAATCTTACATGCTAAATCTGGTAAGAATGGAATCGATATAAGTTGCTTGTGATAAACCCAACATTATTTTTCTTACGATCATGCATAAGCTTAATCCTAAGGATGTGAATAGCTTCTCCTAAATATTTCATATCAAATTGGCTGGACAACCACACTTTAACCTAAGACAACACTCCAACATCATTTCCAATGAGAAGAATGTCATCCACATATAATACTAAAAACACCACTACATTTTTGTTGCATTTCTTGTATGCACAAGACTCATCTGAACATTAATCAAAACAAAAATATTTGATTGCTTGATGAAAAAAATGTTCCAAGGTTTAGATGCTTTCTTAAGTCCATCAATGGACTTCTTAAGCTTACATAATTTATGCTCTTGGCCTTGGGCAATAAAACTATCTGGATGCACCACATAGATACATTCGTCAAGATTCCCATTAAAAAATGGAGACTTAACGTCCATTTTCCAAATTTGATAATCGAAATGAGTCGCAATGGATAAGAGAAGTCAGACGGACTTCATCATATGTACCGCTAAGAAGGTTTCCTCATAATCGATGTCCCCTTTCTTAGGAAACCCTTTTGCAACAAGTCGTGCCTTAAAGGTTTCAAACTTCCCTTCCACCTCTCTTTTCCTTTTATAGACCCACTTGCATCCTATGGGTTTTATCCCTTCGGGTGGATTTATAAGACTCTAAACCTGATTAGAATGCATAGATTCCATCTCAGAATTCATAACTTTAAGCCAAAGTTCTGCATCTGTATTTCGGATAGCCTCATTGTAGTCATAGGGATCGGCTTCGAGTTCATCATGGACCTTATCATAATACTCTACCAATAATATAAACCATTTAGGTTGACATATAACCCTCCCACTATGATGAGGTAGTCCCTGTGCTGGTGTACTAGTGTAAACACGTCGTGTTATATCATCCTGTATTGGTGGTGGTGAAGAATCTTGTTGGTTACTTCTTCAAGAATAACTTTACTTCTGGGTTTATAATCCATCATATAATCCTCTTCTAATAATTAGGTATTGGTTCTAACAATGACCTTTTGATCCTTAAGATCATAGAATAAAAAAACCTTATTTTCCTTAGGATATCCTATAAAGAAACAAACTTTTGATCTTGATCTCTCTTTATCACATGTGTTTCTCTACCCTAGATTCAAATATTTTCATACTAGGCTTGAGACCAATCCACAATTCCTTGGGTGTAGGAGAGACCGCCTTTCAAGGTACCAAGGTCAGTAAATAACTGGTTGTTTTTAAAGCATGTCCCCAAAAGGAATCTGGGATATCTGTATAACTCAACATGGACATAATAATATCCAAAAGAGTCATATTCATTCTTTCTGCTACACCATTTTGATGAGGCCTTCCAGGTGAAAATAATTAAGATATAATCCCTTGATCTTCTAAATAATTCCTAAACTCCCCTAAGAGGTACTCTCCACCATGATCAGATTGTAGTGTCTTGATACTTTTACCTTAATGTTTCTCCACTTCTACCCTATACAATTTGAATTTCTCAAAGGCTTCGAACTTATGTTTCATTAGGTAAATGTACCCATATCTTGAATAACCATCTATTAAAGTCATGAAAAACTCAAAGACCCTTCTTGATTAGGTTGTCATCGAGACACATAGATCATAATGACCTAATTCCAAGAGTTCTTTATCTCTATAGCCCTTGGCCGAGAAAGGCCCCTTAGTCATTTTACCTTCTAAACCGAATTCAAAAACTTGAAGTGTCTCCACTTCTAATGAGCTCAATTTCCCACTTGCTACCAGTCTAAGAATCCTTTTTATATTAATATGACCTATGCATAAGTGCCAAAGATACGCTTGGTTCACTGTGGAGGGATCCTTTGTCTTTAAATTTGGTCCAATTGAATTATGCAAAATATTAATTTGTTATGTGAGAGCGATAGGATTAACAATATGAAGATTCTCAACTAATGTACCAGAACAAATTAAAGATTTAGTTTTCTTAATTACCACGAGTCTATTAAAAGAAATCGAATATCCATAAAAGGCTAAACAAGAAACTAAAAGCAAATTCCTTCTAATGGAAGGTGTAAAAGGAAAATTTATTAAAAATAAACTCCTATCATTATTAAAGCTTAAATGAACGTCTCCCACAGCAACTACCATTACTCTCGTAGAATCTCCCAGAGTCAGATAAATCTCTCCATCAATTATTCCACTGGTTTCCTGGAAACCCTACAAAGAATTGCATACATGATTAGTGCCTCCCGTATCAGCACACCAGGTACCGATAGTACGAACCTCAAAACATGATTCAATGACAAATAAATGGAATTTCCTACATTATTCTGTTTATTGAGAAAAAAACGGACAATTGTTATTATAGTGCCCAGACTGCTTATAATGGAAACACTTGACCTTGGGATTTTTCACACCTCCCTGAGGCCCACAAGCTGCCTGAGGTACCATAACTTATTTCTGAGCCTTCTTCTTCTTTTTACTCTTTTCCATAGTTTTAGAAGTAGATCATTTCTCATCAACAAAAGCAGTTACTGACTTCTTGATGAGACCCTCAGTTGCTTATAGTTCTTTAAGTAGTTCTTCCAAAAAGTAAGAAAGTTTGTTCATGTTGTAATTTATGCGGAACTGCTTAAAGGACTCAGGCAGCGACTTGGGAACAATATTGACCTAGGTTTCCCTATCGATTTCTGCACTAAGGATTTCAAGCTCATTGAGAATAGACGTCACCCTTAAAACATGTTCCCTCACCGGGGTCCCTTCAATCATGTTTGTGTTCATGAGTTATTTCATGGAAACTTGCCTTACAACACGATCCTGATCCCCAAACAAATCTTTAAGGTTCAGCATCATGCCATAGGCAGTGTCCATCGACTGATGCTGATGTTGCAAAACATTTGACATAGATGCCAAAATGTAACACCGCGCCATCTCATCAGCCTTGATACATCTTTGGTAATCCTGGCTTTCCTTTTCGGTTTCCCCTCACCAAGTTTCTCAGGACAGATCTCATAGAGCAAAAACTTTTACCCTTTAACAGTCAACACAATATCCAAATTCCTTTTCCAGTCAATGTAATTAAGACCAGTTAATTTGTTTTCCTTGAGAATGATAGCAAGTGGATTGTAAGAGCTTCCCATCTTAATACTGAGAATCAAATAATAAAATGAATCATTATAGGTCATAAAAACCTTTTGAATTCTGAAATAAAATTAATATACCGTTTATCAATTTTAAAAGAATTCGTACGCATCCCGATTACCATTTGAATAATATTCCTCTTTAGAGAACCTACTTTCCAAAAAAAATTAGGTAGGCTTATTCCTTTTAATTTTATTATCTTGACAAAACCTATGCCAAATAAATTAATATAGCTGAGACTTTGGTCCCACAAAATCGTAGCAATCCTCTTTAGAGAACCTTCCATTATGTTATGTCTAAGTGTATACCACTAAGTAATTTTAAATTATCTCATATCACATATACTCCTCCTTTGGGGGTCGCCTATGTGAATAATGAATCCAAAATTACCCTTAAGGAAATTTATACTGACTACCATAATCATTTGTATTCCTCGTTGGAGGATCTACTTATTATTGAAAGCCTACAAATCATTAATAGATACCATGGGATTTTCTCTTAGAAAATTCCCTCTCCCACTTAGTAATTTAAAAACTTTTCTGACGGTTAAAAAAATGTGTCCAAATCTTAATTAATTGAAAAATCTAGGACATTTGATATGTTTCCAAAAATACCGAGAAATCACTATTTTAATATAACAAGCAAATGTTTGATAAATAAAAAATTTCAAATACCTTTGATCGTTAAAAAAAAATTACTAAAATTTTTTATTCTCTAACCACGCATATTAATTTCCACAATGCAAAATAATTATGAATTATTCACATTTAGCATCTACATGATTTAAGTCGGGTGGGTATTCCATGTTGTCCATAATTCCAAGGGAACCGTTAACACATATTAACAACCCAACAATTAAAATATGAATAATAGAGACATAAATCAACGTAAATAAGAAAATCGATAAAAATGAGGATTCCCGACTATTACGGTCAAGATACAACTCTGTTGTAAATTTGAGTTCTCAAGAGTCATCCTTGAACTCAACAGTCATCCTTGAACTCAATAGCCATCCTTCAACCCAGTAGTTATCCTTGAACCCAAACACTTCATGTTACCACTATGCGGGGTCGAGGGGGACCACCTCATGGGGGCCTCCAAGCACTGTTAACACTGTCAAAACCTGTAAGGACACAAATTTCCAATTGAGTCCTCTTATAGTTTTGGCTCAATTCCGGACAAAAACATTTATTCATAGGATTTTATTTTATTGTAATATTCAAGACCTATGAAGTGTTTGTTGAAGACGTAGCGGCAAAGAGTATAAAGCATCATCAAAATGCCGTAGTTTATGTGCCTCGTTTGTACGTCATCAACTAAGGTTCCATACTCCCAAGGTATGAATGTAATAATATTTATATAGGAGTTTGGAACAATATGTATTGGGTGTTAGGAGAAATAAAAACTGCATTTTATTTTTAGAAAGAATCAATTAGAAACTTTAAAAATAAGTATATAAAAGTTTATAAAAGTTTCTGGGCCAAAATCGAATTTTTAAGTCTTTCTGGTCGTTCGTTAGAAATGTCGTTCGAACGAGTTTTTTCGTTCGAACCAGATTTCGTTCGAACGAGTTTTGTCGTTCAAACCAAGTTCGTTCGAACGAGTTTGCCCACGACCCTGGTCAGTCGTTCGATATGTCGTTCGAACGAGATTTTCGTTCTAACGAGGTATCTAACGAGATTCTAACGAGCCCAGGCTGGTCGCTCGTTAGAAGTCTCGTTCGAACGAGAGTCAAGTTCGCTCGAACGAGACGTCAGGGCGGGAACAGTTTTGAGCAGTTTTTTGGCAGTTTTCTCCCACTTTCCCCACTTGTTTTTTAACCAACTTTTTCATACATTATTATGTGCGGGAAACACATTTTCCAAGAGAACTTTTCCATTTCATATCCATCTCTTAGAGAGAGTTTGAGAGCTAATCTTTTTAGGGAAAATGTTCATGTTTTGAGTGTCAATTTCTAAAGAAAAATTCATACACTCTAGTTTACACCCAATAGTTGTTTATCCAAGTTCCATATATACATATCTTTACTTGGAGTTTTTGGCACCGGTTTTCTCTACCGAATTCAAGAGACGTTTCGGGTTTGCTTCTACACCCCATCACAAAGAAGACTTTTGGTGATATTCTACCCGTTTGGAGAAAGGCTCCATGTTCGGGTGACGGTGTCCGTTTAAAGTCCTATCGGTGTATTCCGAGACCACGGTGGAGCTCCGTTGGTTATCCGCTAATTGGAGGTTGATACAAGAAGAAGCATCACGGCTTGAGAGGGTTCGAGTTTAGGAAGTAAGTCTTTTGTCTTGTATTTTGTAATACCGTTTTTAGTGGATTTGAGGCTAGGGCCGTCCCGAGGTTTTTTTCCCGTTAGTGGGTTTTTCCTCGTACATCGCGGTGTAGTGTGACTGTTGATTTTATCTTGCTCTATATCACTTAGAACGCATGCTAGATTAATTCAAGATAAAATCGGTTTAATTATCACACATATTTAATTTGGGACTTAATTTAAATATTGGGTAAATTTGGTTTATTCGAGTCACGAACTAAAATTGGTTTCGCCTTACTTTGAATTATCGATAATTATGACTTAGGCAAATTCTAGGACTTGAATTATGATTTATGTTTTAATTTGTTTTTGAAGAAATTAAAACTCGTTGTTTATTTTTGAAAGTTGAACCATCCTACCGTTTTACAACGCTTCCGCATCATCACTTGTGTTTATACTTAAAGGAAATTACAAGTTTGTGATTTTAATTGTTTTATAATTTAAAATCTGGGAATCCATCAACTTTAGGCGTTTTCAAATTGGTATCAGAGCCAAAAACGATAAATTATTTCGTTAAAGATCTTTTAAATTTTTGGCTAAAAAATGGAATTTTCCCCATTTTCAAAATTTCCTATTTTTGATGGTTCAAACTACGCGTATTGGAAAGCGCGCATGAAATCGGCACTTAAATCTATCGACGAACGTGTTTGGATGTCTGTTGTTAACGGTTGGACCCCACCAACTCATCTAATTGAAAATGAACGTGTTCCCAAACCCGTCGATAGATGGACCGAAAATGAGTTTAAGCTTGCAAATTTTAATTCCCGTGGTTTAAATGCCTTATTTAGCGTTGTCGCACCGGATGAATTCCGACGTATTATGACGTGTGAAACCGCTAAAGAAGCTTGGGATATTTTACAAATAACTCATGAAGGAACTAGTGTCGTTAAAGCTTCTAAACTTCAAAACCTCACCACTCAATTTGAAACTATCAAAATGGATGAAAAAGAAACTTTTTGATAAATTTTATGCTAGACTTTCAGATATTGTTAATTCATCCTTTAACTTGGGAGAAAAAATACCTGACGACCGTGTTGTAAAGAAAATTTTAAGGTCCCTACCCGATAGATTTATTCCAAAGGTGACCGTTTTAAATTCTTTACCCACTTTAGCCTCTACGAAATTAGAAGAGCTTGTAGGTGATTTACAAACCTATGAACTAGATATGTTTCCCTCTAAAACTGAAAAGAATATCGAAAAGGGCGTTGCTTTAAAAGCCCGAAAATAGGTTAAACAAATAGTAGAGAGCGATAGTGATAGTGACTCGGAAGATATGGCTTTGTTTGCTCGTAAATTCAGAAAATTTCTTAAATTTAACAAAGATAAAGTTAAAAATGATTTTAAGAAATTTGATACTTCTAAACATGATAAAAGCGAGAAGTTTTCTAAAGCCGAAAAGATCCCTAAGCCTAGTGATGAAAATGTTGATAGGGACGAGTCTAATAAGTGTTTTGGTTGTGAAGGTTATGGCCATAGGGCTTTTGAGTGCCCCACTAAACTAAGGAAAGAGGGTAAACGACCCATTTCATATAATGCGACCCTTAGTGATAGTGATAAGGAAGAGAAGCCTGATTCCCCCACTAAGAAAAATTTTGTGGCTTTTATGGCTAGACATGTGAGTGATAATGAGGACACATCGAATGATGAAATTATAGCACATGCCACTTCCAAGGTCATTGTAAATGATTCTCTTATTTTTGATGATAGTGAGAGTGAAGAAGAAAGAGAGAGTGAAAATGAAGAAGAGGTTGATGTGAGTGAACTTCAAAATGCTTTTCATGAATTATATAAAGAATCTATTAATTTGAAAAGAACTAATTTGAAGTTAGAAGCTTGTTTAAGAAAGAGTGTCAAGGTCGTTGATGATAGTGCCTTAATAGAAGACCTTAGGCCACAAGAGAGGACTCTTCGAGAGAAGCTAGAATACGTTGAAGGCGAGAGAGATAACCTTAGGGGTTTAATGGAATCCTTGAAAAAGGAGCTTCTTGCTTTTGAAGAGCGTAATTTTTTACTAGAATCTAACATTGTAGAATTGGAAAATAAATTAAAAGATTCTAGTAATTACAAATTTGATTTGGAATGTCGTTCGGAAAAACTTGATAAAATGTTAGGAACGGTCCAAATTAAAAATGACACCTTTGGTTTAGGCTTCAATACTTTTAATGAATTTAACCCTAAAGTCAAAACCAATGTTTTAGGAGAATCTTCTAGGAATGAATTTAATGATCACTCCTTAGATAAATCTTTTCGACATGTTCTTACTTGTACACATTGTGGTCGAAAAGGTCATCTTAGGCAATTTTGTTTAGACCTTAAACGAATTCCTAGAAAATCTTATAGTAAAGTAACCACGATAGCTAATGTTCCTACACCCCAAGATAGTAATTCTTCATTAATTTGGGTTAGGAAATCCGACTTGGTTACCTTACAAAATAGGGATTTTGATTCTCATTTACTTTCACATCCTTCCTCCCTTGCTAAATTTAAAGGTTGAATGTGTTAGTGTTTGCATACTTTAGTGTTTGTCCTTCATGCTATATTCACATGCTAAATGTATGCTTGTTTAGTCATTTTCTAGTCATTGCCTTATTTCATATCACTTGCTAGAAATTATGACTTGTTTATTTTTTTATATTATTTTTTGTGTTTGATTTAACTGCAAAATATAAAAAGATTTTTGTTTATCATTTGTGTTTTATTTATTTCATTTAAGCTTAATGAAAAATACAAATGATTTTCGTTTAAGTTTTTTGAGTATATATCTTTATTTTGGATTAACAATGTTAAAAACTCAAAAAGATTTTGTTTGGTGTGTATTTTTGTTTGACACACTTTATGTGGCATATACTTGTGTTTGAATCCCTCCTTTAACGCTCCCACGTGGCTAGAACTTTTGGTTTAGATTTTCAATCCTTAAAATGTTCTTTACCATGTTTTATATGGAGTAGTTGGATTTTGTATTGTTTAAATGGATTCTATTTCTATATGCCTCTATTCACACATGCACGAGCTCTTTTGAAATCTTAATGTCACATGTTATATTTGAGCTTTTTGAGGTGTTCTCCTATCAATCTAGTCATCTACATATCTATGACCTAGGAGGACTAGTGCATGTCAAATTCCGTTGCATGTGAGATTTGTGTGAAAAATGAAAACATGATAAATTCATATATGCACGGGGAAGGGCTCCGAAAGGATGAATTAAATCCTTTGCGAATAGTAAGCCACCGTTGATTGGATCTAAAAGAAATATGTGATCCAACGGCCTAAAAACAGAATATTTGGCATTAAAAAGAAATCAATTGCCAAGGCCTATGTTTGTTTGATATATTCATTCAAATGTAAAAGAAAATATATGCTCATTGAGGGAGAATTGGATGGTATATCAACGGTTTGCACAATGTCCGTTTATCCTAGTTGTCTTTAATGTCATGACTCTATTTGGTTTGTAGAATCATCATCATGCTAGGCTTGTATGCATTGTGTATGTTTGTTCATTGAGTTCAATCTTTATATTGTCACATGAGGTTATATTTAACTGTGATGAAGTTTGCAATCAAATGAGAACTCCGTGAACGTTTCTTAAGTGTTTGGGTCTAAATTTAATTGTTGCTAGTTCACACCCCTACACTTCCATTTCCATATGACACATTTTTGCCATACGAGTGTGCAAACTTATTGTATTTTGTGTCATGTGTGTGTTTATATCTATATATATATACAAGTGCTTCATTGATATATTTCTAGTATATATATATATATATATATATATATATATATGATATTTGTTTGTCTTTGTCTTGCTTTTAATTACCCATATGCTTTCATGTCTTATCACTTTAAGCTTTCACTTGTTGTTTATTAGTTCTTTATCCTTTGCCTATTCCCGAACAAAAAGGGGGAGATTTATCTTAGGGGGGGACGTCTTTCTAAGTAGGTCATGTGTTTCAAGGGAGAATTAATTTAGGGGGAGCAATTAATTGCATTTAATATTTTGATATTCCCTATGCATTTGATGAGTTTGCTTAAGTGTGCAGGAATTATTATAAAGCGGCATCTTTCTATGGCAAAGAGTTTAATCCTTGGGTTGAGTCAAGATTGGGCGGGTTATGTTTTGAGTCTAGTAGAGCTTGACGGTCCTTTAGGATTTTTTTTTGGTTTTTGTCCCGGAATAGCCAAAGGGGGAGAATTGTAAGGACACAAATTTCCAATTGAGTCCTCTTATAGTTTTGGCTCAATTCCGGACAAAAACATTTATTCATAGGATTTTATTTTATTGTAATATTCAAGACCTATGAAGTGTTTGTTGAAGACGTAGCGGCAAAGAGTATAAAGCATCATCAAAATGCCGTAGTTTATGTGCCTCGTTTGTACGTCATCAACTAAGGTTCCATACTCCCAAGGTATGAATGTAATAATATTTATATAGGAGTTTGGAACAATATGTATTGGGTGTTAGGAGAAATAAAAACTGCATTTTATTTTTAGAAAGAATCAATTAGAAACTTTAAAAATAAGTATATAAAAGTTTATAAAAGTTTCTGGGCCAAAATCGAATTTTTAAGTCTTTCTGGTCGTTCGTTAGAAATGTCGTTCGAACGAGTTTTTTCGTTCGAACCAGATTTCGTTCGAACGAGTTTTGTCGTTCGAACCAAGTTCGTTCGAACGAGTTTGCCCACGACCCTGGTCAGTCGTTCGATATGTCGTTCGAACGAGATTTTCGTTCTAATGAGGTATCTAACGAGATTCTAACGAGCCCAGGCTGGTCGCTCGTTAGAAGTCTCGTTCGAACGAGAGTCAAGTTCGTTCGAACGAGACGTCAGGGCGGGAACAGTTTTGAGCAGTTTTTTGGCAGTTTTCTCCCACTTTCCCCACTTGTTTTTTAACCAACTTTTTCATACATTATTATGTGCGGGAAACACATTTTCCAAGAGAACTTTTCCATTTCATATCCATCTCTTAGAGAGAGTTTGAGAGCTAATCTTTTTAGGGAAAATGTTCATGTTTTGAGTTTCAATTTCTAAAGAAAAATTCATACACTCTAGTTTACACCCAATAGTTGTTTATCCAAGTTCCATATATACATATCTTTACTTGGAGTTTTTGGCACCGGTTTTCTCTACCGAATTCAAGAGACGTTTCGGGTTTGCTTCTACACCCCATCACAAAGAAGACTTTTGGTGATATTCTACCCGTTTGGAGAAAGGCTCCATGTTCGAGTGACGGTGTCCGTTTAAAGTCCTATCGGTGTATTCCGAGACCACGGTGGAGCTCCGTTGGTTATCCGCTAATTGGAAGTTGATACAAGAAGAAGCATCACGGCTTGAGAGGGTTCGAGTTTAGTAAGTAAGTCTTTTGTCTTGTATTTTGTAATACCATTTTTAGTGGATTTGAGGCTAGGGCCGTCCCGAGGTTTTGTTCCCGTTAGTGGGTTTTTCCTCGTACATCGCGGTGTAGTGTGACTGTTGATTTTATCTTGCTCTATATCACTTAGAACGCATGCTAGATTAATTGAAGATAAAATCGGTTTAATTATCACACTTATTTAATTTGGGACTTAATTTAAATATTGGGTAAATTTGGTTTATTCGAGTCACGAACTAAAATTGGTTTCGCCTTACTTTGAATTATCGATAATTATGACTTAGGCAAATTCTAGGACTTGAATTATGATTTATGTTTTAATTTGTTTTTGAAGAAATTAAAACTCGTTGTTTATTTTTGAAAGTTGAACCATCCTACCATTTTACAACGCTTCCGCATCATCACTTGTGTTTATACTTAAAGGAAATTACAAGTTTGTGATTTTAATTGTTTTATAATTTAAAATCTGGGAATCCATCAACTTTAGGCGTTTTCAAAACGGATCTCTGTACCAAAAACAACTTTCGATCACCGTTCTTTTGTCACACTCCTCTATTGACAATTACGATAAAAAAAACAGTAACAAATTACAGATGTCCTATGCCTCCATGAAGGATTTCACATTCTACATCAATATTACATTAATCCAACATAAAAAATAACCATGAATAAACCATCATGGGATCCAATCACAAAAAATAAACCCATAAATACGTGACCATTATTGTGGGATAAGATCGCTGCAAAACAGAAGTTATCACAAATCTATATTCTACCCAACATCCATACACATATACGATTGTCTTAATTGGACAACATGATTGAATTCAACCTATATGGGGTATCAACCGAGCTCTGATACAAATTATTGGAGCGGAAGTCTAAGGGTCTATTGAAAATGCGTATATATCGAACAACAAAAAAAACTATACATATGTGAAATCCTACAAGGAAGATTTAGGATTTACGTGCGAGATCTCTTTTATTTGATCTCGTTTTATCACAAACAGAATATGTGATAGATCAATTCACCTCACGATCTTCTATTGTATTCCCAATATGGATAGCCGCGAGTAGAGGGTGGGCTCTGTTTGAACATAAGGCCCCCAAATTTATATTCTAAGAATTAATGTGATGGTTCAATTAATTTTTGAACTAAAATTTCAATTCAAATTTTAAAAAAAGCAAACTTAAAATTTTAATTTCTCCAAATTAAAATTAAACAAAGTCAAATAACTGAATTTTACTATTATCACAAAATTAATTCAACCCAAGTCCAAAAAATTTCCTAACAACGAATTTTTCTAATTCTTAATATAGGCCAAACAAAATTTTAACAAATTAAAATTCTGGACATGAATTAAATTAAACTTACCCAAAATAACCAAACTTAAATTAGCACCAAATTAAACAAGTGTGAGATTTGAATCAATTTTTATCTTGATTATCCTAGCATGCATCTAAGGTGATTTTTGCAAGATAAAAGTAAACAATCTCACTACGCGGCGATGTACGAGGAAAACCCAAATCCTAACAAATCCACTAGGTATGAATTTTTTACAAAGACAAGACTTACAACACTCGACTAGACTCCTTCAAGCCCCGACGCTTCCTTCGCTCTTCAACCTCTGCCTTGTAGATAACTCTGGACTCCACTGAAATCTTGGAGTCCACCAATAGAGGCACAACCCATCGTCAACCACACATGGTTCCTTTCACCATGTGAGAAAGCCACAACACAAACTTATTCTCCTTTATGGGTAGAGAATGAACCCAAACACTCTCTAATGTGTGATGAAAACATGGTGACAAACAATCTCCAAGAAATATATATATATATATATAAACTTGGATTCTAAACAAACATATGGGTGTTTATATGGATTCTAAACAAACATATGTGTGTTGATGTGGAAAATCTTGAAAATTAAAACACTCAGACCATGAACTTTTTCTATGAAAGAATTATCTCAAAAGCTCTCTAGGAAGATGAAAAAGTTAGTGGAAAAACATATATCCTCGAAGTATTATGGCTGGTGAAAAGTTAGTGGGATAGTGGGTGGTTAAAATAAAAATTGCCAAAATTTTAAGTTTCCTGCCCAGGTCGTTCGAATGACTCTGTTCGAACGAGAAAGCAGAAAGAAACAAGGAAAAAACTTCGTTGGAAAAACTCGTTTGAACGAAACATCAAACGAAAAAATAGGGTCTTTGAGCATAATGTCGTTTGAACCTTGTTAGCAATGTCGTTCGAACGAGACAATGTCGTTCGAACGACATTTCAGAAAATCCAAAAATTGTTTAAAAATTCATTTTAAGCCTAAAACTTTTTATAAAACATTATAAAATGATTTTTTGAAAATAAAAGTCGATTTGATGAAAAATAGCACCCATAAAAATATTCCAAGTCTCCTTATATACATTAAACGCATTCATACCTTTTGGAGACATTGGAATCCTCATGTTGATGACGTGAAACATGGCATGAAAACTCGTCAAGGATGAACTTGAATATCTTGGATGCTACGTTTTCAACATACCTTCGTCATAGGCTTGGAAGGATACACAAGAACATCTATACTATGACTCAAATGGTTTTTGTTCGGAATTAAGCCAAAACTACATATGAACTCAATTGGAAATTTTTGTCCTTATAGGCTCCTATTTCATGACCACCTTCATGTCTCCTCTTTCTTTTTTGTTGTCTCTCTTTCTCACAAGTATGAACTCGGGTACTTTGAGTATCCAATAGTGACGGCTAGGTTAGGAAAATGAGACTTAGGTGCATATATATAGGCTACAGTTGGGACCCTAAGGAGAGATAATGATGTGGATCCTAATAGACCTGAGAAAACCTAATCATTTCCGTATCCTAATCTTAGCCCCTTCATTATAATTAATACTACTAAATAATTATAATTGCAACTCAACTCCTTAACTCAAAATTATATTTTGAGTTCCTCATTATTAATTACTTAATTCTCCCCACGTTAAGGTTATAGATACCCGTTCATAAAATAAATTACTGATAATTTATTTCATTAACTTCTTTAAGTCTTTGAGCGGTCCAACTTAACGTATTTGTAGTGTCGGATTAACATAATCCACTACAAGTTTTGATACATGAAAAACTTATAAGTATCTGAAGGGGTATCACCAGCCTCTATACCCAAATGTGGATTCCATATATAAAAGACTTTCATCGTACCTTAATCACCGTTACCCAATATATCAAGATTATTGATCCAATAATGAATCTCTCCTGATAAGTCAAAGTAATAAATACTAGTGTTGGTGTGCATAAATCATATCCAGATTAAGTGACTTAAGTGAACCTAATAATCACGAGGTGTACATTGTCTTATAAAATCAGTATAAAAATAATGACCTCAAATTGGTCCCGTTCAATACACACACAGTGTATCAGCACAATAAGTTGAAACTATACAATTTCCTATAATCAAGATAGACCTAATAAAATATTGGGCTACAGTTCTACTGATGGCATGTCCAGTTTCATCTAAGATTGTGAATGATAAAATTTATATTCCATAAGAACTGGTGATCTGATCCTCTGTATATAAGTCATATTCTATAAACCAGAACACCTACTAGGCAAAATAAAAGACATCAATAATATATAAAATACTGCAAACATTATGACCATACATGATTCTCATTAAATCAGGAATAACTGATTTTATTATAACTACATAAATCATGGTTTTAATCTACTTCTTTAACATTTGTATAGGGTAAGGGCCACTACCAGATCCACTCCCCACTGAGCGAAGGGAAATGGACTTATCATTGGATCCATATTCTTTGATTGTTTCTTTAGAATGAAGGAAAACCTTTAACACTAATCATAACATCGGACTAGAGCTTTGGCTTTATTCCGCGATGTTGGCCATAAGTACCCTTACCTTAAGACCTTATAGACCAAGGTCTTTGGGCTTGTATAGGAACCATATACACCATTGTGGAGGCCTCTAAGAACATAACTATCCTCTGGCAGGATAAGTCATTATTGAGGTGTTGCATATTGCCCATTTTTTAATAATTCCCCATTACTCATGTGGTATTTGAAAGATAGAGACTTCAAACATCAAAACTGAAGTTCTTCCTTAAGAAAGAATCGATATATGAGGTCATCTTTGATGGTAGTGGTCCCGTCTGAGCTCTAATTGACCTTTGCATCTTTGATTTGTAGTTGGGTGATGCTTGGTTGTTCCAAAGTAATGACTAGGACTTTTGGAACTGCCTCGTCTGATGAGTCCACTCATGCAAGATGGTCATCTTTTGAGTAACCTATTTAGGCCACCTTCTGATGCAAAATTTTAGGATTCTCTCGATGAAGTGATTCACAATTACTTTATACTCTTTCATCCTGTCACCTTTGACCTCATAGACCTTAGTGATCTAGTTGACCACTAGTTGAGAGTCGATAATGGATTATACATACTATGCATTCAAATGGATGGCAAGGCCTAAGCGTCCTACCAATGCTTCATACTGTACCTCATTGTTATAGGCTTTGATTTGAAAATGGATAATAAGAGTGATTATACATCCTTATAGTATTACTAAGTGAAGTTCAGCTCCGCTTCTAGATCTATTGGAAGGGACATCCACGTGCAAGACCCATGTTAGACAGATAGGGTCTATTTCCCAAACCAATGGTTGTTTTGGATTTTTGGGTATTGCTGCAACCTATGATCTTGAGCTCTTATTCAACTTCTGTAGGTTTTAAAACTCTATAATGAAGTTAGCTAAGGACTGGCCCTTGATGTTACATCATGGTTGATACTTGATATTAATTTCCCCCACCTTTAAACCACTTAACAAGTGTTCTTGAGCTATCATGCTTGTGGAGGATCAATTATACGAGCTCATTGGTCATGACCATAATGGAGTGAGAATTTAAGTAGGGAGTTAAACTTCTGGTTGAAGTGATGAGGTAGAAGGCGATCTTTTCTATCCTTTGATACTTATTTTTAGCCCCTTATAAAGCTAGGATGACATAGTAGATATGAAACTGAACACCAAACTCCTCTCAAATCAAGTTTGATCTCACATTGGTTAGAAAAACATCAAGGTATAAGTATAGATCTTCCTAGTGATGGTCTAGGATAATAGAGGTAGGGACCCTAGGTACTTCTTAAGGAACTCAAATGCTTATTTAGCCTCAACAATCCATTCTAAGTACCTCTTCAGAATTTCGAAGAAGGGTTGACACTTATATGTGGCCTTGGAGATAAACTAATTGAGATCAGAAATGCTCCCGACAAGGATAATGACCTTTTTTACTATCTATGTGGACTCCATGTCTACCAGAGCTTGAATCTTCTTTTGATCGTCCTATATACCCAATATGTTGACCATAAAACCTAGAAACTTTCCTATATCTACTCCAATAGTACATTTCTTTCAGCCGTGGCTTTTTTAGTTTCTTCCAAAGATGGTAAAGGTCTCCCTGAGATTCTGCACATGATCTTAAGACTTTACGCTTTTGATTAGAATGTCATCAATATAGACCTCCATGGTTTTGCCAGTGAGTTCTTTGAAAATGGAGTTTTACACCGTCTAATAGGTTACATATGAATTATTTAGTCCTAAAGGAAAAACTTTATAATAATAGATACCTTTTTTATTTTGAATGAAGTTTTTGCCTTATCAGGAAGATCCATCCTGATCTAGTTGTACCTATAATATGCATCCATGAATGAGAGAATCGCATGACCTTTTCTTGAGTCCACTAAGGTGTCAATTTGAGGGAGATGATAGCAATCATTGGGGCATTCTTGGTTGGGGATAGTGAAATCAACACACATCCTCCACTTCTTTGTTACATTTAGGCATAAGCACCACGTTGGAGATCCATTTTATTTATTTCACCTACATAATACAGTTGGCCGTCAAGAGTTTAAAAACCTCAGTAGAAACAACATTATTCCTCTATGGACCAAAGAACCTCTTATTCTAGAAAATGTGTTTGGGTCCATATTAAGTTGCTGGACCATTACTTCAAGATATCCTCCGACCATGTCTATATGGATCCAATCGATGACATCTTTATTTTCCCTTAGGAACTTGAGGATCTCTTCTCTAAGGGTGTATCTTTGACCTTCCCCAATCTTTATTTCCTTGGTTAGATCATCTCTATTAATGTACACATTAATCAAAGCATGTACTAGCTCACCTATTTGCTCTTTATCCTCGTCTCGTGGATCTAAATTATCCACATTCAGCAACTCTATGTGTAAGCTCTCTAGGGGGAGCTCACAAATCTCTAGTGGAGGATGTAAGATCTTTGATGGAGCTCCAAAACTCTTTTATGAATATTATGGGACCTCAAGAAAGATTCGAGGCATATCTAACGATCTCTTTTATTATTTTATGGAAGTGTTGTATCAGTACCTTTCCTTCTTTAGATCCCCGTGTACTTTTACCACACCCATAGTGGCCTGGAACCTCATTACAAGTCTTTGTGTTGATATGAAAACATCCAAATCATTAAGCAATGGTCTAACCAAGATCACATTGTAGGCTAAGGGGAACTCCACCCCTAGGAACTTATTCTAAATTATGGAGCATTAGTATTTTGAGCTAATATTGAGGGGTAGAGTAACATAACTCAAGTGATCCCATATCGTTGAAGGAATATAAGAACATGATATCCATAAAACATCCAATTTATATCAAAACTCTCTTTATGTTGGCATTCCACATGATCATTATGATGACAAATGGGTCGGCATAAGGCAGGAGGACCCTGCCTATTTTTGGCAATGCCATCATCGCAACTCATTTACAATATTGACGTGGGATAGAAATATAGTTGGCTTGTACTCCCTCATGCTGGAGGCTTCTAAGATGAGAATTTCTTATTTTACATGAGAGTCCTCCTCTGGCAAAGCCCCCGAAAATGGTGTTTACATAAATTATAAGGGTATCATCCTTAATTTTTTTTGGTTGTTAGTGTTGTTACGCTGACCTTTATAGATGTACTTTCTATAAACTCCATGAGGTGTCCCCTTTTAATCACCCTTTAAATGGACTCTTTAATCCTGAAGCAATTTACAGTGTTGTGGTTGTGGTCCTTATGGAACCCGCAGTACTTATATTTGTCCGTTTGATTATTTTTGGCCCTCGTGGGCTTGAGTGGAGGTAGGAGATCTTGCATTTATATAGATGAGAATACCTATTGTATGGTGAGGGGTGAAATTCTTGGCCTCTAGAGGTGCATTAGTTTTACCTTCTCTCTTCTTCTTCTAGGCCTCAGTTTCCTCACGAAACTCGCTAAGATGAGAGAATACATATTTTCTCTTACTTTATTAGGGGAGACTAGGGTAAGCCTTGTCGTGATTTCATCCTCACCATTCATGTATTTATAAGATTTTTCGTGCAGCTCAGTCATGGACTTGGGAGGTTTTTATTAAAATACCTCGGTAGGTCCTCAGAGGTGATGCCTGAGATAAAGCTTCCCACACATATAGTGTCATTCAGATCATCAACTTGGAAAGCCTCTTAGTTAAATGTCTTGGCATATTCTCTAAGATCTTTTTTAGTCAATTGTCTGTATTGATGGAGTGAGGTGACAGGCTTACTCATCTTTTGAGTCCTTATAATATAGTTGATAAAAGATCTTTCCAAATTAGTAAAGCTTCCAATGGTCTCTCGTTTGGGCTTGGCAAAATAATTGTCTACACATTCCCCTCAGAGTAGCATGCAAATCTCTATGTAAGACTTTGTGTGGGGTGTCTTAAAGGAGCATGCATGATCTAGAGGTATCTACATGATCTATGGGATATTTAGACCTATCGAGCGGTTCAACAATATGCATGTTCACTTAGCGTGAATAGTGTAATGTTGAATTTCGTTGCTGAATGGAGATAACATTTTTTGGAGAGATATATCAATGTTGTTTGGAATTTGCGTCTTGTAATGGCTGAGTAAATTTCACAACCGATTTTTCAACTTATTAATCTCATTGTTCCAGGGCCTAGCTACCTCGGAAACAACTTGAGACTGGAATATGAGGAGTGATAATCTATCCATGGGTAGACCCTTTATATCATTTATCCCCTTAACTAGGACTACTAGTTCTCCATAGTACCACTATGTTCTGGTACACTTGGTTCCTCTACCACAAGTGATAAAGGAAGCCTTCTAACAATATAGGCAAGTTTCTCTTAAAGCTCCTTTTGTCTAGCTTTTATATATTTTGAAAGACGAAGCCAAGACAACGTTAATGGGCATCTTTAAATGATTAAGATATGTATATGAAAGAAATGGAACTTCTTGTTCCTATAGACATTGAAAAACTGCGGGGTATTGAAATCGTAACCCACCTCAGAAACAACAAGTGCTCCCCTCTAGACCTCAAATGAGTTAAGAGGAGAAGCGTCAGCGTATAAGACAATGGTTTAAAGTGGTTTGGACCTCAGTTAAAGTTCATATGCCCACTATCAAAGGGTGATGTACTCTTGGTTAATGTCCAATAAACGTATTATAATCTAGAAGACCTCTTGGTCACTGTCTAAGGTCCTTACATACTTTTTCACAAATCCAAAGGACCTTAGGAAGTAACTAATAGACTTATCTATGGGTTCCTCAGTATTAATTTATGGCTCAACAAGGGAGACAATTGGTAAGAAAGTTAAAAATTAACCAAGTTATAGGTTTACACTCACAACGATTGGTTAAGAGTGTATACAATAACAAGGAAACACTTGTATAAGAAAAAATAAATTTTCTTTATAGGATTATGATATTTTGAACATATCTTCAACCACTCTCCATCTCCATATATCTATATAATAAAGTAGAAAACTTATGTATGTCATAAGTTTGATGATGTCATCAATATGCATTTTTTCCTGCAATACCCATTTTACCCTTAATTCTTTTATTTCCCCCTCTTTTTTCTCAATACTTACTTTCACTTTAATTCAAATATAAGCTTATTTCGGTAATCACACACTAAACCCCCTTCAAACCCTATTCATCATTTTCAAACTCACCTGCCCCCTCCTCTCTCAAAACCTTTTTCCTCACCTCTCTCTCTCTCTCTCTCTCTCTCTCTCTATGCGAATGATTCTTCTTCTAATTAATATTTTTCGCTGAGCTTGCACAAGATTTACTCCATATACCTCTTGTCTCTCATTAAGATATCATGTTCAATGATTCAAGATGATATCATGTAAGGTTTTATCAATATATATTCCTGTGATTTGTACTACATATCAATGGTATACCACTCCTTCTCTGCCACAGTTCTCTTAGAAGTGTGGATCTGAGACCCTATTGAATACGAGTCTCAGTTCTTTTAAGGAACCCTTAGATTTGGGTAAATACCTTATTTTGAGTTTAGTTATGGTTCACGGTTCTTTTAGGTCTCATTATGAAATCATTTAGATTATAGTTGGGTTTGAAATTTTCTATGTATGAGAGGTTTTGAGGTTTGGTTTTCATCAAAACACTTGTCTATGATTTTAATTTTTTGTATTGTATTTTCTCTTTGATTGGGTTCCAAACATTGGTATGTCAGATCCTATTTATGATGAACTTTTAGTTCATTCTAAGTTTTATTTTGTTTTATAAATGTTTTATATCTGTTTGAGGTTATTTGGGTTTCAAACATTCTGTTTTAAGGAGTTGTACATTAGTTGTATTTCATTGAAATCTTATTGTAATTTAATTTACATAAACACCAACATGGATGTCGTGTCTAACAGGGCTCGGACACACCGACACGACGATTTTTTTTCTTCAAGGAGTTATCCTCTCACATTTTTTACTCAGGTATATGCGAGTGTTTCTTTAACTTTCTCTCACATTTCCTTATCACGGTTTCTTCTTTTTTTCATGTTATTTCATAGAATTGAATAGGTAATGTTTTCTTGGTTTCAAAATTTCGTTTGAAGGTTCATTTTGGGTTTAATCATCTCACTAATTTCGTACAAAATATCATGAAGGATACTTTTTTTCACATCTATAGAGTAGTTTCAACTTTCATTATTTGACACTCATGTATATTTGTCAACAATGTTTTGAGTATCGACTTTCTTTTGATTTGGATTCGAGTATTAATAATTATTACATTTAGACAATGGTTTGTTGTAATACCTTTATAGTATATTATTAACATTTTGTGTTAATTTTGTTAAACCATTTCATTCTTTTGGAATTATTGGAATTTACATCTTCATGTATTGCTTTGCAGGGGATATATACATCAAGGCTTAATGTTGGACAAAATTAGGTTTGTTGGGATCTTTAGAGTTGTTTTCTCCGTATTTTATACTTATTTTGAATTATGAAATGTTTCATTCATATTATGTACTCTCAACATTTATTGTTACTATTTTTTATGTTTGGCTGCTGGGATAATGGGAACCAATGTTTTCTTAAATTTGTTAGTTGCGTATTTTCCCTGGACTGCTAAACAAATTATAACTCTATTATGACAAGCAAGTCTTGCATTGGATTCTGAATTCAGGGTTAGAAGGTCAGTTTTTTAGTTTGGTTTTTATTAGATATATGGCTTTAGTATTCTTGATGTATTCAATGCTTTCGATACAGTAAATTTATATTTTTGATATATTCTCACTCTGCGAATGTGAGTTTTATAGTAATATGCAACTATATATTCTCACTCCGTGAATGTGGAAAGGTAGAATGAAAAGATGCATATTTTGTGTACCGATCTTGATTTAGCAGTACTGAATTACGGAAACATAGGTACCAAGTAGGTTTTATTGATATTGACGTATTGATATTAACTTTCAATTTAATTTACTAACTATAGTTATGTCATTCTTTGGTCTTATAGGTTATTTTATTCTTTAAAACTCAAATTAGTTTTTGTGATTGATATTCAAGATTGCTCGGGTTGATTCTGCTCAGATACTGTGTTGGAGATGTCCAGGAGCAAACTGAATGCAAATTTGAGATGCAAATTTGAGAAGATTATATTTCTGGTGTCAATATTTAAGATTTCACGAATGCGATCTCATATATCGATTTTCTTACATACTCCAGTTATGAAAAGAAATATTTTTCATGCCTTTCATATGTGTAAGAAATATTTATTACTTATCTTATAAGATATTGGGCTTGTTTCCAAGGTAGCGTAATTTGTGTCCAAGGCAACTCGATTTCACACACACACACATTATACTTAATTTATAGTCCAATTTTGGCGAAATATATAATTAACTTTAAAGTTTAAAATAATTGTAGTTTTGGATCTTATTCTTTTTTTTCAGTGCTGGAATTGATAGGTCGGGAGGTTAAAGAAGAGAAGATATATGGAGTTTGGTGAGACTATTGTCACATTACTTGATTTAAATTTGTTTTTTTTTGTTTAATTTCAAGTTGCATCTTAGTATTGTTCAACTTATGTTCTCCAATTTCCTAATATCTCTAAATATTTGTTATGTTAAGACTAGATTCTCTCAGACTTCATTAGGTTTGGAGTTACAAGTGGAGATATATCATAAAATATGGAATTCAACTACATGAAAATATTGGTGAGATACTCTATTTCTTAATGACTTTCGCAAGATATACTCTGTTTCTTACTATGTTCGGAAAAATAATCTCAAGATTATTGCTGCATTAATAGCCTTTTGGAGTTTTAAGTTTTACCATTTTGTGAATCTTGGGTTTGACCAATTTTATATTTTTAACAGCTTATGACATTATTTGGAGTATTTTAGGTTTCTAAATTGACGTAATATTTGGGTTTTAAGGATCTTGAACCTCAAATTTGTACTTTCTATTTTTTTTGAAGTTCTACAATCTATAAAATAGGCGAGGGCATTGTGCAAATTCAACATGTATATTTTGATATTTATGTAGGGCCTTAATATTTTAATTTCTCTTTTATTCTGACTTTAGTTTGGGTGTACTTTCTGTTGCATTTCAGTTCCATTTGCATACTGCATACTACTATATGATATTGAAAGGTTATCAGCGAACTGCACATTGCATACTGCTATATGATATTTAAAGGCAATCTGCATACTGCATACAACGCTCCTACACATACCAATTACCAAACTGTTGAGAGGTCATCTGCATATTGCATACTTCATACTGCTATATGATATTGAAAGGTTATCTGCATACTGCATACTGCTATAGGTCCTACTATACTGCATACTTCTATATGATATATGTGTCTCTCTGAGTTGGGTAACTTTTGATTCTTCTTCTTTTATTCATTTAGTTATTGACTTTACATCATTGATTAACCCATATTTGAATTTTAGTTTTGATTCAGAGCTTCATTTAATTTAATATTCGGTTGCATTATTGCATCTCAGCGATAATAGTTAAATTTGATTGAAATATAACTATTGCTTCCTCTTTCAATTTAGACGTTCCTCGATCGATAGCTTTTCCCATTTATGTGAGTTATCGTTATTATAGTTGGATGTTTCGGGTTGGTTGTTTACAACATATAAAACTCTAGATTTATATTATTTTTTCAGTTTTCTCAATCTAATCATGTTTTTTTCTTCTTTCAGATCTGTAAAGGTTTGGAATTGGCCATTTCTCGGGATCTTTCTAGTCAATTGGTCATTTGACAATATTAATTTTGAAAGGAATGTAAGCCTTAAAAGCTCTGGTGGAATGGGTCCACCTAGGTTGTTCACTGAGAGGTCTAAAACATCGAGTTGTCCCAAATTTCCAATTGATGGTGGGATTGAGCCTGTAAATGCGTGGCCTTGCTCAATTGTAACCAACCGACAATTGTGAGATAATTGCAGAAGTCTTTGTGCATCTTCACACAGTAGCATAATCTTACCATGACAATCCGACTAAACAAAATGATATGGCGAAGCTTGGGAACATGTGCCTGGCTGCTGTACAAGCCTATGATACCGCAACTGAAAGTATCAAAGCACTAAATGCCGTAGATTTGAAATTTGAAGATATTATAAATTCTCCATCTTTTGATGCAACTTGCAAGAAGATAGACAAACTGGCTGAGAAAAATCAATTAGATTCAGCATTGTTGCTCATGATTACAAAAGCATGGTCAGATGCTAAGGACTCAAACATGATGAAAGATGAGGTAAAAGACATATTGTACCATTTGTACATGACATCAAGAGGCAATCTTTAGAGGCTAATGCCAAAAGAAATCATGATAGTTAAGTGTCTTCTTACAATTAGAGACCCCGAAGAACGATTGTGTGACCTGAAAGATGCTTTCACTCTATGAGAAGAACTTGAAGGAAATGATGTAGATTCCCTATACATGACACCAAAGAAGTTACACATGTGGATCAAGGCAGTGGTGGATGCGTACCATTTCAGCAGAGAAGGCACTCTCATACGGGAAGCTAGGGATTTGATGAATCCAACTATCATCCTAAAACTAGAAGAAATAAAGAAATTAATCCAAGACAATTTCATGTAAGCATTAGTTATGCTTCTCTCGAAGACTAGCTTGGCTTGCCAATCCCAGCCTTAAGCCTAAAATACCACATGTAGATGTTTGGTTTATCATTGGTGGAGTCTTAGTTAGTGATATTACAAAAGGGGGATCTTTTAAATAAAGCTACGAAGGTTGATTATTCAGGATCTAGATCATTGTACAGTAGGCCTTACTTTTTTATGTCAATTACATTGGATATGAGTTTCCTGGTTACCATTTGACTATGTATTTTTCTTATAATTAAAAAAAGTTCTGATGAAAAAAAAGGATGTACATTAGAATCAGTGGTAGATATCATCATTTGATGAACATTATTTTTATATTTATGCAACACTTCTTTTATATCAGAGATAATAATCAGGGATGGTAATCAGAGATAATATATCAGAGAACATGTAGCAGGTAACAGCAGCACGAAGCTGCAACAGGTATGTAGGTTGATGGACAATATACTCTTCTCCAATTCTTTGACGAAGATGCCATACATTTAGTTCATTTGGAATGATTGACAAAACAATCAAACGATTGTGAGGTGTCGAACTTTGAAGATTCATAGCAATCAAATGATGGTGAATTTTGAGGTGACTACTCTGCCAGGTTTATTCTTTAATATTTTCCATTAATGTAATTTATACTAAGTTAGTTTTGTTATTATGCCACTATTTTTTAATACACCATGATCATGTGACATTTTTTGAGCAAGTTAAATTATGACAGTGCGTAGTTTCTTAATTAACTTAGTGCATTAACATGGGCACAGTTAATTGAACTTAGTAGACATGGGCAATGTATTCTTAATTTTTTGTAAATGTAATAAGAATGTCAAGTTGTCCAAGATTTCAATTAACTGTTATAGATTTTTGTTGGTAGCTCTCCAAAACTCAAGATTTCAATGAGTTGTTATAAGTGTTTCAATCTTAATTTGATTATAGTTATTAGTTTCATATTATAGTAGTGTTTCAAAGGAATGCTCCATTTTTTATACTTTAATTTAGAGGTAATGTTTTTTGTAATTTTGATTGCCTTGCTAGATATGTCGTAAATATTTGCTTTGTGTCATCAATTATTTCAGGTATGGAAGAATTACGCGGATCGAATGAAGAATAAGTGTAATTTTTAATGTCACTTTGTAAATTATTTTTGCATTTTTTAGATTTATTCATGTTGTGGGTGAATAAGTTGGGTACCACACTATGTTCTCTAAAGGTGGGATTGACCTAGAATTTTCAATTGACATTGTTTGATAGTTTTGAAATCGAGTTGTACATTACTGAGAATATGTTAGTTGTGGATAGTTTGGCATAATTATATCATTTGCTCAATGATGTATTGATGTATTGGTGTATTGGTTGTCTTTCTTATTCCAACGCGTGTTTATATGTTAAGACATATTAATGTTGTTTATATGAGATTCGAGACGGGCGTACTATTGTTGGAGTATTTTATTTTCTTGAAGAGGGTGAATATTCTTACATACAGAGGAAATTTTGTCTAAATTTTTAAAATTAGTTACAATTATATTAGTTATATACAAATTTTTTGATTGAAATTATTCATGACTGAATACTTTGTAAAATTATCATCGTGCCTTCAGGCACGGGCATACCCTAATATGATGTGGATTTGAAAAAAATAGATATAATGTATATAGTTATCTAAATTTGTTCGTGATGTAGAAAAGTAACAATAGTGCGATTGCTCAGATGACATTTTTTGTCGTGCTGGCTACCTTTATTTATAATTTCTTAAATTTTGTGTCGGTTAATTAAGTGGTCATATTGATAATCACAAATCTTCCTCAATTTTTTATTTAGGTGTGGGTTGTTGGTTGGGATGTTTGTGGTGGCCTTCATGTCGCAAGTACAAGTGCGAATGTTGGGGGTAAATTAACCTTCGTGCCTTCAGGCACGACGTTATGCTTTCCAAAATTATCAACGTGCCTTCAGGCATGGGCATACCCTAGTATGTATATATATATATATATGCAATCTCTAGGAGGGAGAATAAGTGGACTATCACAACAAGCTTATGGTGTTTCTGAGGTCTGACACCGTCAATAAGGAGGTGGAGTGTTGATACCAAATTTAGTCTGCTCACATAGACCAATCATTTTAAGACACTTGTCAATCTACATGGCAAATACAAACACTTTCAACGAACAACATACTATCACCGAGCTACTCTGGGCTCCGAGAAACTCAAGAGTACCGAGCAACTTAAGCGTACCGAGCAACTCAAGAGTACCGAGCAACTAAAGAGTGCCGATCAACTTAAGCATACCGAGCAACTTAAGCGGTCCGAGCTACTTAGCGTGCAGAGCACCCAAATCAAGAGAATCAAAAGACAAATGTGCATTAAATGCGCATTATTATTGTACAGATGTATATGTCTACTAGATAATAGTGCATTGTCCTTTCATATGTATAGCCTCGAGGCTATAAATACATTGTAACCTCCTCATAAGGAGAGGACTTTGGATCTCTTGGTAAACCTATTATCGAGATCCAAATAAACAGTCAGCAATACAAACACAGTGGACGTAGGCCATTTTCATCAGGCTGAACCACTTTAAAAATCCTTTGTCTTATTAATTTATTTATCTGTGATTGATTAATTAGAGATAATCTAGTTTTTTACATCAACAGATTGGCGCCGTCTGTGGGAAACGGCTGTAATTATCATTTTTCACCAAAATAATTCATCATCAATGGCTGGGAATCCGGAATCCAGTAATCGAAATACTGGGATCCCTCCAAAGCCTTATACTCCCCCAAATATTCAAGATCTGGCTCGCATAATGGCTAATTTAGCCCAAGGCCAAACGGCCATACAAGAAACCATGCGTCAACTTATACAAACTATTCAAGGTGGAGTGCCAGCCCAATCAGGACAATCAAGTGTTCAAAGAAATACCCATTTTCCATCTTTAAGAACTAGAAGAATGTTATTCCCATAGGTCTCTCAATCTAGACGTACTGACTCATATCATACTGAAAGATCTAGCGATCCTTCGTATCAACCAGGCCGGACTTCATCAGTACGAGCTACTGATTCCCATCGAAACGTCACCCTCACTTCAGAAAGGACTAATGCTCTAGAAATATTGAGTAGAGTTTCTCCTTTTGATCGTTTGGGCCCTACGAGGAATAAAAGTCCCCTTAGGATTGTATCGAGGAATTATCCACGACCATCTGATCTAAGGGAAGGCTCTACCCAATCATAACCAACAGCTCGTAATGAAAGATCCTAAGAGGAAAACTTAATGAGATCAGTTACTCGGACAAATAGGCCCGAGGTGGGAAATGATGCATGAAAAGGATCTATTCAAAGGTTAGAGGACATATTAGGAGAAATGGTTAAGGCCAAGAATCCTCTACAAAGAATTTTTGTCCAATGGACACCGTTCGTACAGGCAATTGTGGATTTTCCCACACCATTAAAGTTCAAAGATCCTATGGTGACGCCTAAATACGATGGAAAAACTAACCCTGTCCTTCATATAGAATAATACCAAGTTGCTGCCGATATCTATGCGGTCTGAGATGAGATGAGATGTAGGGCGTTTTCAGGAAATCTCATCGGGTCATCCCAGCTATGGTACAACAACCTTCCTCGGAGGACGATTGCGACTTTCTTTCAACTGGCAGAGCTCTTTATAGGGAATTTTTATTTCGAAGCGAAACTAGTCAAACGAGTAGTTACTTACTGAGTGTTAGACATAAGCCAGAAGAAAGTACTAGGGACTACATTACTCGTTTCAATAATGAGAAGCTTGAGGTAATTGATTACGAGGAGAAAACAACAATTACTGCTCTGATGAGTGGGCTGTTGTCAGATAAGTTGTACGATACTTTGGCCAAAGATCCTCCTCGAACCATGGAAGAACTGATGGCAAAGGCAGCCAAAATCATGAATGCTTAGGAAGCCATGGCTGCTAAGAAGAGTACAGACACTAAAGAGACTAAGGTTGAGGCCGGTAAAACCGAGAAGAAGGATCAGAAGAACAATAGTGGCAACACGCAGTCGAAAGGTAAGCAAGAGCTGGAGCAGATGAGGAAGTTTGGAAATTATACTCCCTTGACGATAGATATAAATCACATTCTGGAGAAGATCAAGAACAGCGAAGAGTTCGCCTGGCCCGGGAAAATGAAGGTGGATCCTAACAAAAGGGACAATTCCAAATATTGTGAATTCCACAAAGACCATGGTCATACGACCAAACGTTGCATAGCTCTCCAGAATGAAATTGAAGCACTCATCAGGCGAGGAAAATTGGCTAAGTATGTTGATCGCCAAAATGGTGGAAAGACCAGCGATCGAGGAAGGCAAAGATCTAAGTCTCCTCGTCGAGCAAAAGAAGACAAGAAGAGAGACCACGAACATGATCCAGAAGATGACCCCGATCTCCCCAAAAGACCGAAACAACCAGAGCATGAGGTATTTTCAATCCATTTTGGGTCATTTGAATGTAATGTTATTACAGGTGGAGATGCATGTGGAGATCTGACTGCGGAAAAAAAAGCTTACCTCAATGAGGCTCAAGCTTACTCGTACATACTGGTCATCGGTTTCTATAAGAAAAACCTCGTAGGCGTACTATATCCTCATGATGACCTATTGGTAATCAAGATGAGGATAAAGGAAGTGGTGATTTCACGGGTACTGGTGGATAATGGTAGCTCGGCAGACATCATATTCTACCCATGCTTTAACAGTTTGAAACCGAAGTTAGCCCAGTTGGAACCCTATCATAGGCCCCTCCTCGGTTTTACTGGAGAAAAGGTTTTTCCACTAGGGACGATCAAGTTGGACATGATTATTGGTACTTGGCCTGCTTGTCGAACAGAAAGGGTACGCTTCTTCATAATGGATAAAAATATCCAATTAGCTTACAATATTATCATGGGAGGGGTAGGTCTGAAGAAGTTTGAAGCAGTACCATCTAATGTTCATCAATGTTTAAAATTCCCAACCAATTTTGGAGTAGAAGTGGTGAAAGGCGATCAGAAAGTAGCTCGAGAATGCTACTATTCATCTACTGAACAAGAGGAATGCGAAAATCCAGTAAGAAGACTACTACCTATCAAGTGGATGAAATAGAAGATGCAGAGATTGAAATATTAGACCCTAGAGATGAGTCTCAGCTCGTGAAGGGCCAGGTCACGGAAGCTACCGAAAGTATCATTCTGGACGACGAGCACCCAGAACGAACAACCCAAATTGGTGCGTCATTGGATGTATCGATAAAATAGGAACTGATAGCATTTTTAAGGCGCAAAAAATAGACTTTCGCGTGGATTCATGAAGACATGCCAGGGATAGACCCGAGTTTCCTGTGACATGAGATCAACGTGAACAAAGAGGTCAAGCCGGTAAAGCAGCGAACAAGGGTATTTAGCCCTGAAAAGAATCAAGCTATAGAGGAAGAAGTAGAGAAACTACAGAAAGCCTTTTTTATTAAGGATGTCAAATATCCTGTTAGCAAATATGGTGATGGTAAAGAAGAAAAATAATAAGTGGAGGATGTGTGTGGACTTCACTGATCTTAATAAAGCATGCCCAAAAGATCATTTTCCTTTGCCCCGAATCGATCAACTAGTGGATGCTACCTCGGGGCATGAGTTGTTCAGTTTCATGGATTCTTATTCTGGTTACAACTAGATTAAGATGAAACCTGAAGACAGGGAGAGTACCTCTTTTATCACCCCAAGGGGAACTTATTGCTATAATGTAATGCCTTTCGGACTTAAAAATGCACGTGCAACATATCAACGACTGATGAATAAAGTGTTCGTAGAGGAAATCATCCATAACATGGATTTATGTCGACGATATGTTGACGAAGAGCAAGAAAGCTACTGATTATCTAGTTGACCTAGGTCAGACCTTTGATCAACTAGAGAAATATCAAATGAAGTTGAATCCCACCAAATGAATATTTGGGGTGTGAGAAGGTATGTTTCTCGGATATATTTTTAACCAGCGAGGTATTAAGGCGAATCCTAAGAAGATCAAATCCCCATTGGAACTACGATCTCCAACTACGAAGAAGGAAGTACAAAGTCTCACAGGGAGAGTTGCAGCACTAAACAGATTTATCTCACGAGCAATAGATAGATGCCTCCCATTCTTTAAAACACTTCGAAAAACATTTGAAAGGAATAATGAATGCGAGGAGGCCTTTCAAGAGTTGAAGAAATATTTGGGGACTCCTCCATTGTTATCTAGACCAGTGATGGGAGAAAAATTATACTTGTATCTGGAAGTTTTAGAGAACGAAGTTAGCTCGGCGTTGATAAGAGTGAAAGATGGAGTACAAAGACCGGTCTACTACACCCGCAAGGCTTTCAGAGGAGAAGAGATCAAATACCCAAGGTTGGAAAAGTTAGCACTGGCACTAATCGAAGCAAGCAGAAGGATGAGGACATACTTCCAAGCCCATACTATAGTGGTGTATATTGATATGCCATTAAGACAGGCTCTACATAAACTAGAGAAATCAGGAAGATTGATGTACTGGGCAGTAGAACTTGGTGAATATGATATTGTGTATGAGCCGAGATCATCACTTAAGGGGAAGGCAGTAGTAGATTTTATCGCAGAATTTACTCAATATAATACCTCCGAAGAATAGGAGTTTAAGATCGACCAACCCGTGTATGTTACGGGATCATCAAATTTAACCCCCGACCAACCTCCTTCCATGGACGATCAAGAGAAGATAATCAACGAGCAGCGATAAGTGTTGGGGGAAGACAAAAGAAAGCATCAAATATTCCATCGAGGAGCTCTGTCTGACTAAGAGTTTGATAATGCAGTACCTATATGGAATATGTATGTGAATGGCTCTTCGTGCACTACTGGCAGTGGAGCAGGAATTGTTTTAAACAGCCCGGATGAGATTGATATGGAGTATGCTCTATGCTTTCAATTTAAAGCTTCTAATAATGAGGCTGAATATAAAGCTATGATTAATAAAATTCTGGGGGTGTATGCAGCAAAGGGAGAATTAATGGTCAAGTATCATACAAAAGAAATAGAAGTTGTATCCAGTTTTACTTTAGTTTAGATGATTAGAATATCGAGATTGGAGAATGTAAGAGCAGACGCCTTAGCTCGGTTAGCATCAGCCACATGCACCGAGCTACGAAGAACAATCCCAATAGAAGTCCTGAATTTCATTTCCCTTGATTTGGGACCTTCCTGGATGGATCCCATCAGGGCCTATATCGAAGATGGGATTCTGCCACCTGATAAACTTGCAGTTAAGAAACTAAAGTTTAAAGTTGTTCGTTATGTATTGACCAGTGGTATTTTGTACAGAAGAGGAGTTATAGCAGGATTACAAAGATGTGTCCATCCCTCTGAAGTTAAAGACTTGATCGAAGAGGTTCATGAAGGGTCCTGTGGAGCCCATGTAGCAGGTCAGACGCTTTTACAGAGGATAACAACACAAGGGTATTACTGGCCAATGATGAGAGATGATTGTGCAGCTTATGCCAAGAAGTACGATAAATGCCAACGCTTCTCTTCCATCCGAAGAACTCCCCAAGCATTGTTAACACCCATCACATCACCTTAGCCATTCGCCATGTGGGGGATAGACTTGGTCGGGCTACTTCCAACGACTAGGGGAAGATTCAAATACCTCGTGGTTGCTGTGGATTATTTTACTAAATGGGTGGAAGCTGAGCCTCTCATTGATATGACCTATGACAAAGTCTATCAATTTATTTGGAAGAATATTATTTGCAGATATGGTCTCCCACATGAATTCATTACTGACCATGGAACCCAGAGTTTGCTGCATATTGTCATCAATCCAATGTACTGAAGATCCACTCTGCACAAGGCCATCCCCAGAGAAATGGGAAAACTGAAGTGATAAACAGAACGCTACTGAATGGTTTAAAAAATGACTGGATTATGCAAAGGTAAATTATATTAACGAGCTACACTCTGTATTGTGGGCTTATCGCACTACACCACGAACAGCAACGGGAGAGTCTCCATACATGTTGACATTTGGAAGTGAGGTTGTCATACCCGCTGAATTGGGTCTACCCATGCATAGGGTGCTTAATTTCAATTCTCCTGTCAGTGACTTGATGAGAAGATTAGACCCAGATATGCTCGAAGAAGTTAGGGAAGAAGCAGCAATCAGGAATGCAGCATATCAACAACGAACAACTTTGTTCTACAATAAAAGAGTGAAGAAGTGTCATTTGAAGGAAGGGGATTATGTGCTGAAGAAAGTGATCCAAAAGCATAACAAACTGGAAGCCAACTGGCATGGACCTTACAGAGTAACAGAAGTTGTTCGTCCAGGGACATACAGAATTGAAACTTTGGAAGGAGAAGAGTTCAAGAATGCATGGAATGCAGAGCATCTGCGCAAGTATTATCAATAGATAAAATTCCTATGTAACACCGCTCTTTTAATATGTATAAAGTGATGTTTCTTCTTTTATTGAATTTTTTATTCGGAATATTAGTGCTACACATTACATAAACCCAAATCCAGAGAGCAGCACACCACCAACTCTGCTTGGTCGGTAAATCAATTACCATCAACTCCGGTTGGTCGGGAACTCAATATCACCAACTTCGGTTGGTCGGAAAATCAATTACCACCAACTCTGGTTGGTCGGGAACTCAATACCACTAACTCCGGTTGGTCGGAAAATCAATTACCACCAACTCCGGTTGGTCGGGAACTCAATACCACCAACTCCAGTTGGTTGGAAAATCAATTACCACCAACTCCGATTGGTCAGGTTCTCATTACCACTAACTTCAGTTGGTCGGTAACTCAATACCACCAACTCCGGTTGGTCAGTATCTCATTACGACCAACTCCAGTTGGTCGATAAATTAATAACCACCGACTCCGGTTGGTTGGTATCAAACTAGGAAAGAAGTTGGACGACCTCCAGGGGCGTCCACTGTCTAGGCAACCAGGTAATCCATACGAGATTACTACAACTAAGAAGGAACATGAGATGAAAATCATTCCATTTCTTAGGCCCAAAGAGTGACAAGTCACTATAATCAAACAACAAATGGGATAAGTATGGTATATATATATACTTATTCACCAACCAACAAACCAACAAATAAGGACATTCTACAAATTATTACGAAGAAAAATGAAATTGTCAAAGACTAAAAATATCTTCACTAAAATCAAGTAGATTACATATGATATGAATTTTGATTCATTACATAAACATATCCTATTCGATGAGTTTCTTTACCTCTGCTTTTGAAACAGGTTCTACCCCAGTTGGAGGATCATCTAACGCATAAGGGGAATTTATTAAGTTTAGATCTCGCAGCATTCTGACATTCATTATGGATGGTCAATCAAGCAAGTGTTCTGGACGAGCTATCTCAAATTTTGCATGAAGATTATAATCACCGAGATACTTGGAAATCAGGCATTGAGGAATTGCACCGGCAGGAATCCAACTAATATCAAGCTTAAAAGGAGGCACGGGTAAATCGAGCACTCCAGGCTCATAATAATCCCATAAGTAGTGTCCTTGCTCCAATTTTAGCACACACATAGCGTTCAACCATCCCTACTTGTACCCCTCATTATTCGATTGCTGCAAACGAGCATGAAGATGATATAGAGCTTCATTATACCCAGCCATCCAAAATTCCCTAGGCTGTTTATGAAATTGATAAGTTAACTCTCAAGTTGCTCATGGAGTTTCTTCACCAGAATTTCTTTACTTTCCAGAGCAGAACTTTGAATAGAGAGTTGCTCGGTGAAGTTCAGAATCTTCTTAGACATTTCTGCCAAGGCTTGGTTTTTCGCCATCAACTGAACGGCTTAATTCTCTAAAGCCGACTGAGTTCTCAATTCTTTAATGGTGACCCGACCATCCCTTGCTCGTCCACGAGAAGCTCTTGCTCTACCATGAGTAGATGTGGAGGGTTCATCTCGTTTCAAAGTTTCTAACTCGTCTCGTAAGTTAGCATTCTCTACCTCCAAGAAGGAAAAACCTTCATCATTAATGGGGACCAAGACTCCCGAGTAAGAGGGAGCAGATTTAAGTTATTTTATTTCCTCCTGTAAAGCAATGTTCTCCTGCTCCAATAACTTGGCGATATGTCTATGCTCTTTAATTTACAGCTTTAGAACACTCTCCTTCTTCTCATGAGCATAAATGAACTTGTCATATCCCTTGTCAGCACTCAATTGTTGGTACTTTTTCTCATAGCCTTAATGCAGAAGTGTAGGAGATTCTTTGTACTACTGTTGGAGTTCCTTGATCGTTCCTTGAAGATCTTCAATCATCTCGTAGTAGGCCACATTGTTGGCTACAGCACGATCAACTAAGCACTTCAAGTATTGGTAAGCTTCAACTGCTCGGTCAGAAGCACCTGATCCGAGGATGTCAGTTATCTGGGCCTCATTAAGGTCTTCATGACCAACTTTGAAATAGTCATTGCATTTCTTCATCAACTCTGTATCATGAGATGATAAGAGCTCCAACCTGGCTATAAACTAGCAAAGAGAAGAATACAAAAAAAATCAACAATGGTGCAAACAGAGCAAGTAAGAGAGAAATTCCAGACGAACAACAGAAGTTCAAATTTTATTCATCATAATAATGGAAAACATAGTTCAAGGTTACATTCACAAAAACAGTAAAAAAAAAGACCCGAACAATTTTACACCTTATCCTTGTTTCCTACGACTTCTTCACAGGGTTTGGAGGAAGGGTTTGGTTGCTCGGAGGGCAAGGGCAACTGCTTGGTAGATGTGCTAGCTTGTTGGAATTATTCTGAGGGTTGAACAACAGCACTAACAGTTACCTGCTCTCCTTTCATCATAGAAGATTCATCTGAAGTAGCCTCATCTTCTTCTTCTTCTCCAGGAGAGGGAGGAGGGCCATGAGTATGCTCCTCGAACAACTCAAAACTTTCAGCAACCTTCAATTTCTTCAAGGCTGCTGCCCATCCATCCCTAAAATATTTGACACCGACATACTCCATTTGAGAAGACATGACAGCCAGGCCCTTATTTCAACCCTCGTCCCAACCAGCACTAAAGGATTTTTTAACTACAGCTTCCCTTTTTTCTCTCTCCAAGGAGGTCCTTTCCCTAATGAGCTCCTTGGTAAACTTTAGCTTTTCCTCTACCTCTACCTTATGTTACTCAACATCTTGAAGCTTAGCAATGTTTTCCTCAGCAGATTCAAGCTTGACATCAAGCTCTTTATTACTCTATTCAACTTCATTCAATTTATTCTCTAACTCTTTAGAGGCAAATTCAGCCTGAGCTCGATTCGCTTCAACAGACTTCAATTGCTTCTCCAAAGCATCTTTGTCTTCCTCATACTTCTGATCAGATTCCCTCAAAGACTGGGTTAGTCCAGCAAAATCTTCTTCTACCCCACTCGAGGATCTGGAAGCCCTGATAGCTTCATCTTTCTTTAAAATGCTGTTGAAACATGTCACAAGTTGAAAAAATAAAGAGCTTTAAGTCAATATATGAACATAGTATTAGAAAATAAAGGACTCGGGCTAACAATACTTACTGATGCAATGTGCTGAGAAGCCAGAGTAGTAATTATCTCACGATAAAAAAGCATCTTCAATGTTTTGGACTTCTGGGACAGTCCAGGATCTTACTAAGCCCACAGCAGAGCTCGAAGGAACAAGATCTAGAACACTACCTTCAACATTTGAAGGTTGAGAGATAGGTTCAATAGGTCTCTCAGAAGAGCTTCTTTTTTATCTCCTCAGAGGAGCAGGAGCATTTTTAATTAAAGATGATGTCTCTATTAAGGAGATGACAACAGTCTTACTCGGAGGCACAGGGGTCTTCTTAACAGTTTCTTTGGCAGCAATGGAAGGAGGTATATCTGTATTCTTTGTCCCTTCATCTGGGACATCTTGTTTATTCTTCTTTGCCTCGTCGGTAGCAAAGTCAAACTTGTCAAAAAAGGCATGAGATTTCCTCTTCTTCATTAGATCAGTAATAGGATTACTCAAGTCAAAAGAAGAACCTTCCACACTGGTCTCAAAGATTGGTACATGATCAAGATCAACTACCACAGGACGAGGATGAGCAATGAAAGACGAGGTGTAGCCTCTGTATTGTAACAAATAAAAAGAAGATCTAATATGCTACCCAGCAACAGATTGATGCAAGCCCCAGATAAGTTTTAAATGCTTTATATTAACCTCGGTTTCTTTTGGAGGTTTTTTTTTACTGTCAACTGTAACAAACAAAATCAGATGTCAGTGGCGCATTTCATCAAATACAAAGTAAACAAGATTTCAAAAATAAAAATAACCTATCCCATTGCCATAAAGCGGACACCTGGGACCTTGGTACATGTCATCTCCACTTAATGGAGGGTGTTACCAATTTTTAATCACAACCCCATGATCATAATAATCCCTATTGGCATCGGTAAGATTGACAACTAACGCTCTATTAAAAAATCTAGTTTTTAAATAGAAAGTATTATCACTGGTAACCCATCTATACCATACATAATCTCTACAATCCCCAAACGAGTTTCATGAAGTTGATTCAACCTACGTACGCCATTAACCACCCTCCATGTATTTGGAGCTACTCTTGTAGGTATAATATCAAAATATTGTCAAAACTCTAAACACAGGGGATTTGGCGAGAAAGAAAATCCACATTCGCCTAAAAAAAGACTTGGGAACCAGTGTCCCTCACCCAAACAAAGTAAATCACAAGGATAAGAAAGTTCTTCCAAAATAACCCACGAAGGGATTGAAAACTCAGACCAAAATCTGTCTAACGATCCAACAAGATAAACCATGGTGAATAAAGAAAATAAAGAAGAAGGAAAAAATCTTACAAAGGAAATAGAGATCAGTTGTCAATGAACGATGGAAAGAACAAAGGCACAAGATAGAGAGAAGATGAAGAGTTCAGAGATACAGATTTGAAAAGTGAAAAATGATAGGATTTCTAGCGCACTTAAATACTTTACCTCGGGAATAGAGAAAAATAATGATTACAAGGAAAAACGTTTGTGTTTTCAGCGGCTAAAAGAAGAAGAGGGCACAAATATCGAAGTGATCGTGAAAATTCAAAATATTTATGAAGCTTGATATTATGCGCTCAAAAAGGAATTATATACAAGGAAAACCTTCCTAAAATTCATGAAGTCAAGTAATCAAATTAATTTTTGAGCAGAATGTTCCACACTCTCCTTCAAACCTCAACTGTGAAACATTGGGGGCTTCTGTTGATACCAAATTTAGTCTGCTGACATAGACCAATCATTTGAAGACATGTGTCAATCTACGTGGCAAATACAAACACTTTCAATGAACACCATACTATCACCGAGCTACTCTGGGCTCCGAGAAACTCAAGAGTACTGAGAAACTTAAGCGTATCAAGCAACTCAAGAGTACCGAGCAACTAAAGCATACCGAGCAACTTAAGCGTACGAGAAACTTAAGCGGTCCGAGATACTTAGCATGCAAAGCACACAAATCAGGAGAATCAAAAGACAACTTCACATTAAATGTGCATTATTATTGTACAGATGTACATGTCTACTAGATAACAGTGCATTGTCCTTTCATATGTACAGCCTCAAGGTTATAAATACATTGTAACCTCCTCATAAGGAGAGGACTTTGGATCTCTTAGTAAACATATTATCGATATTCTAAATAAACAGTCAGCAATACAAACACAGTGGACGTAGGCCATTTCCATCAGGATGAACCACTTTAAAAATACTTTGTCTTATTAATTTATTTATCTGTGATTGGTTAATTAGAGATAATCTAGTTTTTTACATCGACAGTGTCTGTCAAAGGTTTTGCAAATGGTGTAAGACAGTTACTCGGTGAATTTAATGTGGATGGGAGCTATCAGTAAAAGGGAAAAGAGTGGCGGAAGTAAGTGGAACAGTGCTATGATTTTTACCTATCTGCCAGATGAGTTGCAGGAGCCTGGACAAAGTCCTAGGACGTCTGGAACGACTATTACTCTCTCATACGATGGGTTGGAGAGATTTCTGATAGTATCCCTCTCGTATTAGTGTTATATCTCTTATAGAGGCCTTTTCTCTTGATTCTGAGGTCTAAAGTGTATGTCAGACATGGAGAGAGGTTGGTGCTGAGATTTTCGAGCATGGTTAAAGTGACATGTTGGAATAATTGAGCATTTTATGAGATAAGGGAGGTAGTTAAGGGTTGTATCACTCTTGCGGTCCTTTATTAAAGGCATGGGAGGTCTTGGGGACTAAGTAGTGGCCTAGAAGAGGTTAGAGGTTAACCTTGGGACCTCCGCCCTTGTATGAGGGAGTTGGGGAGCCTAAGAATATGTTATCATAAAAAATAAACTCACACATATTTTTTAGATATAAAAAATATTTTAAGTCTCTCAAGAAAAAAATTGCAAATGTGTGTTTAAGTCTTGAGAAGAAGTAATGAAACTTTAAATGACTTTAAAATAGTATTAACAACAGTGGATAATTCAAAATACAACGAATTTTTTTGCTCTGAAGAAAATCTAGTTTCTTTAGCTTGATAAAATAATGTGAAAACCTTAATATCAACCTCATTATTTTGTTTCGAGAATAAGAGGAACCAAATAGGCATTTCAAACTTGTGTTCGTAATCCTTCGAAGACTCCAAGTCATTCTTGTACACACAAAATAGGTTCCTTCCCTAACACAACAAAATATATGTCTACAAAAGAGAATCTACATGTTTTAAAAAGAAATTATTTGGACTTGTGTCTTTTTTACGCCAAATTTGGTACGTTCGATGGAGATTCGATGCATTGAAGAAAGTATTTGCTGGAGCGAACCTGTGATGAAGGCATGTCACAAAATTTTCTAAGGAAAAACAAAACAAAGGACCATGTCAGCAAAAGGTTATTCATTGCAGGGAGGAAAACATTCGTTATGGCGAATAATGTCACACTGATGTCCAGGAATTGTCAACATTTTGCCTGGTAAAATTTGAAAATTATTTTTGGTGAAAAATATAAGTATATTTGTTCTCAAACTACAACACTCAAAATTAAAATACACACATAAAGATACAATTTCTAAGGAAATGATGTTTTTACATGAAAAGTATATTGCATAGACATTTTTAAATGTTTTTATATGAAAAGACATTTTTAAATTTTAGAAAATCTAAATTTTAGTTATGTTAAACCATGGGGTGAAAATAATTCTTCTAAGTCTTTTAACTTTATCCTAAAGCGGCATTCTCAATTGTCATGACATGGGGTAGCTCTTGGATGAATTTGATGAAGTCCAGTCTTATAATCTTTAACATAAAGATTTTTGGATCACCATAGACTATGACTTAGATTGTTTTGGCCAGCGAGATAAGACAACCTAGTTCTATGGAGTCTTTGATCATATTTGTGCTCTTAAAAGATCTGTAAATATCTAATAAATTTTGAAAAGATAAACGAACAATAATATGATATTTAAATTTGGAAAATTAACATAAAACAATTTCAGATAGATAGATATATAAAGCTCAATTATAATTTTATTTTATGGGATATTCCATACATTTTGGTTAATCTACAACGGGTAGGAAAGCACTCTGAATTTCCATTTATTTATTGTCTAAAATAACTTAAAAGGAATTTTGATTCTTCTATACTTATTTTTAGATTCTCAACTCTATAATTTTTTTATTTTTTATTTATCTCCAATTGGTTGTCTCCCTATTCATTTCAGACATCCTCATTGTTTAATTATAATGCCGATAGAATAGACACCTTCAATTTGCGCATTGCTAAAGGCACTAATACTCTTTCTCACTACCATTAGAATAATGTTTTGAAATATCATATACATTTTTTATAAGGAAGATTTGAATAAAATCTCTGTCCATTGCATTAAAAAAATTACTTCTACGTCTTTTAACTTTTGTGAAAACTACTTTTAAGCTAAAACTCATTAGTAAAAAATTATAATTGCATTATAATATTTTTGTAAAAGTCTATCTTACTTTAACAATGAAGTTACCCACATTAACTATTATTGAAGAAACATTTGGTGTTATGAACAAAAGTTTAAGTATATATTACTTTGAACCTTAAGTTCAGGAGATGGTTATGGGATTAGGAGCTTGAGGAGGCTTAGTCATTGGTTGGGGCCGGCCCCACGTCCATCGAGTGGGAAGGTGAGATGAAATGGAAAACAGGTGGGAAAGGATTTTTCTCAGTGAAGTGTTCTCATCCCATTATGAGAAATGTTGGGAATCATAGAGCTTATTTCCCTTGGAGGAAAATTTGGAAGTCTAATGTGCCTAAAAAATGGGAAGTCTAAGGCGCGGCGAGACATACAGTTTTGTTGATCGAAGGCTTGTAGAAAAGAAGACAATTAATGGCAAGTAGATGCTGGTTGTGCAAGGAGGCGGAAGAAAAGACTAATCATTTACTAATGCATTGTAGCGTGACAAGAGGCCTGTGGGATGTTTTCCTTTCCTTAATCCGGATTACGTGGATTATACCAAAAACTATGAGGGCATTATTAGAGACTTGGCACCCTCCCAAGGGTTGAAAGGGGGCTCACGAAGCATGGCGTCTCCCCCTTATTATATCTTTTAGATAATCTGGTAAGAGAGAAACGTGAGAAGTTTTGACGGTAGGGAGACTGCTCCTCCTAGAATTCGTTAGATTTTTCTGTGGACCCTATTGAGGTGGATTAAGGAGAGACATTTCACCTCTCTTCCTAACTTTTTAGAGTTTGTGGAGGATTTGCAAAGAACTTGTAGTTCTCGATGGAGTTTTTTGTTCTTTTTTTAGGTTTTAATGTATACTCCATGTATACGGGTTCTGCCCCCTAAAAGGTTGGTGTTTTAATATATAATTTAATTATTTAAAAAAATAGTGCTCGAACTTTTGGGTAAATTTGTATGTTAATATTTACATTAAAAATTATGTATTTGTTATAGAATATTTCGAAATTTGTATGTTAATATTCACATACAAATATGTACGTTAACATTTGCATAACTAGAAATTTAGTTAACTTGTTTAATATATTTCATTTTAGAATATGTTGGAAGTTGAAACTTAGTGTAATATGTTTATTTTTTATTGTTTTATTATTGTGAAGTTAATGGGAATGTTGAATATTGATTTAATTTGGTTGCTGAAAATATGATGAAAATATAGTTCATGTTGTTTAATTTCATGTTTCTAAAACATTAGTTAATATCTTTAATATGTTTTATTTTAGGATGTGTTGAAAGTTCAAACTTATAATGTATTATGTTTGATCTTCCAATTTCATTTGAATCATAAAAGGTAATGGAAATGTTAGGAATTAATTTAATTTGGTTGCTAAAAATATGAAGAAAGCATATGTTGATGTAAAAAATTAGATCGCTCTAATTATTCAATCACAGATAAATAAAATGAGACAAAGATTTTTAAAGTGGTTCGGCCTTATATGAATGGCCTACGTCCACTGTTCTGTTATTGCTGAGTGTTTGGCAATTCTCGATTACCAGTTCTATCAAGAAATTCCGGTCCCTTTGAATGAGGGTGATACAAGGTATTTATAGCCCTTAGGCTTTACATGAAAGGGTGTTACATTAAATGATACACATATGAAAGGATAATTCATTTAATGCTCTTCAAACGTGTGCGTCAAGATGATAAGCATTCAATGAATAGCTGAACTGTTGATTATCTGGCAATCAATGTTGCGGTCGAGATGCAGCTCGAACCGCCTTAGTTGCTCGTCGTTTAAGAGTTACTCGGAGCGTTGGAGTTCCTCGGAGTGTTGGAGTCCCTCGGAGAGTTGGAGTTCCTCGGAGAGCTGGAGTTCCTCGAAGTATACTTGTTGCTCGGAGTGAGTCTGACTTGGTCGGGGGAATGAACTTCCTCGTTGCTATTGTGCCACGTAGATTGACACGTGTCTTCTTATTATTCATTTACATCAGCATACTAATTTTGGTATCAACAGAAGCCCCCAATGTTTCATATTTTGAACTTTGAGGAGTATGGAACATTCTTTCTCAGTATATGGCAATATTAAATGACCTTCCTGGGTTTTAGGAGCCTTTTCTTCGTATTTGAATTTCCTTCCGAATTCGCAGAATCCGCCTTTTTGCATTTTTGTAAGCGCTTCGATCTTCGTACCCTTTTTGTCCTTTTAGCCTCCGGTAGCGTAATAGTTTCCTTTTTGTAATCATTTCTTTCGCCGTTTCCCAAGGCAAAGTATTTAAGCTTCAGAGGCAATCCCATCATCTTCTACCTTTTTCAATTTATGCTTTCGAGTTTTCTATAGCTTTTCTCTCTCCTGTGCATTCATCCTTTTCTTCGTTTGTTTGTCAACAGATCTCCTTTTTCCTGTAAGATTTTATTCCTTCTTCTTCATTTCTTTTTATTCACCATGGTTTATATTATCGAATCTCTTGAGAAATTCCGTTCTGACTTTTCTATTCCTTCTTGGGTAACTTTGGAGAGTCTTTCTGAACCTTCAACTTATTTTAATTTGGCTGAGGGACATTGGTTCCCTAGCCTCTTTATTGCTGAATGTGGATTTTCTTTTCCACCAAACCCTCTGTGTTTAGAGTTCTGTCAGTATTTCGATGTTGTCCCTGTAAAAATATCCCCCAACACATGGAGAATAGTTAATGGGGTGTATAGGTTAATCAAACTCATGGAACTCGTATAGGAATTCCTGAGATTATGTACTGTTACAGATGGGTTGTTTTAGACAAGGTTTTTTATTTAAAAACTAGGTTTTTGAATAGGTCCTTAGTAGTCAACCTCCCTGATGCAAACAGGGATTATTTTGAACACGGGGTAGTCATCAAAAATTGGCAACATACCCCTTTGGTTGGAGATGAAGTATATGAGGGTCCCAGATGCCCCCCATATAGCAATGTGATAGGTTATTTTCATCTTATTTTGTTTTTGAAATTATGATTTCATTGTGTTTGACAAAATGTATGACTGATATTTCACTATGTATTTATTTGCAGTTGATAGTAAGAGAAAAACTCCAAAAGAATCAGAAGTAAATATTAAACATTTGAAACATATCTGGAATTTGCATCGAAGAGTTACAGACGAGCACATCAGGTCTGCTTCATATTTGTTGCAGTACAGGAGCTACACATCATCCTTTACTGCTCGTCCTGTGGTCAGCATTAGTGAACCATTGCCAGCTTCTGAGGAATCTTCACCAGAATCTCACATTCCTCTAAGTCAGAAGATGGGCAAACGAAGAGTTCTTGCTATCTTCGAGGAGACTTCCTCTGCTAGAGATGGAAAGAGAAACAAGAATGATGTCCCAAAGGGGACAAAGAAAGTAGATGGTGCCCCTTCTGTTGCTCCTCAGAAGGCTGTCGAGAAGCCCCCAGTGGCTCCGAGAAAGAAAAATGCACCTGTGGAAGTGGTCCCAACCAAAAGTTCTTTGGTTGAAACTGCTGAAGTGCCACTGAGGAGATTGAAGAAATCCTCCTCGATCACTTTGACTGAAACCATTCCCCAGCTCCAAGCTAGTGGAGCTGGTGTCCCAACCATTATTCCCCCGAGTTCTGCAATGAGCTCGGTAAAGACTTGGATTATTCCTGAAGTCCAAGGAATTGAAGAAAACATGTCTAGGGATATGCTGACATCCCTAGCTACTCGTCACATTGCTTCAGTAAGTTTCTCTTATTCTGAATTTTTCTTTCTTTCAATCAATATATGTATCTCGGCACTGACTTATCATTATTTTCTTCTTTTTACAGCTGGTGAGTTGCTTTAACACTATAGTGAAGAAAGATGAAGCACTCAAGGCTTCAAGCTCCTCGTCTGGAGTAGAGGATGCTTTCCAGGGCTTAGGCCAATCTCTGAAGGATTCTCGTCAAAAATATGACGAGGATAGGGTTGAATGGGAGAAGAAATTGACTGCAGCTGAAGTAGAGAAAGTGCAGTTGGGAAGTAAAGTGAAGGATTTGGAAAAAGAGAATAAAAAATATGCCGAGAAGCTCACAAGCTTTGGGGAGCTTGAGAATAAATTGAAATCGGCCGAGGAAGAACTGACCCTTCTGCGAGAAGTAAATCGCCAGAAGGAGGAGGTGGAGGCCAAGTTGAAAGACTCCGAGGATCTTATATCCGAGAAGCTCTCCTCGGACAAAATGAAAAGGAAACTGGCTGTAAAGAAATCTTTTCGTACCGGATGGGATAAAGGATGGGACAGGGGGTAGAAGCAATGATGACCCAGGTCAAGTATGGGAGTTTGAAATACTTCCGAGATGGTTGGGTTGCTGCCCTGCAGGAACTGAAGGTTAGCGAGGACTCTGAGCTATTTCAACAACATCTGCCTGGTCCTCCCCCAGCTATTGAGGATGAAGAAGAGGATGAAGCTGCCTCCGAAGAATCTTCAATGGTAGTGGGTGATCTCATCCTTACCCAGCCTGCTGACGAGGAGATTTCATCTCGTCTTGCTCCTCCTGAACAAGTTCTAGCTCTTACCGACCAACTCGTTGTTCATACCGAGCAACCAAGCTCCCCGTCCCAGCCTCCCAAGAAAGTCTTGGGAGACAAGGAAAAGGTGTGAAGTTGTTCGGTATTCTCTTTCTTTTTTTCTTTTACTTGTACTCTGTATTCTGAACGTTGTACTCCTTTTGATGATGTAATAAAATTACCTTTTTTGTTCCTTTGCGTTGTTGATGTTCTGTCTTCTTCTTTTATTAACCCTTGCGTTCTCTTCTTTATTAGTTTATAGCTAGAATGGAATTGCTGTCTGCCAATGATACAAAACTGATGCAGCAATGACATGAATATTATAAGGCTGGTCACACAAACCTAAGTGCATCAGAGGTTGCCAACATCCTTGGTTATGATACTTCAGAGCAGGCAGTAGAAGCTTATCAATACCTGAAGGACTTACTTGATCGAGCTGTGGCCAATAACGTGGCCTACTATGACATGATCGAGGAGTTTCAATATACTTTAGAAGATCTTCTGACTCAGTATAAGGAATCAACTGCCCTCTTGCACGAGGGGTATGAAAAGAGGTATCAACAGCTTTCTGCCGAGACAGGCCACAAAAAGATCCTTGCTGGGTATGATGTCAGGGAGAAAACTCTAAGGGGTGAAGTTGAAGCTTGTAGACAGATCGTCGAGCTGCTAGATCAAGAAAATAACAATTTGCAGAAAGAGCTGGCACAGTATAAGTCTGCAGCATCTTCTTCAACAACTGTAATCCCAGTGACTGACGAGGGATTTTCCTTTCTAGAGGTTGAGAATGCCAAATTAAGGCAAGAGTTGGATACCTTGAGAAGATTTGGTACTTCTACTGCTACTCGGGGACGAGGAAGAGGTTCTCGCGGCCGAGGAAGAGTTGCTCAGAATGTTATCGAAGAACCAAGTTCCCGACCTGCTCGGGGAGGATCAAGAGCTCTTAGTCGTAATGTTGAAGAAGCTCGTACTCGATCAACGTTGGAAACTCAAGCGTTCCAATTGAATGCAAAAGATCGGGCTTTGTCTGAAATGTCTAAGAAAATCCAAACTCTAGAGGATCAACTTGCTTCGACAAAGTCTGCTCTGAAGAATAAGGATGTTTTTTCCAGGAGCCTTCATGAGCAGTTAGAGAGAATAACCTTCCAATTCCACAAACAACCTCGTGAGTTCTGGATGGCAGGCTACAATGAGGCCCTTTATCACTTGGATGCTCGCCTTGAAAATTCCAATAATGAAGGTTATAAACAGGGATGGTTGAACGCCCTGGGTGTATTAAAACTAAAGCAGGGCCATTATTTATGGGATTATCATGCTCCTGGGCTACTAGACTTGCCTGTGCCACCTTATAAATTGGACATGGAATGGATCCCAGCTCATGCCATTCCTCGGAGCTTAATTTCAAAATACCTCGGTGACTACAATCTTCATTCTCAGATCGAGGTATCTCGTCCCGAGCATCTACTGGATACATCTTCTGTGATGAACGTTAGGATGCTGAAGGACTTGAATTTCATTAACTCTCCTCAGACTTTAAATGATCCGCCTGCTGGCGAGGAACCTATTTCAAAAAAGGAGGGAAAGAAACCAATAGAGTAGGGATCTCAATGTAATAGTTAGTACACATATGTAACTTGTAATTCGTTTTGAATTTTAATGAAAGGCTTTCATTTTCTATTTGCAAATCTGTATTGATATTGTCTTGTGCTCGTCAAACACTTTATATTTGTGCTTGCATAACAATATTGTGTGGTTTAATAATAAAAATTACAAGTATTAGTAATGTTGCTCGATCACTTAATAATAAAGTAATGAGTATAAAAATGTTTAAAATTTTTCCAACCAACCAAGGTTGTTAAATTGTGCTCGTCGACCAATTATAGTTAGTGAGAGTTTTTATCCCCGACTAACAATACTTGGTAAATTTTTGTCTTTTTCATAAAATGTGCCCGACCAACCAAGGTCGATGATTTTTCCTCGTCGACCAACTACAGTTAGTGGGTTTTTATCCCCGACCAACTATACTTGGTTCAGTTTGGAATATTTGTTCTTCGTGGAACTTTTATGTAATAAACTTACTTCTCGACCAACATAAGTTGGCATTTGAGATAATATCTTACTTCTCAACCAACATAAGTTGCATTTGAGAGCATATTTTGTTTCCTAACCAACCTAGATTGGCCTTTCATCGATCATCTTGTGTTCTCGCTCTTTTACCAACCGGAGTTGGTCTGAGTTCGAACCATTATGTCCACTAGCTCTTTTACCAACCTGAGTTGGTCACGCTAGTGTACGCCTCCTAACCAAAGGAGTGTAGTTTGTTCTCACCCTTTTACCAACCGGAGTTGGTCGTGGGTTTGAACTATCATGTCCACTAGTTCTTTTACCAACCTTAGTTGGTCACGCTAGTGTATGCCTCCTAACGAAAGGAGTGTAGTTTGTTCTCACCCTTTTACCAACCAGAGTTGGTCGTGGGTTTGAACTATCATGTCCACTAGTTCTTTTACCAACCTTAGTTGGTCACGCTAGTGTACGCCTCCTAACCAAAGGAGTGTAGTTTGTTCTCTCCCTTTTACCAACCGGAGTTGGTCGTGGGTTTGAACTATCATGTCCACTAGTTCTTTTACCAACCTTAGTTGGTCACGCTAGTGTACGCCTACTAACCAAAGGAGTGTAGTTTGTTCTTGCCCTTTTACCAACCGGAGTTGGTCGTGGGTTTGAACTATTGTCTTCTTTTTACTGCCTGCGTACCGAGCAGCGAAGTGTTAAACACACTAGTATTTACCAAAAAACTTTCAATAAAAGGAGAGAAGATTGTGAAATATCATCGTTTTATTCATATTGATGGAACTTCTTTACATTTTACATCACTGATAATACTTGCGTAGGTGTTCAGCATTCCATGCATTCTTAAATTCCTCTCCTTCTGGAGTTGCTATTCGGTAAGTTCCTGGTTGGACAACTGCAGTAACTCGGTAAGGTCCATGCCAGTTTGCTTCCAACTTATTATGCTTCTGAATGACCTTCTTTAGCACGTAATCTCCTTCTTTTAAGTCGCATTTTTTCACCCTCTTGTTGTAGAACAGGGCTGTTCGCTGTTGATAAGCAGCATTCCTAATGGCTTCCTCTTCTTTAACTTCCTCGAGCATGTCCAAATCTAATCTCCTCATCAAGTCGCTGACTGGGGAATTGAAATTCAGCACTCTGTGTGTTGGAAGACCCAACTCGGCAGGTATTACAGCCTCACTTCCAAATGCCAGCATATATGGTGATTCTCCAGTTGCTTCTCGGGGAGTTGTTCGGTAAGCCCACAATATTGACTGTAGCTCATTAATCCAATTAGATTTAGCTTCACTTAGCCTCTTCTTCAAACCATTTAGTAATGTTCTGTTCGTCACTTCAGTCTGTCCATTGCTTTGAGGATGGCCTGGTGCTGAATGAGTCTTCAAAATGTTTGATTGTCGACAATAGCCAGCAAACTCCTCGTTATCGAATTGTGTTCCATGGTCTGTGATGAAGGCATGAGGGAGACCATATCGGTAGATTATATTCTTCCAAACGAACTGGTATACCTTCTCGTACGTTATATTAATAAGTGGCTCAGTTTCTACCCACTTAGTAAAATAATCCACTGCCACGACGAGGAACTTGAATCTTCCTCGGGTCGTTGGCAGTGGTCCAACCAGATCAATTTCCCACATGGAAAATGGCCAAGGGGAAGTTATGGGTGTCAACAATGCTTGTGGAGTACGTCAGATGGAAGAAAAATGTTGGCATTTATCTCATTTCTTAGCATAGGCTATACAATCAGCCCTCATCGTTGGCCAGTAGTATCCTTGCATCATCACCCTTTGCAAAAGTGTCCGACCTGCTACATGGGCTCCATAAGACCCTTCATGGATCTCTTCAATCAATTCCTTCACCTCGGAGGGATGTACACATCTCTGCAAACCTACCATAATTCCTCGTCTATACAAAACACCATTAGTTAGTACATACCGAGCAGCTTTAAACTTCAGTTTCTTTGCAGCGAGCTTATCCTCCGGCAATTCTCCCTCTTCAATATATACCCTGATGGGATCCATCCAAGATGGTCCTAAATCAAGGGTAATAACATTCATCGTCAGGTCTTCATCTATGCTCCGAGCTTCTAATACTTCAATTGGTATTGTTCTTCGCAGCTCGGTACGAGTAGTTGATGCTAGTCGGTCAAGGGCGTCTGCTTGTGCATTTTCCAGTCTTGGTATTCGGATCAACTGAATTGCATCAAATTCTGCCAATAATTCCATCACCTTTGCATGATACCTGACCATTAATTCTCCTTTAACAGTATATATTCCTATCATCTGATTCACAATTAATTGAGAATCACTGAATACCATCACTTGTTGCGCTTCCATAATCTTTGCTAAATTAAGACCTGCTATCATCGCCTTATATTCAGCCTCATTATTGGAAGCTTTGAATTGGAATCGCAGGGCGTATTCCACGTCGATCTCGTCTGGAGTGCTCAGAACTATTCCCGCGCCACATCCTGCAGTGCAAGATGAGCCATCTACATATAACCTCCATACAGGTAACTCGTCTTCAAATTTCTTATCTGACAAAGTTCCTCGATGAAATATCTTCTGTTTCCTTTCATCCTCCCCTGGTATTTTTCGCTCTTCGTCGACCATCTCTTCTTGCCCTTTTACCAACCGGAGTTGGTCTGGGTTTGAGTTTGATTATCTTTCTCCATCCACAAGCCCTTTTACCAACCGGAGTTGATCTGGACTTATGTTTGTTGATCGTGCAACATCCACAGGTTGGTCAGTAAGCAACTTTTATTCCTCGGGGGTATCAGGATATGTAAATTCTGCTATGAAGTCTGCTACAGCCTGCCCTTTTAATGATGATCTAGGTTCATACACAATATCATATTCACCGAGCTCTATTGCCCAATACATCAGTCTCCCTGATTTTTCTGGCTTATGAAGGGCTTGTCTCAATGGCATGTCGGTATATATGACGATGGTATGGGCCTAGAAATAAGGCCTCATTCTTCTACTTGCTTCGATTAATGCCAATGCCAATTTTTCTAGCTTTGGGTACCTGATCTCTGCACCTCGGAAAGCCTTACTTGTGTAATACATTGGCTTCTAGACTCCATTCTCCAATCTGATCAATGCCGAGCTGACTGCATTCTCTGATACTGCCAGATATAAGTACAACTTCTCTCCCATTACTGGCCTGAATAACAATGGAGGTGCTCCCAGATATTTCTTCAAGTCTTGAAAGGCTTTTTCACATTCATCATTCCACTCGAAAGTTTTCCCAAGTGTTTTGAAGAATGGGAGGCATCTATCAGTTGCTCGGGATACAAATCTGTTGAGCGCTGCAACTCGTCATGTAAGACTTTGCACCTCTTTCTTCGTCGTTGGAGATCACAACCTTAAAAGAACTTTGATCTTTGCTGAATTTGCCTCAATGCCTCGCTGGTTGACGATGTAACCGAGGAACATTCCTTCTCGTACTCCAAAGGTGCACTTCGTCGGGTTGAGCTTCATTTGGTATTTATCCAGTTGATCCAAGGTCTGACCCAAGTCAACTAGATGATCAGCAGCTTTCTTACTCTTTGTCAGCATATCGTCGACATAGACTTCCATATTGCAACTGATTTGTTCGGCAAAAACCTTGTTCATCAGCCGCTGATATGTCGCTCCTGCATTTTTCAAACCAAAAGGCATAACTTTATAACAATAAGTTCCCCTAAGGGTAATAAAAGAAGTGCTTTCCCTGTCTTCATGTTTCATTTTGATCTGGTTGTAACTAGAGTAAGCATCCATGAAGCTGAGCAGCTCGTGTCCCGAGGTAGCATCCACTAGTTGGTCAATTCTGGGCAATGGAAAGTGATCCTTTGGGCAGGCTTTGTTGAGATCAGTGAAATCAACACACATTCTCCATTTATTATTTTTCTTCTTTACCATCACCACATTTGCTAACCAGTCCGGATATTTCACATCTTCAATGAATTGGTCTTTCTGAAGCTTCTCGACCTCCTCTTGTATGGCTTGATTCTTCTCGGGACTAAACACTCTTCTTCTCTACTTCACAGGCTTGATCTCCTTATTCGCATTGAGTTCATGGCATAAGAAGTTTGGATCTATTCCTGGCATGTCTTCATGACTCCATGCAAAAGTTTGCTTTCTGTTTCTTAAAAAAGTTATCAACTCCTGTTTTATTGAAACATCCAACGATGAACCTATCTGGGTTACTCGTTCAGGGTGCTCATCGTCTAGAATAACATTTTCTGTAGATTCCACCACCTGTCCTTTTACAAGTTGGGATTCATCTCTGGGATCAAGTGTGTCAATTTCTGTACCTTCCTCCACCTGGTAGGTAGTAGTCTTTTTCCTTGATTCTTCAAGATCCTCTTGTTCGGCGGACGAATAATAGCATTCCCGAGCTACTTTCTGATCACCTTTCACAACTCCTACTCCGAAATTTGTTGGGAATTTTAAACACTGATGTACTGTAGATGGAACTGCTTCGAACTTCTTCAAACCAACTCTTCCCATGATGATGTTGTAAGCTGACTGTACATTCTTATCCATCACAAAGAAGTGTATTCTTTCTGTTCGACAAGCAGGCCAAGTTCCAATGAATATATCCAACTTGATCGTCCCAAGTGGAAAAACTTTCTCGCCAGCAAAACCCAATAGTGGTCTGTGATAAGGTTCTAATTGAGATAATTTCAAATTTAAACTGTCAAAGCATGAATAATACATGATGTCGGCTGAACTACCATTATCTACCAGCACCCTTGAAATCACTACTTCTTTCATCCTCATTTTGATCACCAAAGGGTCGTCGTGAGGGTAAAGAACACCTGCCAGGTCATTTTTTGAAAAGCCAATGACCAGCTTCTCTTTGTACCTTCCTCGGGCGATCTTCCTCAGCCAAATTTATCCACTGAATATATGAGAAAGATTGAGCCTCTCCAAGGTAAGCCTTTATTTCTACAGTAAGGTCTCATCCTCCTGCATCTCCTCTTGTAATAACATTACAATCAAATGATCCAAAACGTATGGAAAATACCTTTCGTTCTGGATGCCTTGGTTTCTTGGGAAGATCGGGGTCATCCTCTGTATCATCTTCATAATCCCTTTTCTTTTTCTCCTCTGCTCGACGAGGAGATCTAGACCTTTCTCTAGTTCGGTCATTATTTTTTCTTTCGCCTCCCCGATCAACATACTTCACTAGCTTCCCTCTTCGGATGAGTGTTTCAATCTCGTTCTAAAGAGCTATGCAATTTTTGGTCATATGGTCGTGATCCTTATGGAACTCGCAATATTTATCCCTGTTCCTCAGCTCCGGATCTTACCTCAGTTTCTTTGGCCACTTTACTTCCTCGTTATTCTTGATTTCTTCCAAGACATGATTAATACCCATTTTCAAAGGAGTATAATTATCGAATATCTTCAGGACTTCCCATGACGATTTATTATTCTTGGAATGCTTGTCACCGCCATTGCCCTTATGCTCTTTCTTCTTGGATTTGTCGTCTTCCACCTTGGTTTCTTTATGCATATTCTTCTTCGCAGCCATAGCCTCCTCGGCATTCATGATTTTGGCTGCTTTTGCCATCAACTCTGACATAGTTGTAGGTGGATCTTTGGGCAAAGTGTAATACAACTTATTAGGCAACAACCCACTCATCAAGGTGGTGATTGCTGTCTTTTCTTCATAATCTATGACTTCCAGCTTCTCGTTATTGAAGCGAGTTATGTAATCTCTAGTACTCTCACCAGATTTTTGTCTAACACTTAACAAGTGTGCTACTCTTTTTACTGGCTTTTCCCCAAAATAGAAATTGCCGATGAACAACTCGGCCAATTGAAATAAAGTTGAAATCTTACCCCGAGGAAGATTGTTGTACCATATCTGGGCAGATCCAGTAAGAGTTCTTGAGAATGCTCTACATCTCATCTCGTCGGGGACGGCATAGATGTCGGCAGCAACTTGATATTGCTTTATGTGTAAAACAGGATCTGTCTTTCCATCATATTTGGGGGTCACCACAGGTGCTTTAAACTTTGACGGGGTAGGAAAACCCACAATGGCCTGGACAAAAGGTGTCCCTTGAACAAAAGTTCATTATAAGGGATTCTTCGCCTTAGCCATTTCTCCCAATCTATCCTCCAAGCGCTGAATGGAACCCTTCCCCGCATCGTTTCCTTCCTCGGGATTATTAGTTCGAGTAATTGATTGTTCTGATGTGGCCTCTTGAGATCTGTCTTGACGAGGAACTGGTCGTGATTGTGCTGATCCTTCTCTTAGATCTGATGGTCGTCGAAAACTCCTCGACATGGTCTTAGGTGGACTCCTATTCCTCCTAGGGCCTAATCGACTGAAAGGAGACACCCTACTCAGTCTTTCCAAGGCACTGGATCTTTCTGAAGAGAGAGTGATACGTTGATCAGTATCTGTAGCCCTTATTGACGAAGTTCGCCCAGGTTGATAAGAGAAATCATCAGATTCCTCATTACGATATGACTCAGTACCCCTAGATCGTGAAGAAAGTAAATAGGTTTGCCTCTGACCACTTCGCTGTCCCGAACGTGCAGGTGCACCGCCATGAAGGTTCTGTATGAGTTGCCACATTGTTTCTTGCATGGAGGTTTGTCCTTGAGCCAGATTCATCATAATCCCAGCCAGATCTGGAGGTGTAGAGGGATTTGGAGGATTTCCAGCATTTCCAGCGTTTCGATTGCTGGATTACGGATTATCTTCCATTAATGATGAATGATTTTTGGTGAAAAACGATAATAACAATCGTTCCCACAGACGGCGCCAATCTGTTGATGTAAAAAATTAGATCGCTCTAATTATTCAATCACAGATAAATAAAATGAGACAAAGATTTTTAAAGTGGTTCAGCCTTATATGAATGGCCTACGTCCACTGTTCTGTTATTGCTGAGTGTTTGGGAATTCTCGATTACCAGCTCTATCAAGAAATTCCGGTCCCTTTGAATGAGGGTGATACAAGGTATTTGTAGCCCTTAGGTTGTACATGAAAGGGTGTTACATTAAATGATACACATATGAAAGGGTAATTCATTTAATGCTCTTCAAATGTGTGCGTCAAGATGATAAGCATTCAATGAATTGTTGAACTGTTGATTATCTGGCAATCAATGCTGCGGTCGAGATGCAGCTCTAACTGCCTTAGTTGCTCGTCGTTCAAGAGTTCCTCGGAGCGTTGGAGTTCCTCGGAGAGCTGGAGTTCCTCGGAGTATACTTGTTGCCTGGAGTGAGTCTGACTTGGTCGGGGGAATGAACTTCCTCGTTGCTATTGTACCACGTAGATTGACACGTGTCTTCTTATTATTCATTTACATCAGCATACTAATTTTGGTATCAACAGCATAGTTTAGTATGTTTAATTTCAGGTTTCTAATATTTAATTAATTAGTTTAATATGTTCCATTTTAGACTTTGATTAAATTTAAAACTTTGTGTAACTTGTTACATTTGTTGATTTTAGTTATCATAAATATTGAATATTTGCTTGAGTCGTGATTTATTTTTGGGTCGAAAGAGAATTAATTGGCGATTCACTTGTCCATTTCGGTTAATTGAAATTATGAAAAACGATAACCAAACCCAAATTTTTTTTTTCTTGGGGGAACAAAAGTTTGGTTATATTTGATACGATTATTTTGAGATGAAGAGGTAGATTAAAGGAGATGTTAGAAATAGTGAAAAATGAATGCAAAATTGACTTTTTAATGATTAATAATTTATTTAGCCACTAAATCAAAATTACTAAAATCACACTTATTTTGGGTTTGGTTATTTTACTGTATGTAAATAATTTTGTTATAAATCAAAATTACTAAAACATATTATCAATTCATGTATGTAAATATTACTAAAATCACTAAAATTACACTTGTATTAACAAGTAAATCAAAATTACTAAAATCACACTTGTATTATCAATTCATGTATGTAAATATTACTAAAATCACTAAAACATATTAACCAGTAAATCAAAATTACTAAAATTACTAAAATCACACTTGTATTAAAACATATTATCAATTCATGTATGTAAATAGTTTTATTGTAAATTGTACATGTAATATTATTATATAGACATATGCATATGTATGTATTTATAGATTTTTGTATGTATGTACGTATACATTTGTATGTATGTATGTATGTATGTTTATATATAGGGAGTTAAACTTTCCAACATACCTCATTAAATATAAATAAATGTAATACCCTATAATTTTAATGACTTTTAAAATGGGTTATATTTTAAATTAATGGATTAATTGGATTTTATTATAAATTAATTCATTTGGATTTTATCCGAATTGTGGATGTTAAAATGAATGATTTTGAATATTACTTAAAGATATTTAGGTAATATATGAATGGGATGTTACTGATAGTGCTGTGAGTTATTAATTCAGTAATTTGAATTTTTAGTCGGACGCGGTATGGGACGTGTCGAGACTAATTTGTTAAATTAAAAAGGGAACTTTTTTTATATCGACCTTATAGCCATTTAGAGTGTGTCGTTGTATCCGGAAGGGTTGAAATAGTCAGAAAAGTCTATTTGGATGTTGATTTTGAGTCCCGGGTCATTTGGAAATGAAAAGACAACCCAAAAGGGCATTTTGGTCATTTTTACAAGGGGTATGATAGTGATTTTGGATTTTGTCCTATTATAAGTATTTTGAGATTAGTTGAACGTGGGTTCATTCATCTCTTCGACACAAAATTTAACGGTCATCTTCTTAGGGAGACTGAAAGGTTGCTTGGAAAGAGAAAAGCTTGCTTGGAAAGGAGGACAAGTAAAGACCAAAGGTCACCACCACTAATCACCACCGAAAGTTGTCTGGAGAAAGAGGAGAACCACCTGAGTTATTCAACTCTAAAGGATTTTGATCTTCATTAGAGGTAAGTGTTTGATAATTGCAATCTAAGTTTGTATATTGTCCATGTTAGGAGAGTTATAAAAATGAGATTTTACAAGTTTGGAAGATGAAAAGATAGAGTTGTTAATGGATTTCTGGAATTTGAAAATATATAGGAATCAAACTCATGTTGTAGGTTGTTAGTAATCCACGAAATATTCATCAATCTGTTGAAGAAATTCTGAAATTCATTGTTGTGTTCTTGAAGATATCATGTATATAATTTTCTGGAAAAATAGGATGAATATATGCTTTTAATTCAAACTCTTGAAGATTCTAGGACGTTTAGATCATTAGAAATCGTTCAAATAAGTTGGTATACCATGTAGTAAGGATTATAAGTCATTTGGGTTGTTAATATGAAGGTTTGAATGATAAAAAATGGTGAAACCCGTAGTAGAAGAAATGCAGAAAAACTGGGTTGTTATCTGGGTCATCGATCGATCAACCCCCTGCCTTCGATTGATCGAACTCCCCAGAATTTGTGAAGTTGTTTCTTTTAATGCTTGTTCTTATCCCAAACCTTTTCTAAATCTTTGGTGATTATTAATTGGATATAATGGGACTTAGGAAGGTTCAGTAAGCCCTAATTAAGAATTGAATTGATTGGATTGGGATTTAATTAATTAGAATTATGATAAATATAGAAATTTTGGTTGCTATATTCATGTGTTGGATTATAATTTGTATGTATGAGGATTAAGGATAGGTCTAGTAGGGGATATTTAATATAACACCTGGCTAGCCTTAGGGTTACAATTTGTGCATTAAGGACTGAGTTTAAGCTCATTATTGATTGCACAAGGACTGAGCGTAGTACAAGCGCTTAGTGGTATGGCTCCTGGATAGAGATGGGAGTTCAGACCACATTTGCTTGAAAGATGGGATGAGGTTATTCCGATTGCGTATTTGAAGTTGACGGACCTCCACGACCGACAAAGTTAAGCAGTAGTGTATTGGAGGGGTTCCTTGTTTGGATTTTGCTTTGCGAGACGCTCCGCACATGAACCTTAACGACGTCGGGAGTGGAGAGATGTTATAGGATGCGAGGATGTTGATTTTGTTGATAAGTCATATAGTGTGAATGAAACACTATAGACTACGAGCCATGTGATGATGGTATTCAATCCTAGTTGATAGAAGATGTGTTTATAAGAGATTTGGAACTATCGATTATAACCCTAATTAAAGGCGAGTTCAATCCGTGGTAATTCGGGAGGTAAGATGATATGGACCAGTAGAATATTAGTGATTTCTTACTGAATAAAATGTTGAGGAAAAACCTATTTGAACCTTGAGTAATGAGTGAGGATCGGGGATAATTAAATTAAGAAAGTAAAATCATAATATTTTAATACGTAGGAGTTAAAGATATATAATGCTACGTATGGGAATTATCTTAGGGTAATGTGAGTACATTGTTGATATTGTATTATAGGTATGATAAGGCCTATTTGATTGATTGATGATTTATGTGTTATGATATACCTAGCTTACTTGCTATTGACAGGAGGTTTGCGCATGAGGGAAGTCATATCGTGATGAATCCATGAGATCTTTGATTTATCGCTCGAGAACATAGGTCTATGAAAGACTTATCGGTGAGTTGATAAGTCCGCTGACTATGGGAACGTAGGTATGTGCGTGGCCCGTGGGTATGAGAACTATGTTCACCTCCAATTTGTATGTTGTTATTTGTGGTTCGAGGAATCCTTACCGAACCTTTAGTCCCCTGTTCCATGACCAGTGATATTGGGATATGATAGAAGAGTAATGCATGCACCGCAACTGTGACTCGGGGTGCCTTATTAAATATGTATATATATAATAAATTGTATGAATGTGTATATAGTGGTTAAATTATCTATTATGTGATAATTGTAGATAACGGTGAATTGAGAAAAGAATTGAAATAGGTTAATGAATATTTATTGAAAAGCTTAATTCATATAAATGAGAAATGATTCATATAAAGGAGAATCGTATAATAATGATTATATTACGTATGGTATGGGACATACGGGGTTATGATATGGGATGGAAATCATATTATGGAAACTAGTGAAGAGGAATCATTAACTAGAAGGTTAATAGGAAACATTAAGTGTGCACTCTAGTTGAGAGTTAAGAATAGTAAATGAGAGTCTGGATACTAACATGTACATAATAAATGCTTTATTGCACTTGTTAAATACTTGCTATTTTCAAAATCATTTTCACATCGGGCTCTGACCCGTTTCCTTGCATATTCTCTTTTCTATTGTACCTTCTATATCAGGTGTCCAGTAGCATGGATGCCAACCTTAGTGGATTATGACGAGCTATGAAGCTATGGAGTATTGCTTAGATTCTTATCTTCATTTGATTCATAGTATTCTTTTAGTTAGGGCATGTCTCCCAAAGGAACTCAGTCATCTCTTCCTATCTAAGTCAAATACTCTTGTATTCGTGTCATTTTAATACATTTGTTATTGTTGGGATTACTGTATTGGTTAATTATTTGGGAATGTTTATTCCAATTGCATTTAAATTATTTTGTATTAGATATTCGGTTATTAGTGTTGTAGAATAATATGTGTTGTGTTATTTGTAAACTAAAAATGGATTTTGTTGAATTAAAATTTGGAAAGTTTTTAACAACAGCTTACTTGGGTATTGGGTGAGTGATAAATCTTTTCAACAGTGATGCTAAGAATGAGCCAACTGTATATTCTGTTGTAATTTGGTATGGGACTGGCCACCCGGTATTTAATTAGGTAGGGTGTTACAGGTGGTATCAGAGCATCAGGTTCTAGTGTCCTTTAGGGTCTGTACGGCTTACTGTGTTTTCAGCTTAGCGTTCTTTGATGTACAGCCCTATGTTTAGGATTGTTGATTTCTTTAGTAAGATTCCGTATATATTAGTGAATCTTATTTGTGTTCGGATGGGTTCTTACAAGAAGTATGTCTAACGAGGGACATTGGATGGATATCGGAGATCGTACTTAGGATGTAATGAAGTATGTTCGAGTATGATGACCGTAGTCGAGGTCACCCCTATTATGGAAAATTGAGGAGAGTCATCAGTAAAAGTTCTTGAAATGTGGGAATTGTGTGTGTTACCTAACGAAGGCAATATATATTCAAAGGCTTGGGCATATAGTGGAGTGTGGTGAACTAGAACTGAAAATTTGGGGTAAAATTTTTCTTGACTCATCGGAGCAAAGTTATAATAGTGGGAGTCAACAGCCACCACCCGCGAATGAGAGTATGTTTTCTATCTAAGGAATTATGAGGCGTATATTGATTTTTTTTAGCGATTAATATTGTATGGGCTAAAGGGTCGCTAAACTTATCCTATAGCACTGTTATTTACGTAGACTCACCGAGGGGTTGTGGGACACCTATAGTTTTCATGTCATCACGTGAGTCGGATTTTTATCACGAAATTACTTACTTTAGGCATGTTCGATCATGATGTGACTATCAGCGTGGATTGATTTGTGGTATATGAGAGCGTATAGCCAGCATCTTGTCTTTAATAAGAGAGTAGATGAGTAGACTTTTATTTCAAATCGATAAAACCTGTAGAGAGGTTATAAACTATTGACTAAGGACCTGAGGGGTTTCGATGACCGACTACTTTAGGTAGTAGTGTATCGGGGGGTTCCTTGTTTAGATTTCGCTTGCGAGACACCCCACGCATGAAACTAATAACCTTTGGGAGTCGGAATAAGTTAAGTCTTTAGGATATGAGTTTATAACCTTTGCGATAAATATTATAATGAAAGTTGTACGATAGGGTGTATGGGCACCCTAGATGGTTGGATTGTAGTATTTTTCATAATTGTGAAATAGTAAGTAGTTGTGACTTCAGGATTTATTTGTTTAAATGCGTGAGGATCATTTTTCTCAAAGTTTGTCATGAGGACGGTATAGGGAAGATTGGATAAAGTTTAAATTCGATTCTGTTGGAACTATATAGTGAGACTTAGTGTAACATCGATGGGGATTTTCGTTAATGTACTGTATGGGCAGTACAACATAGATTACTTGCGATGTGAGATTTATACTCAGAGTTGACCTTACCAGTATGATTTATCTTTTCGAATTTAGGGACGAAATTCTGCTATAAGGGGGGAAGTATGTAATACCCCGTAATTTTAATGACTTTTAAAATGGGTTATATTTTAAATTAATGGATTAATTGGATTTTATTATAAATTAATTCATTTGGGTTTTATCCTAATTGTGGATATTAAAATGAATGATTCTGAATATTACTTAAAGATATTTAGTTAATATATGAATGGGATGTTATTGATATTGCTATGAGTTATTAATTCAGTAATTTGAATTTTTAGTCGGACGCGGTATGGGACGTGTCGGGACTAATTTGTTAAATTAAAAAGGGAGCTTATTTTTATATCGACCTTATAGTCATTTCGACTGCGTTGTTGTATCCGGAAGGGTTGAAATAGTCATAAAAGTCTATTTGGATGTTGATTTTGAGTCCCGGGTCATTTGAAAATGAAAAGACAACCCAAAAGGGAATTTTGGTCATTTTTACAAGGGGGATGAATAGTGATTTCAGATTTTTTTCCTATTAAAAGTATTTGGAGATTAGTTGAACGTGGGTTCATTCATATCTTTTACACAAAATTGAAAGGCCATCTTCTTAGAGAGAGTGAAAGGTTGCTTGGAAAGAGAAAAGCTTGCTTGGAAAGGAGGAGAACTAAAGACCAAAGGTCACCACCACCAATCACCGCCGAAAGTTGGTCGGAGAAAGAGGAGAACCACCTGAGTTATTCAACTCCAAAGGATCAGATCTTCATTAGAGGCAAGTGTTTTATAATTGCAATCTAAGTTTGTATATTGTCCATGTTTGGATAGTTATAAAAATGAGATTTTACATGTTTGGAAGATGAAAAGATAGAGTTATTAATGGATTTTTGGAATCTTAAAATATATAGGTATCAAACTCATGTTGTACGTAGTTAGTAATCCACGAAATATTCATCAATTTGTTGAAGAAATTCTACAAATCATTGTTGTGTTCTTGAAGATATCATGTATATAATTTTCTAGAAAAATAGGATGAATATATGCTTTTAATTCAAACTCTTGATGATTCTAGGATGTTTAGATCATTAGAAATCATTCACATATGTTGATATACCATGTAGTAAGGATTATAAGTCATTTGGGTTGTTAATATGAAGGTTTGAATGATCAAAAATGGTGAAACCCGTAGTAGAAGAAATGCAGAAAAATTGGACTGTTATCTGGGTGATCGATCGATCGACCCCCTGCCTTCGATCGATCGACCTCCCCTGAATTTGTGAGGTTGTTTCTTTTAATGATTGTTCTTATCCCAAACCTTTTTTAAATCTTTGGTGATTATTAATTGGATATAATGGGACTTAGGAAGGTTCAGTAAGCCCTATTTAAGAATTGAATTGATTTGATTGGGATTTAATTGATTAGAATTATGATAAATATAGAAATTTTGGTTGCTAGATTCATATGTTGGATTTTAATTTGTATGCATGAGGATTAAGGATAGGTCCTGTAGGGGAGATTTAATATAACACCTGGGTAGCCTTAGGGTTAAAATTTGAGCATCAAGGACTAAGTTTAAACTCATTATTGATTGTGCAAGGAATGAGCGTAGTACAAGCGCTTAGTGGTATGGCTCATGGATAGAGATGGGAGTTCAGACCACATTTGGTTGAAAAAGGGGATGAGTTTATTCCGGTTGCGTATTTGAAGTTGATGGACCTCCACGACCGACAAAGTTAAGTAGTAGTGTATTATATGTGTTCTTTGTTTGGATTTCGCTTTGCGAGATGATCCGCGCATGAACCTAAACGACGTCGGGAGTGGAGAGATGTTATAGGATGCGAGGATGTTGATTTTGTTGATAAGTCATAAAGTGTGAATGAAACACTATAGACTATGAGCCATGTGATGATGGTATTCAATCCTAGTTGATAGAAGATGTGTTTATAAGAGATTTGGAACTGTCGGTTGTAACCCTAATTAATGGGGAGTTCAATCCGTGGTAATTCGGGAGATAAGATGATATGTACCAGTAGGATATTAGTGATTTCTTACTGAATAAAATGTTTAGGAAAAACCTATTTGAACCTTGAGTAATGAGTGAGGCTCGGGGATAATTAAATTAAGAAAGTAAACTCATAATATTTTAATACGTAGGAGTTAAAGAGATATAATGCTACGTATGTGAATTATCTTAGAGTAATGTGAGTACCTTGTTGATATTATATTATAGGTATGATAATGCCTATTTGATTGATTGATGATTTATGTATTATGACATACCTAGCTTACTTGCTATCGACGGGAGGTTTGCGCGTGAGGGCAGTCATATCCTGATGAATCCATGGGATCTCTGATTTGTCACTCGAGAACATAGGTCTATGAAAGACTTATTGGTGAGTTGATAAGTCCGCTGACTATGGGAACGTAGGTATGTGCGTGGCCCGTGGGTATGAGAACTATGTTCGCCTCCAATTTGTATGTTGTTGTTTGTGGTTCGAGGAATCCGTACCGAACCTTTAGGCCCCTGTTCGGTGACAAACGATATTTGGACATGATAGCAGAGTAATGCATGCACCGCAGCTGTGACTCAGGGTGTCGTATTATATATGTATATATATAATGAATTGTATGAATGTGTATATAGTGGTTAAATTATCTACTGTGTGATAATTGTAGATAACGGTGAATTGAGAAAAGAATTGAAATAAGTTAATGAATATTTATTGAAAATCTTAATTCATATAAATGAGAAACGATTCATATAAAGGAGAAACGTATAAGAATGATTATATTACGTATCGTATGGGAAATACGGGGTTATGATATGGGATGTAAATCATATTATGGAAACTAGTGAGGAGGAATCATTAACTAGAAGGTTAATAGGAAACGCTATGTGTGCACTCTAGTTGAGAGGTGAGAATAGCAAGTGAGAGTCTGGATACTAACATGTACATAATAAATGCTTTATTACACTTATTAAATACTTGTTGTTTTTAAAATCATTTTCACATCGGGCTCTGACCCGTTTCCTTGCATATTCTCTTTTCTATTGTACCTTTTATATCAGGTGTCCAGCAGCAGGGACACCAACCTTAGTGGACTATGACGAGCTATGGAGCTATGGAGTATTGCTTAGACGCTTATCTTCATTCGATTCACATTATTCTTTTAGTTAGGGCATGTCGCCCAAAGGAATTCAGTCATCTCTTCCTATCTGAGTCAAATACTCTTGTATTCGTGTCATTTTAATACATTTGTTATTGTTGGGATTACTGTATTGGTTAATTATTTGGGAATGTTTATTCCAATTGTATTTAAATTCTTTCGTATTAGCTGTTCGGTTATTAGTGTTGTAGAATAATATGTGTTGTGTTATTTGTAAACTAAAAATGGATGTTGTTGAATTAAATTTGGAAAGTTTTTAACACCAGCTTAATTGGGTATTGGGTGAGTGATAAATGTTTTCGACGGTGATGCTAAGAATGAGCCAACTGTATATTCTGTTTTAATTTGGTATGGAACGGGCCACCCGGTATTTAATTAGGCGGGGTGTTATAATAAAACACAAGATACATTGATGCATATATGATATATGTATGTATACATTCATTTATAATATATGTATGAAAGTTTTATGTATTTTATATATATATATATATATATACTAGGGTATGCCCGTGCCTGAAGGCACGTTGATAATCGCAAAATGACAAAAAGAATTCAAAGTACTTGCCTAAAGGCACGAAGAGAATTTCCAATGTAATGAATATGTAAAAAATTTAAGTCATAAAGTTTTTCTTTACACAACAAACGTGTAAAAAAATTTAAAAATGTGGGCAAATTTTTCTTTATTTATAGGACTATCCACATTATTTGAGAAATAAAAACAATACTTGAACAACAAATATGTGAACACTAATTTACAAATAAAAACCAATTATGTTAATTAGGGTATGCCCGTGCCTCAAGGCCCGACGACAATATCTAAAGTATGTCATCGTAAAATGACAAAAAATTTCACAGCACGTAATTGCAAAATTAAAAAAATAGTCTATTTTTAAAAAAATTAAAATAGTATATAAAATATCCTTGCAAGCCTTGGCTTTAGAAAACGAATGCCTTGTTCCCCATGTGGGTTTGGAAAGCGAATGACCACCTTTAAAATAGTAAAAAATATTTTTTTCACTATTTAAAAAAAATGATATTTTATAAGTATGTTGCTTGGAGATATTTTGAAGAGCTTAACTATATATATATAAGGAAATGATCAAGTGAGGTCCGAGTTTGAGGTCCTGAATGAGGTCCCTTTTTTTTAAATAGTAAAAAAAACTATTTTTTTGCTGACTTTTTTTATATGATTTTTAAACATTCTAATAGGACCATTAAAAAATAATCAACTCAAAATGAATTTTTTTGCTATTTTAAAAAAATCAATCAAACTATGTGAGTTTTTAAGTTATTTTTAAGGTGTTAAAAACTAACAAAGTTTGACCGATTTTTTACTATTTAAAAAAAATCGGTCAAACTTTGTCAGAGTTTAACCGCTTAAAAAGAACTTAAAAACTAACACAATTTGACCGATTTTTTTAAAATAGCAAAAAAAAATTATTTTGAGCTGATTATTTTTTCATGGTCCTATTGAAATGTTTAAAAATCACAAAAAAAAATCAACCCAAAAATATTGTTTACTATTTTAAAAAAATGGATCAGGGTCCTCAAACTGGAAGCTCTCCCTTGATCGTTTCCCTATATCTATATAATAAAGTAGAAAATTTAAGTATGTCACAAGCTTGACCTATGACATCACAAAATAGATTTTTTCTGTAATACTCACTTTGCCCCTCAAATATTTGGTTCCCCCCCCCCCCTATTTTGTTACATTCCAAATTCTCTTTAATTCAAAATTGGGGTTATTTTATTAAACCCCCATTTAAACATCTATCGGCTACCATTTGGGTATCGCCCCAAGAGAGGGCCGACGACGTCCTTTTTCTATAACCTCTAATCTTCTCTCTCTCCCCCTGTATGTGTGTGCGTGTGTGTGTCTCGCGCATTTTCTTTATTTAAAAAATGAGCTTCCTTTGTACGCCACATCTTCCGCAAAACCATTGTGACATATGTTCTCAATCACCGTTTTCCTCACATCGTTTCAGCTTATGTTGCCATTTATTTTATGATTTTTTTAATAATATAGAGTTTTCTAAGTTGTCTTTGATGCCTTATATTCATTTTTATTTTGCAGATGTTGTAGTGATGAAGAGATAGAAGTTCAACTCAGACAATCTCTATTTTTATGCCACCCGAGTTAGCTCCACCCAAGCATTAAAGGTAACCTTCATATTGGATCTAACATGTGTTTATTTTCTAATAAAAATATTTTACACTTGATGCTATTAAGGCTTGGATGTTTATTTTCCAAAGCTATTCATTATATCCCTCTTTTTTTCTTTGAATAATTTTTTTCTTTCACAAATCTGTTTTTTTGTGAAGAGTTCATCTTCCACTTTACATCTTAAAAAATGTATAAAGGACTTCTTCATTTTATTTTTTTATTTTTTTTTGTTTTGTAAAGATTGACATAAATTCTCCATAAATTTCTATTCCTCTTGAGTCTGCCTTCCTGTTGATGTGGCGGTCAAAATAGTTTGAATAAGGGATCCGTTTAAGTGTAGCTGTTGCAATAAAAGCGAAGCTGAATCTCGGGATCAATTGTTTGGTGAAAGTGAGTTAGATTACTATGTTTGGATTTTTTGGAAATCTATGTGGTATTAGAATGCACAATTCAACTGTTCGTGAAAGATGTATTAATTACTGGAGTCTTCTTCTTCTTTTGTTATGGGGAGTTGTATTTGTTTCTTATCATCTTTCATTTGATGGTCCATATGGGAGGTTATAAACAAGGAGAAATATAAATGAATTAGGATTTCTCATTCTAATATTATTTCCAATCGTTGCTGAATCTACGTTGCTAAAGAAAAAAGCTGCAGTAATCTAGGCGTTTGTATAGATTGTTGATGCAGAACTAATACCCACGTGGGTGTTTATATGGCAGTAAACTTGAGTGTTTATATAGATATATGAAGATATTTCTAATTTCAGCAATCTAGGCATTTGTTTTTTGAACTATGCATGTTGTTTGTGTTGTGTAATACAAATGTGTAGAAATACCAACCTGCAATTTTTTATAGTCTTTTGTATGTGAAGTTTTTTTACCTTTTTTTTTTCTATAACATTCATAATCTCATATGATTTTTTGAACTATACGTAATCAAGCCTCCTGGTCAAGTGGTATAAGACTTCCACATGAACAGTCTTAAAGCTAGGGGTGGCAATTCGGGTGAACGGGTCATGTTTTGGGGCGACACGACACGACAATGTTTTTTTGGATACGAACATGAATTCATATTTTTTTTAGTTGACACGAACACGACCCGAATAAAAAATAACACAGCACAACACGACACGACAACCAAATTTTTTTAAATTTTACGCCTAAAAAACACGATAACACAACACGACACGACTCATAATTATGACACGAACATGATATGACACGACACAACTTCGTGTAAAAAAACACGAAATATCGTGTCAATTTTGTGTCGTTCCGTGCCATTTTTTCATGTCATTTTTAAAATTGTCTCCCCTACTTAATGCTTGGTTAGCGGAAGCCACGAACCTCGAATGAAAATTAGTCAAGGTGCGTGTAAATTGGTCCAAACATCTCATGATACGTAAAATTTCTTTATGTTCGAGATTGATTTTCATACTGAATATCTTGAGACAGAAAAGTTGGCGTGTCCAAAATATACTAAAAATATATATAATATTTTGCAACAAGAAGAAACCTACTGTTAAGTATGAAAAATAATATGATAAGACAACAAGGTCCATTTATTTATCTTAATGTAACATACACAAAGAAGGTCTTAAAACAAAATAGTAGGCCAACATGTATAGAACGAGGGCCCAAGGTACTATTGATGTGAAAAGAAATGTATGCCTTAGGTTTTGACCATTAGTCTTAGATAGTTGTTTGCATTAGGTTTCTTTCATAGGTTTTTTTAGGACATCTGCATATATTAATTAGACCTGTGCATTAGGTTTCTTTCATAGCTATCATAGGCGTGTGGCACTGAACAATTATTATGGCTGAAAAGACTTCCATCGCTCAAGACATAAATTAAAAGCTAATGGTACAAAACAAAAACGTCACCGTAAATATATACATATCAATCTTAGTTATTTATAAAAAAAAATTATATGAAAATAGTAATAATAATAATAAAATAGTAACGCTAAGGAGATTCACAAAAAAAAACCATTTGGTAAGTTTTTAATGCACATTTTGATCCCTTCATGGGACTCACAATAATAAGGTATAAACTTTTAATATAGTGGATTTACAAAATGATTTTTTTTGTGGGTCTCCTTAGATTTATTCATAATAAAAAATATTTGTAATATTTGTTATAAATATTATAACATATTTATAAATATTATTACAAATATATTTATAAAAACGTATACATATCAGTCTTAGTTGGATACATTCTTATTTTTTTTCACTGTTTACACTTATATAATGTAATATATATATATATATATATATATATATATGTATGGAAACGATCAAGGGAGAGCTTCCAGTTTGAGGACCCTGATCCATTTTTTTAAAATAGTAAAAAATATTTTTGGGTTGATTTTTTTTTTGTGATTTTTAAACATTTCAATAGGACCATGAAAAAATAATCAGGTCAAAATAATTTTTTTTTTGCTATTTTAAAAAAATCGATCAAATTGTGTTAGTTTTTAAGTTCTTTTTAAGCGGTTAAACTCTGACAAAGTTTGACCGATTTTTTTTAAATAGTAAAAAATCGGTCAAACTTTGTTAGTTTTTAACACCTTAAAAATAACTTAAAAACTCACATAGTTTGATTGATTTTTTTAAAATAGCAAAAAAAAACATTTTGAGTTGATTATTTTTTAATGGTCTTATTAGAATGTTTAAAAATTATATAAAAAAAGTCAACAAAAAAATAGTTTTTTTTACTATTTAAAAAAAATGGACCTCATTCAGGACCTCAAACTGGGACCTCACTTGATCATTTCCTTATATATATATAGTTAAGCTCTTCAAAATATCTCCAAGCAACATACTTATAAAATATCATTTTTTTTAAATAGTGAAAAAAATATTTTTTACTATTTTAAAGGTGGTCATTCGCTTTCCAAGCCCACATGGGAAACAAGGCATTCGTTTTCTAAACCCAAGGCTTGCTAGGATATTTTATATACTATTTTAAATTTTTTAAAAATAGACTATTTTTTTAATTTTGCAATTACGTGCTTTGAAATTTTTTGTCATTTTACGATGACATACTTTAGATATTGTCGTCGTGCCTTGAGGCACGGGCATACCCTAATTAACATAATTGGTTTTTATTTGTAAATTAGTGTTCACATATTTGTTGTTCGAGTATTGTTTTTATTTCTCAAATAATGTGGATAGTCCTATAAATAAAGAAAAATTTGCCCACATTTTTAAATTTTTTTACACGTTTGTTGTGTAAAGAAAAACTTTATGACTTAAAATTTTTACATATTCATTACATTGGAAATTCTCTTCGTGCCTTTAGGCACGTACTTTGAATTCTTTTTGTCATTTTGCGATTATCAACGTGCCTTCAGGAACGGGCATACCCTAGTATATATATATATATATTACATTATATAGGTGTAAACAGTGAAAAAAAATAAGAATGTATCCAACTAAGACTGATATGCATACGTTTTTATAAATATATTTGTAATAATATTTATAAATATGTTATAATATTTATAACAAATATTACAAATATGTTTTTATTATGAATAAATCTAAGGAGACCCACAAAAAAAATCATTTTGTAAATCCACTGTATTAAAAGTTTATACCTTATTATTGTGAGTCCCATAAAGGGATCAAAATGTGCATTAAAAACTTACCAAATGGAGTTTTTTTGTGAATCTCCTTAGCGTTACTATTTTATTATTATTATTACTATTTTCATATAATTTTTTTTTTATAAATAACTAAGACTGATATGTATATATTTACGGTGACGTTTTTGTTTTGTACCATTAGCTTTTAATTTATGTCTTGAGCGATGGAAGTCTCTTCAGCCATAATAATTGTTCAGTGCCACACGCCTATGATAGCTATGAAAGAAACCTAATGCACAGGTCTAATTAATATATGCAGATGTCCTAAAAAAACCTATGAAAGAAACCTAATGCAAACAACTATCTAAAGACTAATGGTCAAAACCTAAGGCATACATTTCTTTTCACATCAATACTACCTTGGGCCCTCGTTCTATACATGTTGGCCTACTATTTTGTTTTAAGACCTTCTTTGTGTATGTTACATTCAGATAAATAAATGGACCTTGTTGTCTTATCATATTATTTTTCATACTTAACAGTAGGTTTCTTCTTGTTGCAAAATATTATATATATTTTTAGTATATTTTGGACACGCCAACTTTTCTGTCTCAAGATATTCAGTATGAAAATCAATCTCGAACATAAAGAAATTTTACGTATCATGAGATGTTTGGACCAATTTACACGCACCTTGACTAATTTTCATTCGGAGTTCGTGGCTTCCGCTAACCAAGCATTAAGTAGGGGAGACAATTTTAAAAATGACATGAAAAAATGGCACGGAACAACACAAAATTGACACGATATTTCGTGTTTTTTTTACACGAAGTTGTGTCGTGTCATATCGTGTTCGTGTCATAATTATGAGTCGTGTCGTGTTGTGTTATCGTGTTTTTTAGGCGTAAAATTTAAAAAATTTTGGTTGTCGTGTTGTGCTGTGTTATTTTTTATTCGGGTCGTGTTCGTGTCAACTAAAAAAAATACGAATTCATGTTCGTATCCAAAAAAACATTGTCGTGTCGTGTCGCCCCAAAACATGACCCGTTCACCCGAATTGCCACCCCTAGCTTTAAGACTGTTCATGTGGAAGTCTTATACCACTTGACCAGGAGGCTTGATTACGTATAGTTCAAAAAATCATATAAGATTATGAATGTTATAGAAAAAAAAAGGTAAAAAAACTTCACATACAAAAGAATATAAAAAATTGCAGGTTGGTATTTCTACACATTTGTATTACACAACACAAACAACATGCATAGTTCAAAAAACAAATGCCTAGATTGCTGAAATTAGAAATATCTTGATATATCTATATAAACACTCAAGTTTACTGCCATATAAACACCCACGTGGGTATTAGTTCTGCATCAACAATCTATACAAACGCCTAGATTACTGCATAGTTTTTCTTTAGCAACGTAGATTCAGCAACGATTGGAAATAATATTAGAATGAGAAATCCTAATTCATTTATATTTCTCCTTGTTTATAACCTTCCATATGGACCATCAAATGAAAGATGATAAGAAACAAATACAACTCCCCATAACAAAAGAAGAAGAAGACTCCACTAATTAATACATCTTTCACGAACAGTTGAATTGTGCATTCTAATACCACATAGATTTCCAAAAAATCCAAACATAGTAATCTAACTCACTTTCACCAAACAATTGATCCCGAGATTCAACTTCGCTTTTATTGCAACAGCTACACTTAAACGGATCCCTTATTCAAACTATTTTGACCGCCACATCAACAGGAAGGCAGACTCTCAAGAGGAATAGAAATCTATGGAGAATTTATGTCAATCTTTACAAAACAAAAAAAAATAAAAAAATAAAATGAAGAAGTCCTTTATACATTTTTTAAGATGTGAAGTGGAAGATGAACTCTTCACAAAAAAACAGATTTGTGTAAGAAAAAAATTATTCAAAGAAAAAAAGAGGGATATAATGAATAGCTTTGGAAAATAAATATCCAATCCTTAATAGCATCAAGTGTAAAATATTTTTATTAGAAAATAAACACATGTTAGATCCAATATGAAGGTTACCTTTAATGCTTGGGTGGAGCTAACTCGGGTGGCATAAAAATAGAGATTGTCTGAGTTGAACTTCTATCTCTTCATCACTACAACATCTGCAAAATAAAAATGAATATAAGGCATCAAAGACAACTTAGAAAACTCTATATTATTAAAAAAAATCATAAAATAAATGGCAACATAAGCTGAAACGATGTGAGGAAAACGGTGATTGAGAACATATGTCACAATGGTTTTGCGGAAGATGTGGCGTACAAAGGAAGCTCATTTTTTAAATAAAGAAAATGCGCGAGACACACACACGCACACACATACAGGGGGAGAGAGAGAAGATTAGAGGTTATAGAAAAAGGACGTCGTCGTCCCTCTCTTGGGGCGATACCCAAATGGTAGCCGATAGATGTTTAAAGGGGGGTTTAATAAAATAACCCCAATTTTGAATTAAAGAGAATTTGGAATGTAACAAAATAGGGGGGGGGGGGGGGGAACCAAATATTTGAGGGGCAAAGTGAGTATTACAGAAAAAATCTATTTTGTGATGTCATAGGTCAAGCTTGTGACATACTTAAATTTTCTACTTTATTATACAGATATATATATATAGACACACACACACACACACTCATATATATGTATAATATTCATATACATGTTTGCAATGCAACGATGGACGTTGCACTAATAATACATGTATAAAGTGGGGTATCATGAATGGGCGTTGCATGCCCAGTAACGCCCAGTAATGAGGGAGACTACTAACATTGGAGCTTTATATTTTTCCTGACTTTATATTTATCATTATTACAAAAATATAAAAAAATATCCTAACTTTATTTGTCAAACATATTCGTCATTAGACTTCACATTTTTTGTAACTATGATATTTTTTATATGTTTTTATTTATCAAAGTCAGTTTTTCGCATAGTCTAAATGCGACATGTTTTTCAATTTCTCCTAATTCTCATAAAAAATATTTTTTTACTAATGTTAGGACTTTGTATTTTTTCTAATTATGATTTTTAATACTTTTTTATTTATCAAAGTTATTCTTTTTTATTTTTAATAATCAAATTCTTTTTTTAAATTAAGGTGAATTGAAATAGTCTAAAATGTTACGATGTTTTTCAATTTCTACTAGTTCTCATAAAACATATTTTTTACTAATGTTAGGACTTTGTATTTTTTGTAATTATAATTTTTAATACTTTTTATTTATCATTTTTTTGTAATTTTATAAGAAAATCATTTTTTAAATTAAAGTAAATTGCAATATTGCTCGTAAGGTTCGGGGTTTTTGTAATGTAAGACTTATTCTTTCAATTTTTGCAATGTTAATTGATTTAATTTTAATGCAATGTGGACAACCATTAGTCACTTTATTTCCAAACACTAACGGTGTTAAATTTTTGTACGAAAAATTGATCGCGTGTGCTGCACATGAAAATGAAAGTAAGGGTAAAGAAGTAAAATGAGAGCAAAGTAGGAGGGATCATAATGCAATTATCCATAAGTTTTTATTAATGGTTGTCCAACATTGCATTAAAATTAAATCAACAAGGTTAATATTGCAAAATCTGAAACAATAAGTTTTACATTGCAAAACCCCCAAACCTTAGGATCAATATTTTAATTTACCTTAAGTTTTCTTAAAAATATCATAGTTAAAAAAATGTGAAGCCAATGATGAATAACTTTGATAAATAAAGTTAGGATATTTTTTTATATTTTTGTAAAAATGATAAATATAAGGTTAGAAATAATACAGATATCCAATGTTAGCCCACTTCATATAAAGCAATTAACGTCTTAATCGTTTAGATTCGTCGTTGATCAAATATAGAACGGTGCATGTATTGGGGAAGCTGGAGCTATTCTCCACGAAACATATTAAATTATTGATTGAGGTAATGTTTGTGGGTCCCTTATGGAGGACATGGTAATCTAATTACATATTTGTTATGAGTCCTGACAAAAGTAATTGGTGGATGACATGATATGGTGTTATTGTTTATCCCCTTCTACAATGAATAATCAAGATACATTACTTTTATTTGGTCTCTCTAGTTTCTAGCTTAATAAAGTAGATAAGTGTCATGATAAGATATGTTCCTAAATCAACCTTTTAATACTTAAAAATGGTAAAAATAAAATTTCAAATATATATTTAATAACATTTGGATATTCGCATTAAACTCACGTATTTATATTTTAGGTTCAAAGCATATTTTCTTATAACACAACTTATCATTTTACAATATACAAATATAGAAAAGAAATAAATAATTTCCAACATCTTTCTCTCTCTTTCTTTACATTCGGCCACTCCATCATCTTATTATAATTTTTTTTAATGTAAATATAATAAAATTAAAGGTTTAACTGTAGAAGTTGGCAATTGATTATGTTATTCTTAGATTTTTTGTGAACCATAAAAAATAGAAAATAAAATAATTAATAAGTATCGTAAAGAAAAAAATGAATGTTTAGGCAAACACGTATATAATTTATAATTATTTAATAATTATGTACATAGCTTGATTTTTTTGGCAATTTCTTGGGTTTTAAATTTCCAAATCCTAATTAAAAATAATTAACCATATTTTTATTTGTTTTATACTAATGATACAATTTAAATATTTTACCACATCCTAGTTCTTTGTTAATTTCACGACGCAATAAAAACACTACACAACACATCACGAAAATCATATTTTCTATTTTTCCTAACATAAACACGACCCAAACAGAAGACACTCGAGACGAATTCTTTATTTTTTTTTATCAAACACGAGCACGACTAAATTAAAACATGACGCGATAATTTATTTATTTATTTTTACCTAACATGAACACAACCAATATAAAATCAACACGACTCGATTTTTAAAAAATAAAAATAAAAAATGAACACAACTGAATACAACACAAAATCTTATATTTTTTAACCTAAAATTAACGTGACACAAATAAAATTAAGTGTGATTCCACCCTCCCTATAAATCGTAAAAGGTATGCAGATGTAACGTGTATGCAAATATGCAAATGTAATAGGTATGCAAGCTGAACAATAGGAAACTTTTGGATTTTGAATTCTATTTTTGCGCGTTACTTTTACAGACCCATCTTTGTGGGTATTTATACACATGAAGACGATTGTAATCTCAGTAGATAAGAGTTTTAATAATTCAAACTATTTTGAATTGTAAATCTTAGTTCCGGCTTGTATGGAGCTGGAAGTTCCTTGGCAGTTCCTACTTTGATGGAGAGAATAGTTAGACTTGTTCACCTTAGTTGATACTCCCCGCAAGTGGATGGTGGTCGAGGAAGAATCATCAACTTATCTCTATGAAACTAAAATTTAGAAGACGATAGTCCCTTTGTAAAAATGTTAGCCAATTGGTCACATTGCAGAGATAAACTGCACTAAGCATGTTGAAATTGATTATCACATTGTTCGCTACCAAGTTGCCAAGAAGAAATTTCAAGTTCGGTTTATCTCTACTAAACTGAACTTGCAATTTCTTCTTGGCAACTTGATCGCGAACAGAGTGAACATCAATTTCAACATGCTTAGCGTGGGCATGAAAAATAGGATTGGTCGAGAGTTATGTGGCCTCGAGATTGTCGCACCACAGAATAGAAGATGTATGTGGAGGGAAGCCTAATTCTTGGAATAAAGATTGTAACCAGATTAGTTCAGTAACAACATCAACCACTGATTTGTATTCAATTTTGGTAGAAGTACAAGAGACCGTTTTGTGCTTCTACGATTTCCATGAAATTATGTTCGACCCCAAATAAATTGCAAAGCCTCCTGTGGACTTGCGATCATCAACACAACCTGCCCAATCTGAACCGGTAAAGGCTCGGAGGTTAAGAGAAGAGGATTTAGTAATATGTAGTCCATAAGAGGTGGTATAGTTTAGGTATCGAAAAATGCATTTGACAAGTGTCCAGTGAGATTCAATGGGTTGGTGCATTAGTTGGCAAGATTTTCTTATAGCAAAGGTAATGTCAGGACAGGTGAGAGTGACATATTTAAGAGCTCCCACATCTTGGCGATAGGGAGTGGGGTTGGGAAGGGGTGAGCCATCATTTATGGAGAGTTCGAGATTAGTAGGAATTGGTGTGGCAAGGTGTTTGGATTAGGACATGCCATGACATTGAAGAAGATCACTGATGTATTGTTGTTGAGAAAGGAGAATGTCCGTGGGGGTGAGAATGATTTCAATGTCAAGAAAGTAGTGGAGGGGGCCAATAATTTTTAGAGAAAATTCATTCCAAAGTGTGTGGAAGAAAGTTTGGATGAGGTTCGGATTATTTCCAGTGATGATAATGTCATCAACATAAATGAGAAGATACAGGATGTGGGCACCTGATTTAAAGATAAAAAGGGACGAGTCAGTTTTGGAGCCAATAAAGTATTGGGTGTGAAGAATTGGGTGAGGCAGTGGAACCAGGCACGTGGTGCTTGTTTAAGGCCATAAAGAGAACGGTGTAATTTACACACAAATGTGGGGTTGGCAGGGTCTTTAAAGTCATGAGGTTGGTCCATAAACACATTTTCATGAAGAAATGTGTTATTAACATCTAATAGGGAAATAAACCAGCCATGAGTGATTGCAATGGAGAGGATAGTTCGAATATTAATAGCTTTAACAACAAGGTTGAATGTTTCATTGATGTTAAGCCCATATTCTTCATGAAAACCTTTTTCCACGAAGTGAGCTTTGTAGCGTTCTATGGAACCATCGACTTTACATTTGATACAAAAAAACCCATTTACAACTAATAACGTTCATATTGGGTATATGAGGAATAAGGGACCAAGTATTATTTTGGATAAGTGCATTTATTTCTTGTGTCATAGCATGCCTCCATTTGGGATCCTTATTTGTTGTAGTAAAATAGGTTGGTTCAGCGGATAATAGTATGGTGGAATGAGAGGTAGTATTAAAAGGAATAGGGTTCAGAGTGTGAGACCGAAAGGACATAATGTGAGTTCGTGATTGGGGAGATATGGATAAAGATCCAAGATCAATTGTGATATAAATACAGTTAGGGTTGGAGTGAGAGAATGAAAGTTGAGGATTAGATAGTTGGGTGGTACGAAGTGAAGAGGAAGTAGAGTAGTGGAGTGGTGCTCTAGCAGGTATTTTTGGGTCAGTGGGTGGGGCTACGTAGGTTGGACAGTGGGTTATATAGGAGGAGGAGCAGGTGGGTGAACAGTAGAAGTTAGTTGGACAGTAGGTAAGCAGACACGGGTTTGGACATGAGCAGGTGGTGCTTGTGGAGCTTCTTGGGATAATATAGTTGAAGCCTAGCGCTGTAAGGTGGAAGGAATAGATCGGAGTGAGAGATGAGGTAAAATAGATGGGGGAACACCCCATGGAGGTGTTGGAAGTGAATAGGGAGATTGAGTGGAGGGGTGAGATGGGGTAGAAAAGGGAAATACATTTTCATCAAAACGAACATGTCGTGCATGGTATATATATATCCAGACTCTAAATGCACACAATTAGGGCTGTTGTTTTTTTGAACATTTCGATTTTTCCGATATCCGATCTGATATTTTTCGATTTTGGAATGTATATAAGGTTTCCGATTTTCGATTTTTCCGAAAAAAATCGGATCAGAAATTGGAAATAATTTTAAATTTCCGATTTTCTGATTTTTTTGATCCGATTTTTCCGAAACTATGCCGATCCGCTTTTTTCGAATTATTTCCTATTTTTTTCGAAATATTTTCCGATTCCCAGTTTTTCTAATTTTTTAAAACATTCTCATGTGTCCCACATCGGCTAGGAGAGGAAGAGAGGCCCAAAAAAGTCCTCTATAAAAGGAGAATATCCCTTTATCCTCTACACAAATGAAAAAAATGGTTAAATCATTTCGAGTAATCAAAAATCCTATATTAATTATTTTGGAATTTTGGAATTTTCAAAATTTTTGAATTTTTAGTATATTTTTTGAATTTCCGAATTTTTCTGATTTTCGAATTTTTCCGAATTCGAAAACTTTTTTGATTTTCCGAAAAAATTGGATAGGAAATTGGAACAGATATTTTATTTCCGAAAAAATTAGAATTTTTTTCGAAAGGTCATCTTCCGATCCGATCCGACCGAAACACAACCCTACACACAATGATAGCCATGATGATTTGGGATACAACCGAGAAAGACACAAGGATGGGAGCAAAAATCCATTTTATGGGAGTTATAAGGAAATAAGTGAGAGAAGCATAGGCAACCAAAGATTTTAAGAAGAGTTTAGTCCAGAGCACGAGAGTACATAATTTGAAAAGGATACATATGAGAAATAGTTCCTGAAGGCATGTAATTTATAAGAGAAACAACACACTCAAAGGCAAAATGCCAATATTTTTGTGGAACACGGTAGCTTGGGCCATTAAGGTGAGGCCGATTTTGACAATGTGTCGATGATGACATTCAACAAGACCAACTTGTTCATGAGTGTGAGGATAAGAGTAACGACGGTGAATGCCACAATTTTTAAAAAATCAGTCCAATTTGCGAAATTCACCACCCGAGTTCGCTTTTTACATTCTTTATTTTTGTATTAAATTGGTGTTCTACTAATTTTTGGAAGTTGTCAAAAATGGAATAAACATAAAATTTTTGAGTCATTGGATAACACAAAAAAAAATAGAATAGTGATCAACAAAAATAACGAACTATTTATGACTATTACATGAGAGAGTTGGAGATGGGCCCCATACATCACTAAAAATTAAGTGCAATAAAGAGGAAGACAACTTGACATGAAATGTTACTTGGAAGACTTGCCCATTTAACATGGGACACAAACATTATTTATATGTGAAGAAATGCATGGAAGTGGATGTTGACAGATGATTTGATGAAGCACTTAAGGATGAGGATGACCATGTCGGTTCTGCCAACAAGTAGTAGAAGTTTTGACTGAATGAAATGCATGGGGAGACTAAGGCATCTTTGTGGAAGATATAGTGTATAGACTGTTGTTACTCGTGCTGTGGAGTAGTGGCATCTTGGCATGATGATCCTTCACAACACAAAATGATAGGTGAAATTCAAAATAGACATCATTATCACGAGTAAATTATGCAACAGAGAGAAGAGATTTAGAAATAGTCGAAACATGTAAGACATTTTTAAGATTAAGAGGATAAGATGAAGTGTGAATGGATGAATTACAATTATGTGCAATTGGGAGACCATTACTATTGCCAATGCGTAAAGTGTCGGCTCCTTTATTTTCATAGTGGTGATGGAGGTTGGTGAGATCTGGTGTAACATGGTGAGATGCTTCAGTGTCAGGAAGCCAAGTCGTGATAAGAGAGGGTAGAGTGGGTAGTAATTCGATTTATGGTGATGGATTAAGAGTTAAATGAGCCAAAGGATATGATGGATTAGAGACGGTGAAACGATAAGGACAAGAAGTGGCGGTGTGGTAAAAACTAGTGAAAATTGGCACCGTGACCCTGAATCATGATGATAAAAGGGTGGACGATAGGAAGAAGAGTGACCACAACCACAAAATCGATCACGGCCAAGCCGACCATGATAGGAGCCATAGGAGGGAGAATGGGAATAGTTTGAGGTTGATGGATGGGAGGTGTGGAATTATGATGAGGAGATGGTACGAGTGGTGTTGTGAGCAGTGGGGGATTGAATATTCTGGGTGGTGATGCTCACATATGAGAGGGAGTCATTATGGATGAACTCATGACTAATTAAAGGGGAGCGAAGTTCAGAAAAGGTAACAAGGTTGGAACGGGTACTGAGAATGGTAACAAGGTCTTTAAAATCTTCCCAAGACCTTTGAAATTGTGAATATTAAATTCATATTGACCGAGAGGATGTCTAACATCATTTAATTCATCAAAAAATATTTTGTCTTTGTGGAGATAGGTAGACACAGTGTCATCATCTTGATTTAGTCTGTGGAGATGAAGGTGTAAGTTAAGAATTCGTGTTTTTAATGGAGACACAAGAGCTTCAATAAGTGTTTTCCAGATTTGTTAAGAGGTTTGTAAGCCAACAATAAGAGGAAAAATGTTGTCGGTAAGAGAAGAGACGAGCATACTGATAATTAACTTATCTTGTTGGCGCCATAGAGTAGTAGATGGATCGTCAAAGGGACACGGGTAACTTCCATCAATAAAGCGCAAGAGATTTTGTCCACTGAGAAAGGGTTCCATTTGGGTAATCCAGAATAGATAATTTTTATGAGTGAGTTTAAGGCAGATATAGTGGTGTGCATGGCTGAGATTAAGTAATGGCGGAGAAGAAGAAATTTCAGTGGAGGTGTTGGAGAGGGTGGTATTGGCCTTTTGAGGCTTTGATACCATATAAATTGTAAAAAATATGCAAATGCAACATGTATGCAAGCTGGACAGTAGGAAATGTTTTGTTTTTGAATTCTTTTTTTTTGCTCGTTACTTTTATAGACCCATATTGGTGGGTATATATACACTTGAAGTTGATTGTAATCTCAGAAGAGAAGAGTTTGAATAATTCAAACTATTTTGAATTATGAATCCTAGTTCCGGCTTGTATGGAGTTGGGAGTTTCTTGGAAGTTCCTATTTAGATGGAGAGAATCGTTGGACTTGTTCATCTCAGTTGATACTCCCTACAAAATTTATTGATCCACCACTGAGATATAAAATTTATTTGTATCTTATGGAAAATATATTTTTGATTAATTAATGTTGAACATTTCCACACAGTAGTCTCATTTCTATACAGCTACATATAAAGTAAACATATAACATGAAAACATAAATGAAAACTATATGACTTAATTAATATAAGATTATTTTTTTCTTCTTAATTTTAAATGTTGGTTAAACTATGATGATTAATTTTCATAGAAGAAGCATATAGATTAAAAAAAATTATTCGGTGTAATAATTACACTTAAATCATGAAAAATAATTTATTTTAATTTTAAATGAGTTTCATTGTCTTATTAGGCATAAATATTCTATATTTATTCCCTTAATTTTGATATATTTACGGTCCCGTGCATTTTATTTACCCCAAATTTATCTCCGTACTATGATACTAACCCCCCTTGGTGAGTATTTCGTGTTTTGTGCAGTTCTGTCATGTTTTACAAGTAATTTATGTAAGTGGATGCAAGTGAGAAACCGAAACGATGAAAAAATAACGAGAAAGGAAAGTCAATAGAAAATTCGTAATTTCGCAGCCAGAACCCGAAGGAGGAGGCAACTCGAAAGTCAAAGAACTCAAAGACACGAGCACTCTGTAAGAAGAGACATCTCAATTCGAGCTTTGGTGAAGAAGTTATATACATTCAAAGTTAGGATAAGAATCCAGGGGTGAAAAAGTACAAATAAAGGAAAATCGACCATAAAAAGGAGTAGTTAGGCAACAAAAGTGCATGAACCAGTTCGAAATTCAGTGCGAACCAATTCGGGTCCCCTGGGGTGAATGGGTTCAGGGTATGGGTTTGATTAATGCAGGAATTCTAATTTTTTCCTTAATTGTAGCTAGAAGAGTTGTGTTAGTTTAGGACTTCGTAACAAGACTTCCATGACTTATATATTAGGTGTATTATTATAACATACGCATTCATAGAAAGTAGAGAAGTACCCAAGAAACTATTGGATCAAAGTTTATGATTTCTTTTCATGCTAATTTCAACAAGAAGTTGATTCAATTCCATAATTTATTGAAGCTTATTACTTTCATGTTCTTAATTCCCTACATAATGGTAACCTTATTTTAATGCTTTATTCTTGTTATTCAATCACCATGGGTTCATGCAATCTTTATATTTCATGTGTAGCAATTAATGATATCATCTCCGACTAAGTTTAACGAGGGTTTGGCAACATGAACCCAACCTAGGTGTTAGAGCTGGAAACAAAATTGAATATTATCATATGTTTAATTAGGGTTTGAAATGTTGTTAAAACTAATATTACAAAGCTCTTAACTCCGTTTGTCATTGGCAACCGGAGTGCTTGCCAATGTAATATATGTTTTGACAATTTCGTCATTTACGTTAATCTATTTATTGATTAAATATCATGCTGAGTGAAATCCTCACATATGTAGTGCTTTAATGAAATTAACGTTTCTCCTAATTAAATTTATAATTGTTGAAAACTTTGTATCTAGAGAAATTACCTACAATTTGAGGGATTGTATCCCGACTCCATTTTTCTCAATAGTTTTTCAAAAATCAAAATTTCAAGTTTTTGCTTTCTTCTAGATTAAAATTGCATTTGTAGTTAATTCTTCTTAGTTAAGTAAAATTTTCACCAAAACAAATCACATTTTCTTTTAATTCACGAGTCGAAGCCTAGATTCAAGAAACCGACCTTTTTATCATCATCACAATTTTCATCCTATTTTTTGTGAATTCGACCCTGACTTATCGGGTTATTACTTGAGCAACCGACTTGCATTTGAGCCATAAGAACACGAGGTAGTATGCACATTATGCGCCGCATCATGTTTTTGGCTCCATTGGCATGGAGTATGTAGACACATTTGGTTAGGTCAAACTAATCTAAGAATTTGACTTTAAATCTTAAAAAAAAGCAAAAAAAAAAAAACTCATAAATCCCAAAAATTCAAAAAAATCAAAAGATTCAAAAAATCCAAAAAAATCAGAAAATAAAATTTTTCTCTTAAGCCTTAAATGCAAATTACTCAGCCTAATCCAAATCCCGAGCCTATAGTCAAACTCCCTCCCTCTATCAATAATACTCCAAACACTGCAAATTTCTGGGTACCACCTCCTACATCGAGTAGTCATACCACGTGTAGAACGTCTATGAATTTCGGTGAGGAAAGTGATTCTATAAGTGTGAGTGCGATGTTGGATCACACTAGTTTTGGAATAAGGGATGGAGTGATGGCGTATCTCCCCATAAGAGACCTCTTATACCCCGAGCGAACCGTTGATCCGGGATGCATTATATTCTCGTATAATGTGCAAAAATTCCACTTTAAGAATCGTATGATTCAGATTCTCCCAACTTTTAATGGTATAGAGTAGGAGAAGCCTTATCTCCACATTAAAGAGTTCGAGTAGGCGTGCGAGGCATTTAACGATCAAGCTTGCACTCAAGACGTAGTGTGCCTCAAAATTTTCCCATTTTCACTTAAGGAAAAGGTTAAGACTTGGCTTTGGTCACTAGCACCGAACTCTATAGGCATGTGGAGAGACATGCAGGCTAAATTTCTCCAAAAGTTCTTTTATGCACATAGGACCAATTCTATTAGGTCTCAAATCCAGAATTTTTGGCAAAACGATAATGAGCCTTTCGATAGATGTCGGGAGAGGTTAAACAAATTAGTCAATATGTGCCCACAGCATGGCTTCGGGAAGTGGAGACTCGTCTCTTACTTCTATCATGAGGTTAACCTAAGATCCAAACAAATCGTTGAAACTATGTGCCTGGGAGAATTCTTCGGGTTATATGCTGATGATGCGATGGCCCACTTTAAGTATGTCGTCGAGACTACTCAAGCTTGGGACACATCGGATCCGAACACCTAACCAAAAAATAAAATCACATCCATAACTCCTTCCACATTCAAACTCTACTAATTGGAAACGGAAGCCTAGTTGAAGATCCAAATTAACCAATTGTCCAAGAGGTTAGAGGACGTGGAAGAGGCTATGGGGGAGAGACGCATCCGACTCATCTTGAGAAATTAAGGAGGAGATTTGCGCTATTTGTGGGGTGGAACATTTAACGAAGGAATATTCGACGATACCCTCCTAAACAGTTATGCTTTAAGAGCAAGTTGAGGTTGTGGGAGATTTTAAGGGTAATTTTGACGCCCCTCACAGGAATTTATTTAATTCCTCGTGGCCAAACCATCCCAGTTTTAATTGTGTCCAACCGAATGCGGCGATCCGAATCCACTCGTTGCCCAACAACTGCCATAACTCCCACATTATCAACTAGTGCCATCAATGTAAATGCTTCCTCCCGCGCTTTATTTGATCCCACAACGGAAGAGTCTCGAGGATACTCTTTCCTAATTTATGCAAACTCAGTCAGTGATTAATGCCCAAATTGCTCAAAGTTTTTGACTTAAAGGCATCGCTTTCTAAGTTGCAATCCTCTTTAAGTGTCTAAGAGAAGTGGAACTTTCCCACCCAAGGCCGACGACCTCCCCAAGGTCAAAATTGTGTATGCTATACTCGTGGTGAAAATCAAGAGCAATGTAGCGTGGTAACCACTCTACATAGTGGAATAGTTGTTCACTTGTCACATCCTCCACACAACGTGCAAAAAGACAAGAGGGTTTCATCACACGCAAGAGGCCGAAGATGCCACCTTGGAAGAGAGTGAAGAAGAAAATACAGTTGGTCGCAAAGTAGTTGTGTGACCCACTATAGTCTCACCGTTCCCTCAACCGTTGGTCCCTCCTCCTAAACGGGCCTCCCGTGATGAAATTCTAGGTGTGCTTAAGCAAGTGAAGCATAATTTACCTTTTCTTGAGACTATTAAGAAAATTCTCACGTATGCAAAGTTTCTCAAAGACTTGCTCACGATGAAACATAAATTAAAGGTAAAGAAAAAGGTGTTATTAGCATAAAATGTGAGTTCAGTACTTTTGATTGACCTCCCACCCAAGTATAAAGATCTGGGTGCGCCCGCCATTTTGTGCATTATTAGAGAAAATAGAATCGATAGAGCTTCAGTAGATTTAGGGGCGAGTGTCAACATTATACCCTGCTCCATCTATAAAAACTCTATTTGGGAGAGCTTAAGCCCACCAAAATTACTCTCCAACTTGCGGATCATTCCGTGAAAATACTCCATGGATTAGTCGAGGACGTGATCATCCAAGTTAACACTTTCTACTTCCCAGTAGATTTTTGTCATTTGGGACATGGAGCCCTCCTCCCCATTGAGTCAACATGTTCCCATTATTCTTGGCGTCCCTTTATTAGCCACGACTAACGCGTTAATATAACTCACGTTCGAGAATATGACACTCGAAACAAATATTTTCATCATCACAAACCAAGTGGGTGATGAGGTCGATTTATAGGAATCGGATCTTATCGAGGAGCTAGTACACAAACATATTGATGGTAATAATTCCATGGATTCACGTGAGGCGTGTTTAGTAATGGGGTTATCGAGAGTGAGAAAGAGCACTTAGACGAGAGAAAGAGAGAGCACTTTAGATATGAGCTTAGAATTTTTTTAGAGAGAATTCGGTCCAGTGCATGAGAACCTCACTGTTGAAGTTCAATTGTTATTTAACATTTTTTATCACTCAGAAGAGAGCGACTAGAATGATAAGATAGATCAATTCCTTCATTGTGAACATCCACCCATGCCACTCGAGTCCTCGGATGCAAGCGAGGACATGACTAGAGTTTCATCTAATTTAGAGCTCGATCCATGCACTCTCGAGTTTAGGGGAAATCTTGGCCATTTGAAATTTCGGTATGATAGTCTCTCCAAGTTTGAAAAGTTATGCTCTAAGGTTATTGGGCACCTCTATGATTTCACTGACCTCATATATTATGTGCCTCGAGGTATTTAGTTTTTCTATTGGGTAGATTCCCAATTGTTCTGAATTTTGATTTATGATGAGGGAGAGATGGAGGAGATATTATCGGACCCCGCACACGGGGTAATTTTGAGAGAAAGGTCATTGCACCCACAATGCATATGGGGTGATTTTTTTTATTGTATTTTTGAGTCGTGCGTAGGTGTTATATAGTGTCTTGCATTATAAAATTTTCTTGTTTATATTTTGCACTATTTCTTTTCTTATTTAGATTTTAGTCCTTTTGATTGAGGACAATGCAAAATTCTATTTTCTTCCCCCAGGGGGGGGGGGGGGGGGTACACGTTTGCTTATTTTAAAACTTCACAAATTTCCAAAAAAAAAAAAAACTTCAAAATATATAAAAATTGAAATTTAAAATCTTAAAAAATATCACTAAATTTTTGTTTGAAATTTGAAGTTGTAAAAATCTAAGGCACTAAGACAAAATTGACAAAAAATAGAAATTGAGCTAAAATTGATGACTTAACGAATAAGTGTTGAGATTTTTAACCCGACGAGATTTTTGAACCAATCACTTTTTTTGAGTAATTAAATCAATTCGAGTTAAAATTAAATCAAAAGTTCTTTTCATTGTTAAAAAGTTGTTGATGGTATCTAAATCATTGTTTGATCGGTTATGAAAAACGTGTGAAATATTATTTTGGAAACATGCGAAAAATGTCTCGATAATTAAATTCATCTCGAGATGCATATGGCAATGTGATTAGTATTCAAATAAATAAAGTTAGGCCATCATTTGTTTATCAAAAAAATATTAGCCATAAAAAGTCATAAAAAATCATCCTTTTGCAAGCCACTTTGAGCCTAAAAATTGAATTATCTTTTCGTTTGTTAACCCGAAAAACCCAATTAGCTCGGATTTGTGAAAATCGTAAAATTCATCAATTAAGTCCAAATGGTACATAAAAAGGGGCAAGAAAAATAGAAAAAATGGTCAAACAATAATTAACAAAAATAGAAAAATATGTAAAATTGTTTAAGAAAAAAAAAAGAGAAAAGAAAAAGGGGAAATGAGCAAAAGCCCAAAAAAGTGCCAACGGACATCGCTACAAAATTTTCCAACTCCAAATTTCTCAAATATTTCCATTATTACTCAAAATAACTTATTTAAAAAAGTCATAACCGAGTCCGAATAATGAAATTAATTATCGTGTGGAGAGATAAAACACGAAAAGATAATAAAGAAACAAAATATTACGAATAAAGAATGATGTTTTTCCGTTTTCAAATGAATGTATTCCGTTCATGAGATCTTTTCGCGTAAATATTTTCGTCTTTCAAATCGTGTGTGTGAATTCGTGTTGTCCAATTATATTTACTCTTAATATCACACATTTCGAGTGAAAAAAATCCATAATCCGAGTGATTCGTTTGTGAGAGCATTCCGTGAGAAATTGAATCAAAGCGAATTCTCGAAAAGTAACATAATGATCAATCGGTGAAAGTTAGAGATTTAATTTTCGGCTTCCCACACACTATGAATTGAGATTATCGAATAAAAAATTGAAGTGATGATTTTTAGGGAATTTAAATTGTACTATTTTTTGTTATTTTGATATTTTCTTGAGTTGTTTGAAAAATAAATTTTGTGGGTTCATTACAAACCCTCACGAGATACCACTCGTCCTACTAGGGTAACCTACGGGTTTAACAGCTTATTGCATATGCTAAATGCAATTGCTTTCCCGCGAAAACGTTATTCTATCCTTTAGTCATTTAAAAATCCGTTTAGACTCATACTCTTATTCTTTACATTTCTTGAGACTAACACCGCTCTAAATCGTGAATTTGATTAGGCATAAATATTCCGTATTTATCCCCATAATTTCGATATTTTTACGATCTCATCCATTGCATTTATCCCAAATTTATCTCCTTATTATTATACTAATCCTCTTTGGTGATTATTTCGTATTTTGTGTCATTCTCTCATGTTTTACAGGTAATTTATGCAAGTGGATGTGAGAGAGAAGCCAAAACGGTGAAAGAATAGCGAGAAAGGAAAGTCAAGGGCGAATTCATAATTTCTCAGCCAAAACACGAAGGAGGAGCCAACTAAAAAGTTGAAGAATTCAAAGTCACGAGCACTCTGGAAGAAACAACACATCAATCCGAGCTTAGGTGAAGAAGTTATATACATTCAAAGTTGGGATAAGGATCGAGGGGTGAAAAGTACTAATAAAGGAAAATTAACAAAAAAAAGGACCACTTAGGTAGCGAAAGTACACGAACCGGTTCAAAATTCAGGGCGAATCGGTTCAGGTCCCCTGGGGTGAATGGGTTCGGGGTACGTGTTTGATTAATGCAGGATTCTAATTTTTTCCTTAATTGTAGCTGAAACAGTTGTGTTAGTTTAGGACATCGTAAAACGACTTCCATGACACGTAAATAGATATTAGTTGTATTATTATCAGATAAAGCATTCATAGAAAGTATAGAATAACCTTGAATACTTTTGGATCATACTTTATGATTTTTTTTCATGCAAATTTCAATAAGAAGTTGATTCAATTCTAGAATTTGTTGAAGCTTATTCCTTGCATGTTTTTCATTCTCTACATATTGGTAATCTTATTTCAATGTTTTATTCTTGTTATTCAATCACCATGACTTCATGCAATCTTCATATTTAATGTGTAGTGATTAACGATAACATATTCGGCTAAGTTTTATAAAGGCTAGGGTTACATGTACCCAACCCAAGTGTTAGAGTTGGATACAAAATTGAATATGATCATATGTTTAATTAGGGTTTGAAAAGTTGTTAAAACTAATATTATAGATCTCTTAACTACATTTGTCATAGGGAACCGGGGTGTTTACGAATATAATATATGTTTTGATAATTTTGTCAATTACATTAATCTATTTATTGACTAAATATCAGGCAGAGTGAAATCCTCACATATTTAGTTCTTTGATGAAATTAACATTTCTCCTAATTAAATTTATAATTATTGAAAACTTTGTATCTAGAGAAAATACCTACAGTCCGGGGGATTATATCCCGACTCCATTTTTCTCAGTAGTTTTTCAAAAATCAAAATTTCAAGTTTTTGCTTTCTTCTAGATTAAAATTGCATTTGTTGTTAAATCTTCTTAGTTAAGTAAACTTTTCCCAAAAACAAATCACCTTTTCTTTTAATTCGTGAGTCGAAGCCTAGATTTTAAAAACCTACCTTCTCGCCGTCGTCACGATTTTTGTCCTATTTCCCGTGGATTCGACCTCGACTTACTAGGTTATTACTTGAGCTACCCGCTTGCACTAGAGCCGTAGGAACAAGTGTAGTATACACATTCTACGCCGCGTCATTGTTGTAACACTATATACATACTTTTGATAGTAGAAACGAATGAAGATTAAAAGGATTACTCAAGGTTTGATCCCCATTAATTATTTGTTATTGGGTTTACCCCTCATAGTTTTCACAACTTAGAGTTTGGTCCTCATTTTGACGGTGTGTCATTTGATCGTTATTATCTCATTTTTAGGTTTAAATTGTCCAATATACACCTCATTTATTACCTACCAACAATATTTCACCACGAAACCCCTAATGATTATGTTTTTTTGAAACATCCTACTTCCATAGATTATATAAACATATATATATATATATATATATATATATATATATATATATATATATATATATATATTATCATACATTACTATTTATAAAAATAATTTTATTATTTTAAAAGTTTAATAAATATTAAAATAAATTAATAATTTTTTAAAATAAATGTTTCAAAATAAAAAAAAAATAACTATTTTATAAAAATATTTAAAAAAATATATAAACTATTTTTTAACGGTTCTAAATTTAAAAATGAGTTTTAAATTTTTGGGTCATTTACTCTCTCGGGTACATTTGTTTATAATAATTGGTGCTTGGGGTACGCTAGTTTCCGTATTAGTTGGTTATGTGTTATTTTAACGGAAGGTGTTAATTGCCATCTAACACCTTTACCCCTTATTGTGAAATACCCCTTATATATTTTATCAAATTAACACCACACACTCACCACTCACCACATACTCACCACTCACCACACACCACGCACAACAACAACGCTCACCTCTTTCCATCCCAGAGCTCGCCGGTCAGTACCTCCATCTTCGGTCAGTATATCCATCTTCATCTCTGGCATAGTACTTCCATCTCCGGTCACCACGCACAACAAAACTCACCTCTTTTCACGATTTGAGTTTGTTTAAATACGCAATCCGAATTTTTGTGTTTTAAAATAATCGATCTGAATTTTTTGCTTTATTTTCATTTTCTTGCTAGAAATAAGTTCTTTTTGTAGTTGAATATCATTTTTGGGATAGAAAACATATTTCTTTTTCTGGAAATCATTTTAATTAGTGATAAATGTTTTTTTGTAAATATATCTTTTTTAACTGAACTCAGTTTCATTTTTTACTTTTTTGCTAGAAATATTTTTTTTATAGTTGAATATCATTTTTAGGTTATAAACATATTTCTTTTCTTGAAAATCATTTTAATTGTTGAAAAACTTTTGGTAGCCGTTTTTTTTTTTGTTTATGGAAATAATTTTTTAAACTAAAATCAGTTTTTTAAGGTGTTTAGGAGGACACGCCGGAGGTGTGGTTGAGTTTGGATGTGTGGTTGCCGGAGGTTTGATGGCCTGAGTTTGGATATTTTAGCCGGATCATTTTTTTTGCCGAAGGTTTGTTTTTTCATATTTTTGGATGGATATATATTTTTATGTTCATTTTTTTTTGCCTGAGGTTTGTTTTTCAGGCTGAAAATTATATTTTTTTGGCCAGAGGTTTGGGATTTCATGACCGGAGTTTTTTTTTTTGCTGGAAATTAGTTTTTGGGTAGAAATTATTTTCTTCGTTGAAAAACATTTTATTTTTCAAAATTCTTTTCTTAGGTAGAAATTATTTTTGGGTAGAAATTATTTTTGGAAATTAGTTTTTTGGTTGGAAATCATTTTATTTCATGCAATTTTTTTTTGTTTATGGACATATGGTTTATATATTTTTAACTATTTTGAAATAGAGTTTATATATTTTTAAGTGTTTATGGAAATATATTTTTATGTTTTATTTGTTTGCTGGTATTTTTATATCGACTTTTTTTTACAAAAGGAGAAAAAACTTAAAAAAAAAAAATTCTCAAGTCATTTGGCAATATGTATATATATGCACTTTATATATATATATATATATATATATATATATATATATATATATATATATATATATATATATATATATATATAGAGAGAGAGAGAGAGAGAGAGAGAGACTCTCCAACATACTTCATTAAAAATACCTATGAACATACCTATTTTTTTAAAATAGTAAAAAAATAATTTTGAGTTATTATTTTTTATATGAGTTCATGATATTTCAATGTACTCCTATAAAAATATTCAGCACAAAATAATGTATTTTGTTAGTTTTAAAAAATAGGTAAAAAAACAGACACTTTTAAAGGGTAAAGACTGTCAGTTTTTTGACCGATTTTTTTAAAAATAATAAAATGACATCATTTTCAGTTGATTTTTTTTATTGAGGTACATTGAAATATCATGAACCCATATAAAAAATATCATCTCAAAATTAGTTTTTTACTCTTTTAAAAAATCGGTTTGTTCATAAATTTGTTGCTAGGACGTATGCAATTGAGTGATAGCTAGCTAACGACAGTTTAACACCTTTCGTTAAAATAATACGCAACCAACTAATACGGAAACTAACGTGCCCCAAGCACCAATTATTACAAACAAATGTACCCCAAACAGTAAATGACCCAAAGTTTTTTTATTAAAAAAAAAAATTGTTTTAAATGTTTTACAATCAAAAAATGTTTTAAAATTACTAAAAAATATATTTTAACTACTTTTTAATCAAATAAAAACAATGAAGAAAAAGTTTAAAATCCATTTTTTTATAAAACAATTTGAATATTTTTTTTCATTTTAAAGCCACTTTTTATAAAACATTAAAAATAAAAAAAATAATAATAGCTGATAATATATATATATATATATATATATATATATATATATATATATATATATATATATATATATATATATATATATATATATATATATATATATATATATATATATATAAATAAAATAAGGAGCAATGGTGTTTGCATTATTCATAAGTTTCTAAGACATTTCACGGTTCAAATAGACTCCAAGAAGACATTAAGTGGAGGATGAGATCATAATTCACGCCATAAGCTCTACTACTCACCACACCTAATTTTCTAATTTATATGACATTGATACTTTTAACCCACTGAAACTCGCTTTCCCGCTCATTTACTTCTTATGGTCCGTTTGGTTAACAATGGGCAAAACAGTGGGCATGGCAAAATTTGCCTACCTAGTTTTTTTCACATGACGCTATCAAACAACCATTAGGCGAAATTAAAGTCAATCCAATTAATTTATTTAAAACCATTTTTTATATTATATTAAAAAATGTTAAAAACGATTTTTACAATATTTTTATATTATGATTTTCCAAAAAATTTGTAAAACATTCTCTTAACAAATTTTTATAATATTAAAAACAGTTTTTTAAAATATTACATAACAATTTTTAAACATTCACAACAATTTTTGTAAACTATTTAAAACAGTTTAAAAAAATGTTTTTTAAAACAATTTTTATAATATATTCAAAATAGTTTTTAAAAATGTTAAAAACAGTTTTTACAATATTTTTAACATTTTCTTAACAATTTTTTATAATATTAAAAACAGTTTTTAAAGCATTGCAAAATAATTTTTAAATATTCATAACTGTTTTTTAATTATTTAAAACTGTTTTTAAATTATTTTTCAAAACATTAAAATCGTTTAAGAAGTTGGCAAATTTGTTGGCAAATATTTTCCACTCAAATAGGTAAGCGAAATTTGCCTACATATTGTGCATAGAAGGAGTTGTACATTAGCAAATAATGCCTAGGCAAATTGTGCAACCAAAATGTGAGCAAATTTTCATATTTGTCAATTTTTTGGCATTTTCCGCCTAGTCAAATTTTGCCAACCAAACGGATGAGGATGTTTTGGTAAAGCAAGCAGAAAAATACTTTGGTGTTGTACTATACCAACTATTCGACGATCCTACGCATAATCACTTTACCCCTAAAAACACCAACTCTCACACTCTCTCTCTCACACTCTCATAACCTAAGCTATAACAATAAAATAGGATATCTTTTCCCGGAGACACCAAAACTCGATCTGTCACAATATCTCTCCCATACTCTGGATTGCGGTTGCTCCTACCACCCTCATCAATGTTATGGAGGTAATAACATTTCCCCCTCTAACACAACTGTTTCTCTCTGTTCGACAAAAACATTATATAATTTTTTAATTCTATTCAAGTTTATTAACGGTGAAGTATGTTGGGTATTTTTTTTGTAGATCTGACCTTTATTAGTTGTAAATATTTTATTTCTATCACATGTAATGCACGTGCACAGTTTTTATTTTCAGATGTGTATATATACTCTGTACATTTCAAGTAAATACAAGTAGTCTTCTTTCCATTTTATCTTTCTCTCTCTCATCATGGTATCAGATGTAAACCCTAGCCCCCCTCGCTTCAATTCGTGATTTCCTCTGATTTTAATCGCGATTCTTCATTTTTTTACATCAATTCCTCTATGGCATCCTTTGATTCGAATCATTCCATTTCTGAGGATTATTCTAATCCTCTATATCTCCAACACACTGATCATCCCGGTGCTGTGCTTGTTTCTGAACCACTTAATGGAGATAATTACCTCACTTGGACTCGATCTATGTCCATGGCTCTCTTGTCCAAGAACAAGATGTGTTTTGTCGATGGTACTCTGCCCTCGCCTTCTCAATGTGATCCTAAGTACAACGAATGGCTTCGTTGTAACATAGTTGTTCTTTCATGGCTTTTAAACGCCATGTCCAAAGAGATTGTTGCCTCTGTCATCTACATTGACTCCGCTGAAGAGATGTGGAATGACCTCAGGGAGAGATTTGCTCAGAGTAATCGTCATCGCACCTTTCAGATCCGTAAGACTATTGCTTCTTTAAATCAAGAAGCATCATCTGTAAGTGCCTATTTTACTCGCTTAAAATGTTCTTGGGAGGAAATGATACATGTCCATCCTTTTCCTACATGCTCTTGTGGAGCTCTCAAGAAGATAATTGAATATCAGCAAAAAGACTATGTTCTTCAATTTTTAATGGGCCTTAATGACTCATATTCTTCCCTACGAAGTCAGATTCTACTTTCTGATCCATTTCCTCCAATTAACAAAGTTTTATCTCTTGTTCTTCAAGAGGAAAAAACAGAGAGAGATTATTTCCAATTCTATAATTCCTACTGAATCTCCTGTGATGCTTTCTAACCGTGATGCTAATTCTGATTTTAATCGTGGATCTAATGGATCTACTGGATCCATATATAGAAAATCTAATGGTTCTCGTAAGGAGCGTCCACTTTGTAAACACTGTGGTTTATTGGGACATACTATTGATAAATGTTACAAGATCCACGGGTATCCTCCTGGATACAAACAGAAATCGCGGAATTTCAGTGCTAACCAAGCCACTGCTTGCCAATCAATTTCTGACTCGGTTTCAACTTAATTTCCTTTTTCTCATGAGCAATGTAATCAACTCCTTGCATTCCTCCAAAATAATTCTAATTTGTCCTCTGTGAATCAAGCAGGTATAATTTCTGCTTTATCTTCTTCATCTGTACCTTTTACATCCACTCCTAATTTTCAGGTATTCCTGTTATTCTTTCTTCTACTAATGGTCACCATAACACTCCAATAGAATCTTGGATTCTAGATTCGGGTGCCACTGATCATATGATTGGCTCTATATCCTGTTTTTCTTCTATTAGTTCTCGTGTCAATATTTCTGTCAAAATACCTAATGGTTCACATACTAAGGTCACACATATAGGCACATTTAGGATTTCAGACTCTCTTGTTCTAACTGATGTTCTATGTGTTCCTGCATTTTCTTTCAACCTTATTTCTGTCAGTAAATTGGTCTCACAATTATCATGTTTTCTTCTGTTCTTAAATGATTTTTGCTATATTCAGGACCTCTCCAATTGGAGGACGATTGGAGTAGCTAAACAAATACAAGGCTTATATCATTTGCTGCAAGTACGAGACATCTCTTATGTTTCTTGTAAACCTGTTGATCATAATGTTTTTCATTCTTGTAATTCTCTTAGTAACAATTCACATATATGGCATTGTCGTCTTGGACATTTGTTTGACTCTAGACTCTGTGATATTGCTTCTGATCTTCATAGCTCCACATATACACACAATAAACACTGTGATGTTTGTCCCCTTGCCAAACAAAAAAGGCTTCCTTTTCCATTGAGCACATCTAATTCTCTTTCTGCATTTGACCATATTCATTGTGATGTATGGGGCCCTTTTCATAAAATTTCTTATAACGGCTTCAAATATTTTTTGACTATTGTCGATGATTTCAGTAGGTGTACTTGGATATACTTGCTTAAATCTAAATCTAAAACTCGACATTATATTCATTCCTTTTTTGCTTTAGTTGAAACTCAATTTAACTCCAAAATTAAAACCTTTCGTTCTGATAATGCCTTAGAATTTGATATGAAACAATTTTTTTGCTGACAAAGGTGTTATACATCAACACAGTTGTGTGTATACACCTCAACAAAATGCTATTGTTGAAAGAAAACATCAGCACATTTTAAATGTTGCTCGGGCCCTTAGATTTCAATCTAGTATTCCTTTAAATTTTTGGAGTGATTGTGTTTTAACTGCTGTTTATCTTATAAACAGAATACCAACTCCAATTCTTTCAAATAAATCACCATATGAGGTTTTATTTTCTGCTAAACCTCAATATAATCATCTCAAATTTTTTGGATGCCTTTGTTATGCATCTATTCTTGGTGGATCTTCACATAACTTTTCTGCTCGAGCTCAAACATGTGTTTTTATTGGTTATCCAGCTGGTATAAAAGGGTATAAGCTCTATAATATCCATACTCACAAAATCCTAATTTCTAGGGTTGTCATTTTCCAAACCCTATACCGGACATTGTGATCAATCACTCTTCTCCCATTTCTTCATCTTCTATACCTGAATCTATAGCAGCTGATCCTGCTCCTATTCCCACATGACAATCTGCTAGAACTAGGAGACGACCTGCACACTTGCAGCACTAACATTGTTCCTTGGTCTCTAATAACAAAGCTACTCCTTCTCCTCTAGTTGGTGGTTCTTGCAGTTCAGGTACAATTTACCCTATTTTTACATTTCTATCATATTCAAAATGTTCTGATTCATTCAAGCATTTTTGGTCTTCTGTTGACTCTATTTATGAACCACGATTTTTCCATCAAGCTATTAAATATCCTAATTGGAAGGATGCAATGGTAGCTGAAATCAATGCTCTTGAATCTAATAATACTTGGGTTTTAACTGAGTTACCTAGTGGTAAGCAGCCCATTGGTTGGAAGTGGGTCTATAAGTGCAAGTTGAAATCTGATGGAACTTTAGAGCGTTATAAGGCTCGTTTGGTTGCAAAAGGGTATACTCAACGTGAAGGAATTGACTACTTTGATACATTTTCTCTCGTTACCAAGCACACTACAATACGCTGTTTTCTTGCTTTGGTTGCCATACATAATTGGGATTTACATCAATTAGATGTAAATAATGCATTTCTTCATGGTGAATTAGATGAAGAAGTGTATATGAAATTACCCTCGGGTTTTTTAAACTTGGTGAGACTCGGGTATGTAAGTTGCTCAAGTCCTTATACAGACTTAAACAAGCTTCTCGTCAATGGTTCTTCAAATTTTCTTCCACCTTGATCACTTATGGATTTAGTCAGTCAAAAGCTGATTATTCTTTGTTCACAAAGTATTCGGGTGATTCTGTTCTTGCACTATTAGTGTACGTTGATGACATTGTTATTGCATCCAATAATTCAAAATCTGTTGATGATCTCAAGGCTTTTCTTCATCTACATTTTAAGTTAAAAGATCTTGGAAAGTTGAGATATTTTTTGGGTCTTGAGGTGGCCAGATCTTCCAAGGTATCTCTATCTCTCAAAGAAAGTATGCTCTTGAAATTGTAAGTGATTCTGGACTTCTAGCTGGAAAGCCTATTAATTCTCCTATGGATCAAAATTTGAGGTTATCTAAAATAGAATCTTTCGGTCCTTTGATTTCTAATCCAGCTTCTTATAGAAGGTTTATTGGTAGACTTCTATATTTGACATTGACTAGGCCCGATATCTCTTTTTTATGAACACTTTGAGTCAATTTTTGGATCAGCCCCGTCAGTTTCATCATGATGTTGCTCTCAGAGTTGTCAGATATATCAAGGCTACTGCTGGTCAAGGTCTTTTCTTTCCCATCTATTCTCTGTTGCAGTTAAAAGGATTTTTTTATTCCGATTGGGCCACCTGCCCTGATTCACGACAGTTTGTTACTGGTTTTTCCTTTTATATTGGAGATTCCTTGATTTCGTGGAAGTCTAAGAAGCAAGTTACAGTTTCCATATCTTCAGCTGAAGCTGAGTACCGCTCAATGGCATCTACTTGTTGTGAACTTAAATGGCTTATTTCTTTACTTGTTGATTTCAAGATTAATTTTTCTACTCCATCTGTTTTGTATTGTGATAGTCAATCATCTTTACATATTGCTGCTAATCCTGTTTTTCACGGAAAAACTAATCATATTGAGATAGATTGCCATTTTGTTAGAGTTATGATACAAGCTCGCACTGTAATTACATCACATGTATCTTCTGAACATCAATTAGGTGATTTCTTTACTAAGCCTCTCAGCACAGAACAATTTAAAAGTCTTCTCGGTAAGCTGGGTGTAATTAACTTACACAGTCCAGCTTGAGGGGGCCTATTAGTTCTAAATATTTTATTTCTATCACATGTAAGGCACGTGCACAATTTTTATTTTCAGATGTGTATATATACTCTCTACATTTCAAGTAAATACAAGTAGTCTTCTTTCCATTTTATCTTTGTCTCTCTCATCAACCTTTCTTTCTTTGTATGGGTTTGAAATCGTGGGTGAGTTTGGGAGTTTAAGTTGTGAGGTTCTATTTTCTGAAATCATGGGTGAGTTTGGGAGTTTGGATGTGTATTTTCATAGGGGTGTTTTTCTTTGCACCCTAATTATCTTTCCACAAACCCGATTTGTATTTTTAAAATTTTAAAAGAGGATTGTGTAAAAAGACTTTCATAACCCATTTAAGATACACCGTTTCATTGAAACTGTGATTTGACATAAGATCTGAAATGGAATACTTTTTTCTCTTTCAAGAACACAATGTAAAAAAGTTAAAATCTAATATTTTTCTCCTTCATACGCTATCATGCAACAACCATCTTACCATAAGAGAATGTAAGTTAAGTCTTCTTTTGGGCCTTTCAACAAATAGCCTTGGTCGTTTTAATTGAGGTTGAATTCAAGCATTCCTTTGTTGATAAAAGTGGTCAATTCAAATAGTTCTAACATTTGCGATTGATTTCCTCAAGCATTCACAGTATTTCATCAACAATTAGTAAATATAAGATTCCCCACACCTTTGCTGGTATGGGGCTCAGTTGTTCACGTTACCAGAGTGGTCCTTTATTTGAGATGGGAAATTGAGATTTTCTCAAACTTCTTATGCAAAAACGTAGATAAATTTTATGATGTGCTGAAATTATTCAGTAGACCCAAAGGGTGGGGTGTGTTAACTAATTAGAAACCCATTTGTGCGTGGTTAATTATAGTGGGGGTTCTTAAAAGGAAACTTAGGTTAGAATAAAAATACCCTTTCATTGTATCTAATTTGTAGTTGATAATTTCATTTCAACCGTTTCATTATTTTCAAAGTTTTGCCTCATATGATCTCTCAAAGTTTACCACCTGAGCAAATTTTGAATTATCCGTTTTATGTGTGGCAATATTTTTCTACAATACATGATGGACCAAATTAGCTTTGAAGAGTTTGTGGTACAAATTAGCTACAATACACAAAATGGGTCCTTCTATGCAATTCTCATCAAGCTAAAGGGCGGATCGAAGTTTTTTTTTTAGGACTACAAATACACGAAATGGGTCTCTGTTTTGAGGACTGTAAACACACAAATTATGTCTATGTTTTTCTAACACTAATTGAGGTAATTTTTTTACTTTTTTTTGTTTTGAGCTCCCTTACTCAACTATTTTAACTCTCAGATTTGTTATTTATTTTTACTTTATTTACTTTTTGTTGTTTTTATGTAAGAAAAATGATTGTTGATGCAATGTGTTTATGCTCAGTGCATTATTTTTTAGTTTTAGATTGTTTTATAAGGTCAGAGGCATGTTTTTCATTACATGAGATGTGTTTAATGAAATGTCCAAGACTCATGTTTTGATATTTGTGTTCGTTTTACTATGCTAGTTTGGTGTCTCCATGCAATGTGTTTTTGAAATTTCAAGTTTGGGGTACTATTTGGGTGTAAGAGAGATAGGGAGGAGTGTTCAAGGTATGATTTCCTCCGAACCAGGCGCTTTATTGTGACATGGAGGAAATCTATTTTTCGGTGTCATGTAGTGTTGATGTGAGATTGACATAATATCGACATAAGATGACCCTCGATCTCCATTTCGCTATTGATCTTGAAGTCCCTCTTAGAATAGTTTTTTTTTGTAAACCAGTTAAAGGATGTAGACTGTTTTTTTTCTTCATGTTTTTTTATAAACCTGTTAAAAGGAAGTACACTGTTTTTTTCTTCATGTTTCTTTGTAAACCATTTAAAGGAAGTACACTGTTTTTTCTTTTATTTATTCCACTAAATTCTAATGTCGTTTAATATTATATAAGAATTTTTAGAAATTTGTCTACACATTTAATATGTTTTTATGACATGTTAAAAAAAATTGCAACGTTGGATGGGACAGAAAATTTAATGGTATAAAAAAGAATATAACTACAACTCCATAAGTTCGATTTTTTAGTTTTTTTTATGTGTTTGCTAACACTTCTATTGCGTGTACTTATGTATTTATGAAGTGGAGTATTTCATTCAAAGAAATTTGTATTTTGTACTCTATATATTTATTTTAGTGTTTAAGTTTTTATTTTGTTTTGTGATCATATAACTTGTTACCATTTATGTGTAACTGTGTTGATAGTGTACATAGGAAAAATATTTGAGAGACATATTATGTATTTTGGAGTGGAACACACCAACTCAAGGTGTCCCCACTAAAAATGCACCAATGACACGTGAACACGTGTCTTGGGTCATGAATTTAAGTCGCAAAACTCATAGTGAACAACTTTCACATCATATCTCTCTTTCGGCATATGGCTCGAGGCAAGTAGGAGTGGGTGAACTAGCATATTGGTTGTAATAGTTATGAATGAAGAAAAATTGTTATGGCCCAATGCTCAATGTAAAAGTTCACAAGGACAATTTTTTTTATACATGCAAGCAAAATTTTCTCAAAAGTAGACTCAAGATCTTTACAAATAGCATCATAATAGTTATGAATGAAGAAAAAATGTTAGGGCCCAATGCTCAATGTAAAAGTTGACAAGGACAATTTTTTCTATGCATGCAAGCAAAATTTTCTCAAAAGTAGACTCAAGATCTTTACAAATAGCGTCAATTAAATAATTTTGAAAAAAATATCCGTCCTTAAAAAAATTGGCCACGATTGATATTTTAGAAAATTATACTATAATACAAAATTATTTTGACTTGACCACACGATTCATATTCGGGAGAATTGTGCAGACTTCGGAAACTATGACCATTTTTTTAAAATTATACTTTTTTTTGTTGGGGAATGATTTTTTTTTCATTTTGTAATTACTTACTTAGAAATTTTTTGTTGCTACACTAGAAATTTTTATCGTTTTACGATTATCAGCGTGCCTTCAGGTACGGGCATATCCTAATATATATATATATATATATATATATATATATGGAGAGAGAGAGAGACCCTTTCCTGTAAGGACTCCTTATGGTATATGATCTAGTACATACCATTTTTTTAAATAGTAAAAAATGATTTTTTTGTACGAAACTTCATGAATATGATCTCCATAGTGAGAAGATCATCTCTAATTTTTTGCATCAAAAAATTCAATAAAAAAAACGTTGAGATGAAGTGATATGTAAAAAAATAGTATAAATATGCGTTTTCATCTGTTGAAATGTTGGCGAGCATATCACCCACTTTTTTATGAAACTTCATGGATATGATCTCAACAGTGAGAAGATCATATCCATGAAGTTTCATCAAAAAATTCAATCAATAAAGTGGCTAGTACTGACCCAACATTTCAATGGTTGAACATAAATATTTATACCATTTTTTTACATATCACCTCATCTCAACGATTTTTTTATGGAATTTTTGATAAAAAAAATTGGAGATGATCTTCTAATCGTGGACATTATATCCACGAAGTTACATCAAAAAAATTATTTTTTTACTATTTTTAAAAAATGGTATGTACCGAGGTCTGCATCATAAGGAGTCCTTACATGATACTTTCAGTATATATATGAAAGATGGGTCTTAAGAAGAAAAAAAACACAATGGTGAGGGGTTTCATGGTAAAATATGGATGGTAGGTAATAAATGAGGGGAATATTGGACCCAAAAAATAAGCTAGTAAACATTTATCTTACGGAATCTGTCAAAATGAGGGTCAAATCCCAAAAAATGAAAACTATTCACTACACCAAAACAGTTAATTAGTAACACTACTGTAGTATTACTAAAATAATTACTAACACTAAAAAAGTGTTAGAAAAAAGGCGTGGGGAAAAAAATTACTAACACTTTTTAATCGTTACTAAATTCCGTGTTAGTAACACTATTTTACCGTTACTAAAGTGTTACTAAATTCTGTGTTACTAACACTTTTCAACCATTACTAAGTGTTACTCATTTCGTAACACATTTCTAACACAATTTTTGTAACACATTTAGTAACGGTATAGGTCCGTTACTAATATTAAAAAAAAAATATTTATAGATATATTATAACGTATACATACACACACACACACACACTAAGGTATACAATATTCAAAATTCTAACATAATGAAAATAAAATAATTATCGATCCGATTTAATTTTAATATAAACAAGTTAAATTTAAAAAAATGGACAAAATCTCTTTTATTTATAATACTATCCACCTATTTAAGGTATAAAAAAAATAGTACAACAATACAAATAGTTCGTAACAACAACACTAATACACATCCAGACAATAACTTCAATAAAAATTAATTGCCCAAATTCCATTAATAGAAAATTTATCTCAATACATATGAAATTCATCTCAATACACGATGTGTTAAGAAAAAGTTCATAGCTCCCATCTAAGTCACATTTAGGTGAAGTTTGGATGTGTAGAGAGTGAGTAAAGTGGCAAGGGCATCATTATTTAACCTTAGAATTCTTACTATTTGAAGAAGAAGTATTTCAGGGGAAACTAGAACATCAAAAAACAATACCCCTCAAAGACTGAAGCTCGTTTGGGAACAATGGTGGAGCTGTATGTATTGCACCATGAACCATGCAACATCACTTCTTCAAATACTAGCAATCCACTTCGGTTTGCTTCAGCTTTGTCCTACAAATTAAACCACAATAACGATCATTCAGCTGCTTCACATGTAAACAAATCATTTGAAAAACACTCATAAAATCACAGACTGCCTGTGTAAAGCCAAAAAGTAACTAAATAGAATAGATATATAAGTTCACGTGCATAAAAATGTTGGGTGGTTCATATTAAATATATGAATGTTCAAGAGATTTACAAAGAAATCGAATAAATGAGCATTTTATCACATTTTTGGTCATCAAATATATATTATGTAAAATAATAGTCTCTAAATTCATATTACTAACAATACATGAGGGACTGAGAATAAATAACTCAAAAGAGTTGTTAAATAACTGATCAAATCAAATATCCCCAGAAAAACATTAGTACCATCCATAAAATCCGAAAGTAAGTTTAAAGATATAAGATTACTTTTTTGTAACAAAAATAGGTAAAATCGTATATACTGTGTGGATAGGTTGTATAGTACGAGTTATAATAATATTCTATAGGGAAGAATAGTTTGCAAGTATTTTTCAAGGTTTAACTATGCCTGTTGATTGGTACCAATTTTCAGTTAGTGTATATGGAACAAGAAAGGATGGGGCAAGCTTATGGTCAAGTTAATTCAGGAAAACTAAGTAGCAGATAGAGTTAGATAGTATGTACTTGATTCTTATCTCCTTTAATGTCAACAAATATGATCGAGCTTCCGGAATACCTCATGTTCGTGTTTGAATGGTGTATTGAATCCTCTGGGACTCCGAGAATAGATCTTCCATGCATGTGTAAAAAAGAGAGAATTATAGGATGAAACACATTGTTAGGAAACTAGATTTATAAGGGAACCCACAATAGTAAGTATGGCATAATTAACTGCACAAATGTCAAGTGAACCAGAGGAATAAATGTGCAATTGCATAAACATGTGCCACCAATGAGAAAAATTAACTTTAAAAAGATGAAGCACACAAAGGAGGACCAATAATTCTTTAAAGCTACTTAAACATGAAAAAATATAACTCAAGAAATTGAAGTGATGATGAAAAAGCTCGATTTGAATCAATTCAACTCAACAAAGCTTTGTCCCAACTACTTAGGTTTATGTATACCATTCTACTCTGTATAGAACAATATATCACACAAGTATGTGCATTTATCTCCATCCATGTTAATTTATTGTTTACTTTCCTCTTAACTTTATCGTTAATAATGATCATGTCATCATTTCTAATTAGCGTGTGTATTGACTAACTAGTGTTATTATTTTCTAACTAGTGCGCCACTTGCTGATTATATGGCACATAAAACCACATAAGTTGTAAAGAAGTTGACCAATCATGCTCTTATAGACAAATTGTAAATAACCTCACATTGATCAAATTAGATGATTAAAACAGAATGAGAGGCTAGCTATGTACATTCATTATGAAGCTCACGTTGATAAAATCCTACTATACTATCCTCCAGTGGCGGATCCAGGATTTCAGGTCAACTGGGGCGAAAGTCTCAAGTATTGCCGGGGGTTCGGGAGACCCCGAGGCGATTTTTTTTTTGTTATTTCGAGTTTTATACAAATTATAGTTTTATAATGTCCAAACAACTACTCTCAATCATTATTAACAATACCTAATTAATTTCGAGAAATAAATAATGCTTAATAAATATTCACAATACCCAAATTTTAACAGTGATAATAATTGTTCTTTTGATAACAAATATTCACAGTACCCAAATATTATCAGTGATAGCAAATATTCACAATACCCAAATCCAAATATTCACGGATTTGTTCTTTGTTCCGGAGCAGAGCAGATGTAAGAAATGAAAATAGCAGGGGAAGAAACAAATTTGCTTACCGGAGCAAAGCAGAGCGGTGGCCGGAGCTCGGATGCCGGAGGGAGAATAGCAGCAGTAGAGAGGGAGAACAACCCAACCTCTGTCAAACACCAACCCACCATCAACCTCTGTCAAACACCAACCCCCTATGAACTAACCCTAATTTTTTTTCCCCAAATCTGAACTGGGGCGGCCGCCCCAGTTCGTCCTAACGTGGATCCGCCACTGCTATCCTCCCTGCTATGCACATTATTTGAAAATAACAAAGAAATTATAGACCAGATAAAAGAATACGAGGATATGACACAGGTAATCACTTTTTTCATAAGCCAACCTTTCATAATAGTTGAGATTTACAATACCTTCCAGCTCCAATAACAACTATGTTTTGGTTTGCAAAGTTTGACAATTGACGGCCTTGTGCTCTTTCAGTTCCAAGTATTCCAGTTAGAGCAACACCGACAAAACCCTATAAAACACGAAGAAAAGCAAAAAATATATCGGCAAAATGGACATACACACAACAATCCCACAGAACTTTGTCTAAGTGAAATTATATTCTTTGCAATTATCACAACACCACATTAGTTACCTGAATGTCATCATTGAACATACAAAACCTTTTTCGTTACCATTTAGGTGTTTAAAAAGTGCACTTCATTTGGAAATCCTCAAACTAACAAGATTGCCCAACCGTCAAGTTATTAGTATTATTGATATAAACAAAAATACGTAATAAACGTGAAAAATATAGACCTGCACAATAGCCTCTGGCCAATGTGCATACACAGCTTCCATGAATTCATCAATAATTGATAACTATTCTTTCCCTTCCAGCCTGGGTTTTCGCCTTCTGCCAAACAGGCCTACAAATAGATTTTATGTGCGGTGTAACATCACATGCCAGTAATTATATTGCAAGTATGCTTTCAGATAGATTATTAATTACAAGTATTGTTTTCCCAATTTTTACTTTAAATGAAAACTAGTATTCACTTGGTGATTAGATCTATCTACAAAAATAGTGTCCTGACATAACAATATACTAATCACAGAATACCAAAAAAGGAAAATCCAGGAACTTCAAATCATACGAAGAATGATGCAATGAGAAGATTTTTCTAACTATGAGCTTCATTTTACTCACAAAGACGATCTTCAAGAAGCTTTGGATTGTTAATACCAACATCAACCATAAATGGGAGTATCTGCCAGAAATGAATATAGGTAAATCAATAATATAACATAAAGACAACTGACGTGAATAAATTTATAGGCGACTGAAGAGCTGATATGGATGGAAATTATAACATAAAACCAAACTTTTAAATCTGCATCTATCATATAAAATTCATCTAACACCATATACACAAACTTTCATATATAATTTTTTATTAGTTTACTCTACTATCCATACATCAATCTTTTATATATACATGATTGCATATTTTCATAGAACATATGAATAACAACAATAAGAGAAATCAAATAAACAAATGAAATGAGCGCCTAATATTAAAGATAATACTGGATAACGTACTAGGCATATCTACTATACCAAGGCAACATTTGATTAGCTCTGATTGTCACTTTCAATAATGGCATTCTTGATTCCAATGGACTAAATCAAATGATAGGCCTTAAGAAAGGCTGATGCTTCACATGACACTACAGGAAAGCTATGTTGCAGTTGTCCTATGTGATTTCGAACTACCCCACAAATCGATACCAGCTCTAGATGTGACTTAAAAGCTCCATCAACATTGATTTTTCAAATGCCCACTGCAAAATAATGGGGAGTTTGTAAATCAGGACATCTAATAAGCCACGTCTGCTTATGACTGAAAATGGGGGGTCCACCATCCTCATTGAATCAGTGGCATGGAATTATCCTAGAAACTTAACAAGAATCTCAAATTACTCAATTTCCTACATGAGCCTCATGGGCAAGGTTCCTCTAAAAGGAAAGACGAGATAAAATGGGAGGGGGAGCAGTTGAGTAGACTATGTGCATTATGTAGGAAAGGGAAATGGTTGATTACTTAGCAAGTGGAAAATTGAGAAAAAGTACGAATCTAATAAATTATGAAATGGGTAATTGATTGTGAGAAGAATTCGGGTGAGAACATAAAGCACTGCGTATGAGCTAAAGTTGTAAATATTATCTGTAATAGGCATCAGGAAAACATGTATAAATTTGATAACTAGCCGTGTGGTTTGTCTAAAAGATCTTGTGATGTTGAATCATTGATGCTTAAAAGACTTCATGTCTTCCATATCAGTGAACTTATGAAGATGCAATTGAGGCATCAATTAGTTTCTTACTTCCAAGGAAATGGTAATAGTGCATGTAAGGGTACTAAAAGTGCCAATTGTCCTAAAAACAAGTCTATTTTCTATATATGGTTGTTCCTAAGGGTGTTTTCTTTGTTAATTATTGCCAGTATACTTTGTTGATATACTATGTTTATAACTTTAACATATTAAATCATTGTTGAATCAAAACAACACTAAAACGCCCAAATAAATGAGATGACCTGTTGAAGTAGGTCTTTTTGCATGGCTAAAACCTTCTTGCTCTTCTCAATTGTGGCCTGAAGAGTTTGATCCTCCGATTGGTTATCATCCTCAACTTCCGAACACTAAGTCTCCAACAAGAAGATGTTTCATTAGCTAAATAGAACGAGGCCTTAAGAACTGAGCTGCTGAAGATGAAGATGTATATAACGGATATACAGAAAACTCAAGTCACTTCGATAGCCAAAGCTGTAGATCTTACAAAGCCCAGAATGAGAATGTTTTCAATCTCATAAATTGGGATTTTCCTTGGGAAGAAATTGAATAGTGGATTACCTTCAATACAATAACAAATATTTTAATTTATCAGTGGTAAAAAACAAATGCAAAACAAGAGACGTAATCCTTGACTTCACTAAAATGAACAATGCATAGTAAATACAAAATAATCAAGAGAAAAATCCCCTGAATCACTGACTTGAGTGCTCTTGCAGCCATAGCACCAATACACATGTTAAATCCAAATATATGGAAACCCTGCTCACCTTAAGGCCATGAAAAGAGGAGAAAATAAATAATAATTAGAACGAAAATATTTTACCTGAGTGAAATCATTCGATGGAAAAAACAAACTGGTATATAAGAAACCTGTCCTAATTCCTTGTATGTTTCAAAAATATTGAAGACGTGGTTTGAAATATTACGTGATATTATGTTATATCCTACAATATATTGCAATTTCATATGACGCAATAAGAAATTTTCATGTGTTCGGGCATATCACATTATATCACACGTAAATGTCATATTTGTTATCATATAAAATTTAAATAATTTCATATTCGTATCGCACAATTCATAATTTTCCAACGATAGAGGAGAATAAAGGTAAGCAGAGAATCATAGGCATCATATACAAAATTCATTCCATTTCAAAAACTAAGCTCATAACGTATCCTTAGGAGCCAAGAACATATATGTGGCTAAACAAGTTTAAGTTCGAATTAAAACCCTATATTATTGTTTGTATATATTAGTCCCAAGTCACCCAACAAATTAACAAATACCCAACTACATAAATAAGCGCAACAGTAAACATATCCTGCAACTGGCAACCAATTTCTACAGCCCAAACATAATTGAAAAATCACCCTCTAACAACTGAAACATAATAAAATGCTTATAAAACTAAATGACAACACATAATCTATAAAAATTGAAAGTAAGCCCGACCAGATAGGCTCCTCCTTTAATTAGATTTTTTTTTCCAGAAGTATCTCTCTTTGAAATTATTTTTCATGACTCTCTTATGGATTGCATCATTTTTTGATTCACTATCCTCTCCCTCCTCTTTACGCTACAAGTATTTAGTAGTTTTTGTTTGGTTTGGTGTTCAAATCTCTAGGATAGAACACTTAGTATATTCAGGGTGGCTTGGTTAAGCACAAGTCTATGTTAAGTACCAAGATGTCTGTGGTATTCAGAAACCCAAAGGTCATATCATAAGGAAGATGATGCTCATAACAATAGCCAATTTAAACAACTGTGAAGTGTTGAATACATTGAATTCACCAGTAGGAAACACATATTGGACTTAGTTTCGAGCAGAGGTAGAAAATTTGATAGATGTTGAACACATTGACCACACTAGAGTCCCATCCATTCTCATTTATTACATGAATGATCTAACGATGCAATACCATATAGATTCACTTTTTTAGGAAATCTCTGCCACCACTTTGTTTTTAGTCATTAAAAAAGAAACGATTGTTAAGGTACCTTAAGTAAATGGTTGTGAAGATACCTTCATGAACAAGCTTGAACAAAGTTCCCTATGGGATTCTAGTAAAGCCAAGTGTAATTTACCCCCTTATAGGAACTAGTGAATCACGAGTGATGAGCAGGACTCAATGTTCCATGAGTAATTATTGGGATTCTTTGAATATTGTATTGAAGGATGGGAAATGAAGTAAGTTAGAAATCTAACTCTTATGAGTAAGTTAGTAACTAAGAGTAACACCATTAAGGCTACTCAAACACACACAAGAACCTTGGTACACTTAAGTAACTAGGGGACTGAAAGGGACAGATCGTAAATGCATTAATTAGTAAATACATATCAGATGGTGCTAGTATTCTGATAAAAATTCGAATAAAAAAATAGAGAAAAAACGACTATCGGAATCGAGCCGATGACCATCGCATTATAAATGCGATGCTCTAACCTCTGAGCTAAGTAGGCTCACATAACATAAATTCTACATGTACGTTTGAATTAAGGGACTATGCTAGTATTGTGATGCATTAGAAAAAGAATGCATTAGCTAATAAATACCTGGAAGTTAAGCATACGAAGTCCTTATTAAACTTACACATATGAAATTGTTGAATTATAGAATTTTCAATATTATTACAATCTACAACAAATTGACTCAATGAAAAAAAATGCATAACAATCAATAATTCAAAGATGAGACCAAAAGAAGAGTGGTTTGATTAACATCCAAAACCATATAATCAAACACTATCCTTTCCATCCTCTCTCAAATCTATTTAATCCATGAAATATTAATATGAACATGAGTAAGGACCCAATCACAGAGACCAACGCAATTATATACATCCAACAATTTTAAACATTATCAAAAATTAAAATTTTGAACTCAAACGGGAAAACAAAATAACCCCCCATATGTAAAACACAATAATCCCCATTTGCAGGTCATTAAAACCCCCATATCGATTGGATAAATAATTCATGGCTACATGCAAGTGAAAATTAAAATATTATTCAACAAATGTATCAAGAATTACTAAAAGAATGGTGAACGAAAACTTGTAAAAATATTCCATCAAACTCGAACGAAAAAATTCCAAATTATCACACATTGTGAAGGATATAGAAAATAAAATAACAAAAACAAAATAATTAGGAAACAAAAGAGTTATCAGATGCTTGCCAACCATTCATTGAACTCTGCATTACCTCCACCAATTTCCTTTCCAACTCCAAATACTCACTGATAAATAAAGTATTGCTCTCATAATTAAATGCAATAGCAAGCTCATGCATTGCACAATTCCAATATAGGTAGTTCCAAAAGAGTTATAAATGGAAAAGTAGAGAAATTTCATAATTTCAGAGCACGCAAAACCACAGTTTCGAGAGAGAGAAAATGATCCAAGAAGAGGTCTTATTAGCATACCCTAATCAAAGTCAAGCCAGGCTCTAATTATGAAATCAAACCCTAATCAAAATCAGGCTCAAATCAAAATCAAATGTTAGAAACAATCAAAATCAAATGGTAGAACACAAAACACCTAAACACAATCAAATGGTAAACTCAATTTAGTATTGGAAAAAAACATTAATAAGCTCAAAAGCTTGTAATCATTTAACGGTTATGGATTTGGATTCGGACTAATGATCTAGATTTGGTAAACCTCAATGGATTCAGATTAACGATTTGAGCCTAGGTAGATATGTCCCTTCATCTTATATGCCCAATGTTTTAGCTACATAATCCTCATTTCCCTATTTCTCATATCTATAGACTACACATTGGTATAAATTTTGTCAATTTACCTTTCATGTCAATTTCTTCAACACCCCTCCCCCCCCCCCCCCCCTTTATTTTACTAAGATAATTTGATGTCCACTCTGCTGGTTTAATATGTTGACCACTTATAATGCCCTGCAGACTAAACTAAAACTCAAAATCCTTTCCTCTGAAGTTGTAAATATTTATTTTTATTACATCTTTTGTTTATGATAGGAACAAAATGAACGCACTGGAAGTGAACAAGATATATTATCAATACAGCTTAACATATTGAGAACATAGATCTTAGACTACATGAGGCGACATGAACACAGAGTTACTCACCTTTTTTCAATTTGTGGTAAAGACACAGAGTCCATCTATTCGGGTTACTTCTCCATTAATCTATGCTAAAAGCTGGGTCTTCAACCCACACATGCTAAATCTAGAATACGACATTTGGGGGGCATCATCGCTGGTGCCATCGGCAGTGGCTGCCTCGATAGTGGCATCTTTGCATCGGCGCTTCGATTGGTGGATCAATTTGGGTCTTCTTCTGTTGGGGGAATGGGGAACGATTTGGGTCTTCTTTTATTGGGGGAATGGGGTCTGGGGAAGTTTCCTTTTGTTGTCACCATTGTAAAGAGGAGAAATGGAAATGGAGGGAAGTCTCCCGCTTGTATTTTGTGAGGTGGGTTATTAAAATTGATTTTTTGTTTATTACTTGACATAATAAAGTTGATTAGTAACACATATGTTAATTTAGTAACGGTAAATTAATATAAGAAATTGTAACGGCATAATAGTGTTACTAATCAATATATTTATGTGTTCTAAAACTGTGTTTTGGTGTAGTGATTAGAGTTTGACTAAATAATCAATAGTTAATGGGGTCCACACCCCAAATAACGAAATTAAAAATAAGGATATAAATACATTTTCTAGTTAATTTATTGACATTACTGTTTTAACTTGTACTCATCATGTAATTTTTAACGAACTCGAGAGTTATCATCGTGTCTTCCTAAAAATATTGGTATCGAACCTTGTATCCGATAGAGATGTATAAAATGCATTATCGTTAATTATTTGAAGGTAAATGTCGTGAATGTTGAAATTTACACACAATATATAAGAGTGCACAGAGAGGTCATACATTGGTATGCTGATAAGTGCTTTCGTTCAAACTATTGTTGGTCTCAAATTCGAGACATAAAAGAAGCATCTCCATATATAGGAAGAAGGTCAGTCAACATCCGTCTTTTTCAGACCTTGCAGTTAAGCGAATAAAAAGAAAAGAAAAAACATCACGGGAACATTACATTTCATTTGAACATGTATACCTAAGGCCATTTGTTTTCCACGACTTACTTTGTTGTTCATATTTCGCTCATGTAAAAGAAGAAAAACATGCAACCGATTTTCTATCCTTATGCTGGAAATGGAGAGCCAAACTCCAAAAGATTGTTGGTTTATAAATGAACTAAGATGCAAATGCTTTATGCACAACAAGGATCAGAGCTTTTCTCACTAATAATAAGAGTTGAATAGAAGTTTGGGTACCATTACTTTTAATCTGTCTCCATATGGCCTCCACTGCAACACATGTTCATACCTTGGCCAACTTTCCTCCAAGTATAAGGGGAGATCGCTTCACAGCATATTCTCTAAATAGTTCGGTAACAAAATATTTCAACATGTTTTTCATTATGCATATAGTTTCAATTCATCTTATCTTTCAGAATATCAAGAGGAACGGATTTGTTTGGATCAGATAACATATAGAACAAAAAATGTATTTTTCTTTATTGCACCTCGTTTACAACAACATTGTCTTTAAGTCTTTGGTCGTGACCCCTACAAAAAATGAAATCAATACAAAAAAAACCAGTGAACATGAATATGAAGGTGGCACATTAGTTGGTCAAATTAAAGAAAGAATACACATGTTTACAAAAATGAAATCAATACAAAAAAAAACCAGTGAACATGAATATGAAGGTGTCACATTAGTTGGCCAAATTAAAGAAAGAATATACATGTTGACACGTAAAGCTAAAAAAAAATTAAAGCATAGTTGCAACTTAATGTAAGCGAAATAAAATAGCAAATGTACCTCAAATTCTTGTAAATTCATGGCGTAATACCACTAAGATATCTCCACTTATGCTTCGTGGATGTAAAACAACCATATTACGAAACATTGGGCTCACTGCCAATACATTGGGCTCACTACCAATACATTCAGAGTAATTCAATTCATTCCAATAACTTAATATGACCTGCAAATAAATAAATATAACTTTTTAATTGTATGAGTGTACAAAAATACAGAGATATTATCTCTTATTTGTGGTTTCAAAAGCCCCTATCAAACATTCAAAAATCCTTAGAGGTCTTAACACAACAAAACAAAACCCAATTAACGAACAATGTAAAGAAACCATATACTTCAAACCTAAAAAACACAACAAAACAAAACCCAATCAAAGAACAATGTAAAGAAACCATATACGGCAAACCTAAAAATTCCATAAACATCGTGAAAACTTTAGTTTGAGCCATGTACTCACTACCCACACAATCTCCATATAGATAACAATCAACGCCAAATACATGTATTTAATGCAAACCCAATATATGTATCAATACATAATAAGCAACTAAAATCACACAAAACACAACCACCTATTTACTTAACACATACCTATCCCATTCAAATGATAAAACCATCAATTCCATATAATTTCGCTTCTTTAACCTGTTAAATCCTGCACATTGGGATGTAATCAACTCCTAAACGTATTCCATTGACAAAGTTATATTAAAAGCCCTTATCAATTTCTACTCCCAATAATTCATACTAAGAGGTAGATGCACAAAAAAACCTCAAAATGGGTTCAAAGTCTCTAAATCTTTAAATCTGCTTTTGCAGATTTGTACCAAGAGGTAGACACACAAAAAAAACAACAAAAATGGTTTTAATTCAAAGTCTCTAGATCTTCAAAACCTTAAAATGGGTTCAAACATTAAAATGTACAAAAAAATATAAAGAGAGAAGAAGTCATATCTGAATAGATATTCAAAACAAAACCCAAAAAAAACCATTAGATCTTCAAAACAAAACATAAACAAGCCATTAGATCTTCAAAACAAACAATTTACCTTAGGAGGGTTGTGCATGCGTGTGTGTTTGTTTTTGGGGTCGTCGAGAGAGGGGTGTGTGCGTGTGTGTATGGGTGAGTAATAGGGTGAGAGAGACTACTTGGCGGTGGAGGGCGGCGGCGGGTATGGTTGGGGTTAGGAGGGTTTGTGTTGAAAGGGGAAGAGAGAAGAAATGAGAGAGACAAAAGTGAATGTGCGGGGGAGGGTTTGGGATTCAAAGGTGTTTTCTCTCATTTGCCATGTCACAATGCATAAATGGTGACATGACACAATCTGAGAGCATTGGATTGCCTCAAAAATTCGATTTCAATCGTTGATATTTTGAGACAGTAAAACACCCTCCTCCCATATATATATATATATATATATATATATATATATATATATATATATATATATATATTACAAATTACTATTTACAAAAAAAGAAATTTTATTATTAAAAAAATTAATAATTTTTTAAATAAATGTTTCAAAATAATTTTTTTATTTGAAAAATATAAACTAGTTTTTAATTGTTCTAAAATTAAAAATGTGTTTTCAATTTTTTAAGAAAAACCAAAAAAAAATTATTTTAACTGTTCAACGATAAAAAAAAACATTTTAAAATTACTATAAATATATATTTTAACTAGTTTTTAAAATTTTGAAAATAAAAAAAAAAATTAGGAAAAAGTTAAAAGGCATTTTTTTATAAAATGGTTTGAATAAATTTTTTTAAAACCACTTTTTATAAAACATTAAAAAAAAAAAAATACTAAATGATAACATTGTGTCTTCCTAAAAAATTGGTATCAAACCTTGTATCTAGTAGAGATGTATAAAATGCATTATCGTTATGCGTTTCGAGGTAATTGTCGGGATTGTTGAAATTTACACAAAGTACTTAAGAGTGCATGGAGAGGTCATACATTGGTGCGATTACATGTGTCCTCACTATCTTCGATTTTGGGTTCGAGACATAATAGTAACTTCTCCATATATAAAAATAAGGTCAGTCACAAGGACGAAGCTAGCCATAGCCCCCCTAAATTTAAAAAAGTTTTAAAAATGACCCCTTAAATTTTATACGATATATAATCTAATCATTTTCTTTATAAATTGTCCAAATATAATGTTTATTGGCCCCTTAAGTTGAATTCCTAGCATTGCCAATGATCAGTCGCATCCGTCTCTGCCAATACTGATGTAAATCGGAAGTCTTGTCTCGGGGGAAAAAAAAGCACAGGAACATTAAGTTGCCAATGTTCATATTTTGCTCATGTAAAAGGCGAAAAACATGCAACCGACTTTCTCTCCTTTTGGTGGAAATGGAGAGCCAAACTCCAAAAGATTGCTGGTCTATAAATGAACTAAGATGCAAATGCTTTATGCACAACAAAAATCGGAGCTTTTCTCACTAATAATAAGAGTTGAATAGAAGTTTGGGTACCATTACTTTTAATCTGTCTCCATATGGCCTCCACTGCAGCACATGTTCGTCCCTTGGCCAACTTTCCTCCAAGTATATGGGGAGATCGCTTCACAGCATATTCTCTAGATACTTCGGTAACAAAATATTTCATATGTTTTTTTCATTATGCATATAGTTTCAATTCATCTTATCTTTCTAAATATCAAGAGGAACGGATTTGTTTGGATCAGATAACATACAGAACAAAACAAATCCAAAGCTGTTAAAAAAGAGTCACGATAGGTGTCAACTCCTAAGACATGAATTTTTTATTCATTTTTGGATATCTTGGGTTGTTTAGGCTCATTGAACAGCAAAATAATCCCCATTATTATGTCTGAACATACTGGGACACACTATGAGAGGTAAAAGTTCCTGCAACTAAGCTATCCCACTGGGTGGGATCTAAGACAGTTTATCTTCTCACACTAAAACGGAAATACAAAAGGTGGCAATTAGAGAATTTTCTGTGTAACCAAACATCTCAAACACGTTTTTTTTTTAATAATTGTAAATAAATAAATAACTTCTCAAAATTCAAAGATAATGACTAACCCTACATTTTTTTTCCAAAGGGATTGAAAAGATAAAATAGAAGGCAGTGGAATCTTCACATATGCCCAATACCAAAATCCGATATCAATGCGTGTATCTCTTTCTCAATTACTTTGACCTAAGATCACTTACATAAGAATGAGACTTATCACTAAGTCACCAAAATCCACTTTATAATTTGTCACTATATGTCTTTCTCAATTAAAGTGTATTTGCAGGCATTTGAACGTTACACTAAAGGGGTTGAAAAGGTAAAAGGGGAGGTGAGAGAAATCCTTTTGGACAGAACGATTAATCCAATTGACAAAATTATTAATTGGATCAATCCACTCCATCGCCTTGGTGTATCTTATCTCTTCCAGCAAGAGATTGAAAATGAATTAGAAAAACTTTTCACTGGCCTCAAAATTTCAGTTGATGACCAAAAAGAATCCGATTTGTACAGCACTTATGTTCAATTTCGGGTGTTCAGACAACATGGTTACAAGATGCCTTGTGGTAAGTCTAAAGATCATTTAACTATAGACTAAAGCTTGTATTTTCAATATTTCACCAGCAACATGGAGGGAACTTCTTGAGTTATGGAGTTTGTCTTAGCTTAAATCACTTCAAACAAACTACATTATATATTGACTTTTCAATCAGATGTGTTTAACAAATTCACGGACAATACTACTGGGAAATTCAAAGAAACCCTAGCTAATGACGTGAAGGGAATGTTAAGCTTATATGAAGCAGCACAACTTAGAATAAGAGATGAAGATATACTAGATGAAGCACTTGCCTTCACAACTACTCATCTTAAGTCAGTGGTGTCTACTCTAAGTTGTAGTCTTAAGAAACAAGTAAACCAAGCTTTAAGACGACCATTCCACATGGGCATGCCGAGACTTGAGGCAAGACTTTACATATCTACCTATGAGGATGACGAATCCCGAAATGAGTTGATACTAAAGCTTGCTAAGATGGACTTCAACTTGGTACAATTACAGCACCAACAAGAACTAAGCCATATCTCAAAGTACTTGAGCTCAAACAAAAATTCTTGCATTTTTTTATGTTTGTGCATGTGATGGACACTAATATTAAGTTTTCAGGTGGTGGAAGGATTTAGGATGTTCAACAAAGGCTTCATATGCTAGAGATAGAGTTGTGGAGTGCTGCTTCTGGGTAGTGGGAGCGTATTTTGAGCCTCAATTTTCAGTTGCGCGCATCATACTCACAAAAATCGTAGCCATGATTTCACATATAGATGATACGTATGATGCTTATGGTACATTTGAGGAACTTCAACTTTTTACAAACGCAGCAAATAGGTTTGCCCAGCCTTCTACGATTTACCCCTATGGCCACATTTCGTTCACAATAAAATATTGTTCACCTCAACGAAAACAAAAAATTGTTAAAATATTTGTTTACTTGTTTAAATTCTATAAAATAAATGTATAGAAATAATAGTATTTGGTATATACGCTATTAATATGAAAAATTAAAGATATATAGTGAAAGTAAAACTCTGAATATGTTAAAATAGTTTTCACACGAAACCGTATACTTTGTCACTCCGTATCATTTTCTTGACCATTTTATTTTGACATATTTGGAAGTTAATTAAATATTTGTATATTTGTTGATAATAATTGTATAAACGAAAAGTAAACATGGTTTGAAAATTTTCAAAAGAACTTTTTTATATAATCAATTAGAGATATTGACAAGGTTTGAAACTTATTAGGTGGGATATTGGCGTAGTTGATCAACTTCCTGAGTACATGAAATTCTCTTATAGAATGCTCCTCAATCTCTACGAAGAAATTGAACAAGAAATGACAAAACAAGGGAGAGCTTACAGTGTTTATCATGCCAGAGAAAAGGTACGTCGGCGTTCCTTCAAAAGATTCATAGTTACATATTTCGATAAGAGTAAAATGACATGTACCCTATTTTGTATCACAAATAAGACAAAGCAATTAAAAATAGTACTTTATGTCCTTGCAAAATTTACTATAATATAATATAAGATTTTAATACAAAAAATATAAAATAAAGTACAAAATGGGATAAACATAATTTTATTATTCCCATAATAACAACATTAAACCGCAACAGTACATGATTGGACGTTTAAATATCTCTCTCTGTCAATTTTATTTATCATAATATTAAGAGGTGTCCGCGCCAGCTTGCGCGTACCTCGATTAATTCTCATTCGCGATTCATAATTTTTTCTGATCAAGCATTATTTTGACAATGCCAAAATCGAATTGAACACCAAATTCAATACACTTCCCATAGCGTCTCAGTGACTTGATTTCTCTCTCTATAACACACACTGTTTTCTGTTTATTTTAATACTAGATGCAGGAAGTGATCAGAGCCTATTACCTTGAGGCTGAATGGTTCAACCGTGGATACGTACCATCATTTGATGATTATATGAAAAATGCATTAACAAGTTGTGGTTATCACATGATTGCAACAGCGTCCTTCGTGGGAATGGGGGATCTGGCCAGCGAAGAGGCATTTGAATGGATACAAAAGAAACCCAAAATTCTAACAGCTTCTGAGATTTTTTGTCGTCTTCAAGATGATTTAGTCTCGCACGAGGTATATACAAAAATATAATAAGTTCAAGTTTGAAGGTGTGTTCATCTAATCAGTGACGAAATCCTAAGTTCCATCAAAAGCGATTTTATTATTCTAAAACGCAAATAAAAAAGTTTAAACATCTAGATTCATCAAATACTCATTTATTTAGTATTTTTTTTTTAAATTCCCACTAGAGTCCCGCCCTCCCACACTTTCAAAGCTCCGACAACTCCGAAGTCGGAGCTCTGATAGTGGTGTCGGAGTATGGGCAGGGATGTCTGCTAGTGCGGGTTTCTGAAAATTAAAAAATATTGAGTAATTGAGTGTTTTAGGAACCTAGGTGTTTAAAATAAAATTATTCCGATTTTAAAATAATAATTTTTTTTTGTGAGAACTTAAGTTTAAATGCCCCTGAAGATTTATATATATCTTCAAAGAGTTATAAATTACATATTGCAATACTATACATAAGACCAAGTTACCTTTGGATGAAAATACAATATTATACCTAAACCATTATGCCCATAAGGGGGGAATCTTTGAAACGGACCTAAATATTAAATCAATATCAAAAATAAAGTTTTATGGTGAATTTTAGTGAAACCATAATAAAAGACTAAATTTGGAAGAAACAATATTTTATCGTTTTAACACTTATTATGAAATCTTTTTATGTTTTTCAAATATGTTTTATGAAGTTATTTGACTAAAGATCATAGTTTCTCTTTTTTTTTTTGAAAAAAAAATGAGACTCCTAGGGTCTGTTTAGTTATAGAAAAATGAGGGTGTTTTCTAGAAAACGTTTTCTGTGGAAATAGAAAAATAGAGAATGTATTCAAATAAGAGATTTTTTCAAATTAAAAAAGAACTTTCTATTTTTCTATTTTTCCACAAAACTGGAAAACGTTATTTTTATCTTTTCTATTTTTCTATTTTAAAAATAAGACCCACTTCTCTAATACCATTTTAAAATTCGGGACCATATATCTCATTTATATGAGTCAATATACATGGAGATCCATTTCTTTCATCACATGTCTAAATATCTCATTACTCTCATCTAGGGTTTGATCGGAATTTCAACTGGCTCAATCTCTTATCATATCTTCGATAAATGCGCATTTTCTAGTTTTCAAAAAATTTCTATGGAAAATGAAATTTAGAAATGGAGATGAAAATTGGAAATAGATTACGGAAAACAATTTTTCACAACTAAACATGGCCCTAATTGTTTTCAAAAGTCACCTCTCTGATGTCTTCATATGGGTCGGTCCTTCCCTTAACTACTTTTTGATCAATAGAGAATTCCAATTATTTAAGACACAGAAAAAATATATATTTTTCTTCAAACCCATATAAATGAACTTTCGATCATTATTTCCATCATTATCAATTTTAAGATTTATTTTACAAAATTGAACCATGAAGTATGAACAAAAGCGGGGACACGTGGCCTCGGGCGTGGAATGCTACATAAAACAATATGGTGTCTCGAAGGAAGAAACAACCATTGAGTTTGAGAAAAAAATCTCAAATGCATGGAAAGATATGAATGAGCAATGCCTCAAACCAACCGAAGTTTCATTGCATCTCCTAATGAGAATTGTCAACCTTGCACGTGTGATACATGTTATTTATAGGTACGAAGATGGGTATACAAATGCGGAGAAGCTTAAAGATTATATAACAACCTTGTTTGTCAATCCTGTCCCTGTTGGCAAAAATATCTGATTTAACCATTCGACATGGAATTCGTTCATGTGGATGAGGACAAGAATCATAAAACTTGTATCACCAGTATTCTACATTATGTATTGTTGTTTATTTTAGTATGGTCTCTTGGGTTTTATGCTTAAAACCATGTTTGAATTTTAATTTACAATAAATGTATGTCAGATATAATGTATTGTTGTTTATTTTCGTGTGGACCATTGTATTTTTTTTCTTAAAACCATGTATGAAGTTTATTTTAATAAATGTATGTCACGGTCGTTTTGAATGAGAATCATGTTTGTGAGAGTTTCTTATATTTGTTTTCAAATATATATTCAATGTCGATCAATTGGACTTAGTAGGAATTTTGGTGAGTTGTGTTCGACCTGATCACGAGAGATCGGAGTTCCAGTTCTAATATAATTAAACATTTCACAGCCTAGATAGTAAGTTGATATTCTATCGGTAAAGTTGCGAGTATAATCCCAGTAGTCTATCTTAAACTATAAGAACTTATCTGATGGTTTATTAAATTTTTTGCTTGTTCAAAGAGGCTTGGAATGCTTGAATAATTATTGATTTGATTGTTACATGTGCGATAATTTTATTGGATATAAATTTCTGCAAGTTGGGAAATCATTTGTAAGTACGCCTGAGATCATAATTCAAAGGAATTTGCATCCAAGAAAGATCTTGGATTGTGATACCCACTTGATAGACTTATTGAAGAGTGCGACTGCGTGATAATTGATTAAATTAAATTCGCAAGTTTCCAAGTACCCCTTATTTAATTAGAGTCCCTAAACATGCATCTAAGGTGCTTGTGTCAACCCATAAATAAATAAAGCATGTGACACAAAAATATGCTGAGACACATATTTCAGGAAAAGACCCCTTTCGGGTAAAACCTTTGTTTCACTATGAATATATAAATCGCAACTTACAATTACATAGAGAAATTTGCAATGGATCAACGTGCAACCAACCCACAATGACACGCAATCTTGAACTCAGCAAGAGAATACACTCAGAACCCTCCAAGGACTCGCAACCCAAACAACAAAAGAAGAACCGCAACACTCCTCAATGACACGCAGTCATAACACTTTGTAGAGACTCCCTCAGCAATGACATGCAGCCCTCGGTTGCAAAGATCTCCCCACAAAGGTTGAACAATAGCAAAGCTTGTGTTCTAGGGTTCCAAAAGATTCACAAAAGTAATTGGGATTTTTGTGTGTGAATCAAAAATATGTTTGGCACATCAAAAAATGAAGTCTTGTTGTGTTTGAACTCTTAGAATTTTTTTCTCAAAGACTTGAAAAAATACACCAACGAAATAGGTATATATATAGGAATTTTGAGTTGGTAGGTAAAACACTCACGGATCTGATCGAAATTATCCAAGGCGGATCGGTCCGACCTCGGATCGGTTCGTTTTTAAAATGGGCTTCTTCGATTTGCCTGCGATCTGGGGTATACTGGTTTTATGCACAGCAGATCCGCCTGGTATAGAGGCGAACTGGTCCGGAGGCGGATTGATTCGTTTTTAAAAGGGGCGGACCAGTCCGATTTACCTGAAAATAAAAAGTCTTTTAAAAGCCTCTTTTTGCTTGAAAAAACTTACTTCCTATTTTTGTAAAAAAAAAATCATAAAAAATTTCCCAATACTAAGTATGAAACTTTAAGGGACTTAAAAATAAAACTTTACCAAGTTCATTCTCGTAGAGGTTAAGATGTTGAAGACGCTTTGATATTCGGATCCGTTGACGTAGATGCGATCTTGAGTTTCTTCAGCGGTGTAACGGCGTACGACATACAAATTGATAATGGACAAAAATGTCCTTACACTTATATGCTTTGATTCTCTTAATAAACTTGACTAATGGATTATTTTAATAGTAGGAAGAGTATCAAATTAATTAAGTCTAATACTAACGAATAGATAAGAAGTTAATTAAAATTAATTACCGGCTAATTGATTTGCCCAAGCAGGCACGCTTAACGCAGGGAATCATATTATGTACTATATCAACTTCGCAAACAGGACCTCGTTATTCGAGTAATTTTGAGATAATTAAATTGGAGCGCTGTCGTGATAATTTAGTTTAATTAATTACGATTAAATAGATAAAGAAAATAAATTAGGGGGATGTAATTTGGGATTTTGGAGTAACTATTTGGAATCCAGTTTAATTATTTAGTCATGGGTACTAAGTATAGTCCATTTACACAAGTAGTAGACCCTGACTATCTAGAGACCCAATATAGCCCAAGTCGAGTAACATATATATGTACTAGCGTATGCCCGTGCCAGAAGGCACGACGAAATTTTCCAAAGTACGTAATCAAGAAACGACGATAACTTTTCAAAGTACGTAATAGCGAAACGCAAAAATTTCGAAGTGTAATTTTAAAACAATGTCAAATAGTCCAATAACATTCAAATAGTCTAGATTCATCAAATAAATTCACATATAATACGAAATATACAATATTCATCCATCGAATTCACATTGTCTCAAAAAAACAAAATGTCAAATTTAAAAAAAATTTGGACATAATATCCTTTGTTTATGGAGCTATTCACCCTGCTTAACAAATAACAAATAGTCCAACATCCAAATTGTCTAAATTCTTCAAACAAAATTCACATATAAAATGAAATATACAATATTCACCTATCAAACTAACTGTGTCTCAAAAAAACAAAGTGTTAATTTTAAAAAAAAATGGGCATAGTCTCCTTTGTTTATTGGACTATCCACCCTATTTAAGGTGTAACAACAAATCCAACAAATTTAAAAAAAATCCCAAATTCAGAGATGGGAGCTAGAAGCCAAGGGAAGGAGAATGTGGGACTTCCTCAAAATGTCTGTGCCATGGTGCTTCTGGATTAGGTGCTACGATTGCTGTCTTCCCATCCTTCTTCCCATCCTTCTTCCCACCTCTAGCCATGATCACTCTCTCTCTCGGTTTTCTGTACGATTTGACAAACAATAAACATAATTAATCAGTTTCTTGGACAAAGATACAGCCACCTAAGTAAATATAAAATCAGTAAAATGAAATATACAATCACATACAAATTGTCTAAATTCGAGATTGATTCAGCCGGATCCAATTGGATTACCTCTTTTATACAAAAATGCAGTTTCGAGTTTGATCCCATCATATTTGGTCTACAAATAAAACAAATAACAATATTAGGAGAAAGGAACTATTTGAATAAGTGCATATGCATATATGCGAGTGCATATATACAGTGCGTGTGTGCGTGTTTGTGTTCGCGCGCGTGTGCATTTGAGTGGGAAAGGGGGGAGGGGATGGGCAGGGGGAGTGAGGAAGGGGGAGGGGACGGGCATGGAGCTCGTGTACATGGGTGTGTGCGTGTGTTTGTGTGCGCGTGTGTGAATGGGGAAGGGGGGAGGGGACGGGGCAGGGGGCGGAGGAGGGGGAGAAGATGAGGGAGAGCTCTGTGTGTCTGTATGTGTGTTTGTGTGTGTGTTTATGTGCGCGTGTGTGCATGTGTGAGTGGGGAAGGGGGGAGGGGACGGGGCGGTGGAGGGGGAGGGGGAGAAGATGAGGGAGAGTTGTGTGCGTGTGTGTGTGGGTGTGGGGGGGTAGGGGGGAGGGATTTTACCAGGGGCGGGAGGGTGCTGCGGAGGGGGCGGGGGTTGCATAAATGTTGAGATAAATATAAGTATGATGAGATAGACCACAATTTTTTTTACATGCCGAGCAATTCAATAGAAGAGAAGTGATCAGCACCACTATCATAATCGGTTGGAACCGTTGGGTCTTCCCAGATCAGCTGCATCGGCACTGCATCCATTGGCGCCCAGGAGTCTTTGTGACCAAATAAGGGAATTCAGTAAAACGATCACTAATATGCCCAAGAGTCTTTTGGTAGCACACTCATACCTACTACTGCATTCTGCAGATTTAATTTTATGTTGTTCTATTGATTCTGGTTTCGTTTTAAGCATACATCTGTTATTATATATTAACAAAGAAATGAGTAAACGATATAGATAACAGTTAGCAATAAAGATGAAATGAACGTAAATGAACAAAAACTTATAACCTCAAAACAGAGAAGATGAAGTAGAAATGAGAGTAAACCGAATCAAGCTCAGAACATGGCTAAAGTCCACCTGAAATAGATAAGTAGAATAGTTAAAATATGAGTTCTACATTTACTAAAAAGTGATTGAAACAAACGAATACCACCGATTCTTGGAGACTTGGTAAGTAGTTTTTTCCAGATCGTAAATTAAACAAAAGAAAAAAAAACAAATAGTACACCTGATGTAGTACGAGTGTGTGCGTGTGTGAGTGGGGAAGGGGGGAGGGGACGAGTCAGGTATGCATATATGCGCATATATGCATATGCTTATATGTAGTGCAAGTGTGTGCGTGTGTTCGTGTGTGTGTTTGTGTGCACGTGTGTGAGTGGGAAAGGGGGGAGGGGGCGGGGGCGGGCAGGGGGCGCATGTTTCTGTGTGTGCGTGTGAGTGGGGAAGGGGGGAGGGGACGGGAAGGGTGAGGATGTGTGCATGTGTGCATGTGTGTGTGTGTGTGTGTGTTTGTGTGCACATGTGTGCGTGTGTGAGTGGGGAAGGGGGGACGGGGTAGGGGACGGGGCAGGTATGCATATAAGCAATCTGCACACACACACAACATATATGCCTTTGTTTATATGCATATTGAGGCATATATGCCAATGCTGCGTATGTGTGTGTGTGTGTGTGCATGCATGTGTGTGTGCATTTGTGTG